>JAIUSX010000132.1:0-600000 GCA_026573805.1 Hesperophylax magnus
TACAATGTGTGTACAGCCATATTATTAAATGTTCTAGCATTCATAAACAATTTATTTATCGAACATCTGAATTTCATGGTTTGATTGATATTAATAACACAGTTGTAAATTATATCGATTATACCACACAACAGTATGAGTAATATTTAATAAAAACAACTGCGTGAATAAATTACTTGTAAATGAAAATCATTTGAAATGTACAGAATAATTAACATGACCAAATAACATCGTGCTAAAAATTTAAAACAATACAGCACGATAAGATATACACGTAATAGTTTACGCGTATCTAACTAAAGATGTGCCACGTGAGTGCGCAGATATAACCTATAATAATAATAACATGAATTCCTGTTATCAAAATTCAAATAATATAACACTACATAGGCACTCGGAAACATAATAATTAAGGTTGTAATTATTAACAGTATATGAGGATATTCGTATCAATTGGACATGACCTTGAAAGCGATATCGATTTAATAGGCCGCAATTACTTCAGACACAATGAATTAAAAGATATATTTATTTATTTTCCTTTGTGAATCTCGATTTTAATTCTAATTATGTTCAATATGAGTTGAGACATACTGTACGATATCTGCTACAAAATCTACTCTAAAATTACCGCAACTTTCTACCCGGAGATATTATTATTAAAAAAATTGTCCTGAAATGTAAAGGTTAAACACAACGTTCGTTATAATCTACGTGTTCGTAGATGGCGTTAATTTAATTACTTTATTGAAATACGCTTTTTACAAGTTATGTATGATTTACAATATTAAAACGAATTATTTGTTTGCACACGCGTAATATAATATGAATAAATAGTTCCGTCTGTATAAACACTCAACTCTTTCGAGAAAGGCCGACGAATACAATATTATATTAGTATGCTTTTTTTTAAAAGATTTAAGTTTTTATACAGACAAAACTATTTTTTTAATTTCATATTGCGTATGCACGGGCGCAAATTCGTCTTAAGATTTTAAAATCATAAGTTGCAAAAAGAGGTTTTTTAATAAAACAATTAAATTAACGTGTAGATTACGTGTCGTATTTCACCATCTTCTTGATCCAGAGTTTATCCATAGGATAGATAGTTTTGATAAACAAACGAATAAACACTTACAATGGTTCTATCCATAGGTTCAATTACCGAATAGTAAACTCAGACTTTATAAATAAATAAATAAATCGAAAATATACATTATCCTACGGATAAGCTATCCAGAGGATGGTGAAATACCCCCAAAGTGTTATAAATATCGATGTCCCTGTTAAATCTACTCGACTCCACGATCTTTTCCATGATAACTATAGCATTGACTATTAATTATAGATATAAATATATATTAATATAAATTACAGTATAAGGTCCCTCTTTACTGAAAAAAAACCCAAAAACTAGTACAACGACTCCATAATGCATGTGTCCGATATTGTTATAATGTTCCGAGACGCGATCGGTTCCATGCTAACTCAACACAGTGACTATTCAACACACTTTTAAAAAGTGATATAAAGTCATTAAAAACAATGAAAAAACAAATTAACCTAACCTACTTAACCCAGTTAATAAAGTTTTTGTTTCATCACTTTCCATGACTTTATATAACTTTTTAAAGATGTGTCGAATTATCATTTTGATGATTTATCCGGTCACCGACGTGATCATATCTCGCCTTACCTCTATCGGCATCAGATTCTAAATATGTCGAACTGAAGAAAATTACACCAATTGTGCCAAATGTTCATTTTGATGAATTCAAAGGTTCCTACCTATCTGTTTGACATATAGCAGTGGTTTCGTGACTCTCATACACATAGTACGCGTCAAAGAAACCACTTACTCGTTCTCCCCAAACATAAAACTACTGTGTTTGAGGGTAGTTTTAGCTATTCTTCGTCAAAGCTTTGGAACGAAGTAACACTGTCAATTCGAATATCGACATCGTTGCATAGCTTCAAAAAGCTCTGCTGCGAATGGTTGATATCATTACAATGTAGGGGATACTTAGCTACATGTTGTTCCGATTATGTATATTGTTTATTTTGAATTTTTGTTGACGATATTATTAATTTGCATTGATTTGTATACCTACTATTTTTATTTGTTTATGTTGAATTTGAGTTTTTATTGTTAATATTATTCATCTTTATACCTAAATATGCATATATTATTATATTAGAGGCACTGCTTAAACCAGCTGCATTCCCGGAGAGATCCGGAATGCATAGCTGAGCAGTGACCTTTTTGTCAACAGAATTTATGTTTAAAATATATGTAAACATTATCTGTTGGCAAAAAAATGTTTTATTATTATTATATCACTCACACATCACCACTAGCGCAATCTTTTCAGTATATTCAAAACCTCTCCGTCCTGGTTTAAAACAAAAATAATTAGTTGTAAGTGAAACTGATAAGTATTTCCGTATTATGTTTGTAAAATGATATGTTTTTATTGTACTGATATGGATTCTGTATTTATGTAATATATTTGTAAAATTACGACATGTATTCTGTTTGTAAGAACTCTACGGATGTTCAATAAATAAATAACATTACTATCTATCATGACATATCCGAAGAGGTAGGCAGAGAAGATGAAACGGTACTTAAATCACACAACTGCTGTACAGTGTACACTAGAATTCGCAAGCCCACTCGTGTCTTCATCCAAGTGAAATACAGGGTTTTCCAATAAGAGGTGTTATTTTGATATTCAATAGTAAAATATCAATGGTTTCGTTGCTTGTGTGGCACGTAGAGCCGTCTTGTTGAAAGTAAACGTTGTCCAGATCAATACCATCCAATTCCGGCCATAAAAAAATCATTAATCATCTCTCGATAGCGCAATGCATTCACCGTAACTGTTGCTCCAGCCTCATTTTCGAAAAAGTAAGGTCCAATGACTCCGCCGGACCATAAACCGCACCAAACAGTCACGTTGAGGATAGAGAGGCTTTTCAACAATAACTCTTGGGTTTTCCGGGTCCCAGATGCGACAATTTTGCTTGTTGACGGAGCCACCGAGGTGGAAATGGGCCTCATCACTCAAATGTCAAAATGACAGCTTCAAAAGTAACATCTACCGAAATAGCGGGCTATTCAAAATAACACCTCTTATTGGAAAACCCTGTATGGTATATAATCTAAATACGAGTATGCTCCTTGTGAGCAAGTGTCATTCCGAGGTCACTCACTTTACAAATGACTCGAAAGAAGTAATTGCACATGTTATTTGAACGGTAAACAATAAATAATAAATATGTGAAATTGGTTAAATCACAGCTAATTTAATTTGGTATTCTAGAAAAATCAATAACGAATAAACTATAATTAGCACTTTTTTATTAAATCAACAAACTACGCGATCACTCACATTAACTGCATCGTAACTTATGACGGCCTCCGAGGTCGCGGGGTAAGGCTCTCAACTAGCAAGCCAAAGATCGCAGGTTGAAATCTCGGTGTGCGCAAGTAAATTTTATTTGACGAAATTTATTCATTTAAAATACTATATATAGTTTACTTGCGGCACGTTCTAGAGTGGAAGATACTCTCAGTATCGCCCTGGTGTAAGACTACCATTCAGAATTGAAACGTTGCTTGAAATGGCTTCAGCCGTGTTTGGTGACCGGATCTGAATAGCCAGGTACTCCCCCCACCTTCCTTTTCACAATCTCCTCCCCCTCCTCACTACCCTTCAGCCTGACAAGATACACCAGTTAGGGGTGGCATAGTCTCACTGGCTACGTATTCAATTTGTTTTAATGCGTGGGAAGCAAAGTTATATTTAATATATTTTTAAAAAATCGGTAATGTAGGGGGTCGAGTTTTTTATATCTTAAGTCTTGATCGTCCGATCATGTCTAGTTGTTTGATGAGATAAATCACTTAATTGGATAACGTTACGGCATTGTAGTTTTAACATAATAACCCTGGTGATTATGGCGGTTATTTGGTTATCAAAGATCAAGACGTCAAAGGTTGACAGAATCATATTAGCAAATTTAAATAACAATAATTAGTAGCACAATAAAGTGATAATGATAATGCGTCACTTAGAAATTGGGACATCATGCAAACAGTAATAGGGTAACAAATAATGAACATAATTCGCAAACCCGCAAATAGGCGAAATAAGACGCCAAAAAAATATCAGTTATGGGCGTGAACACGCTTTAAGTGGGCGTAGCCATATACCTAACCATTTCGTATCATATTTCATTTGCTCGCCGCGCCGGATCAAATATTGCACAGTGTGACATGGTTTGATTTCACACGGACAAGTTTTATAAATATAAATTTCTGTACGATAATAATAATAATTATTATTGTTGGCATTAGTTAATGAATTGCATAATTTGCATGGTGTTTGGAAATTCATGGTACCTACGTACAGTGAAAAAATTTGTAAGGGATCCCACAAAATTATAAATCACAAATCCTTTTTTGGTTAATAAATGTATATTTATTTGGTACTTGGACACTTTTGATAGGAGCCAATTAAAGCTAAAAAAAAATCGCATGTTTTTATTTCTTGCTAAAGCAATCCAGATGAGTTACAATACTCACTGTAGGACGGGAGGAACTTACAATACATAGGTGGGAGTTAATAGGTACAATTTTACATTGGTATTTTGATAACAAAATTACAAGTTTCACATACGAAACAGTACAAAAATATAATATTTTTACTAAAAAAACTCAACACAAACATTTTTAATCAAAACGCCGTAAAATTTCATGGAAATAAGAAATAAAAAAATCAATAAACAAAGACATTTTATTTAAAAAAATTAATCACTTTTTATCTCGTTCATACAATTAAAAATAATTAAATATTATAATAACAATTGGCAGAGAATTACCAAAAAATCAGACATTTTGGATCCAACAGGCATAAGGCATTTATGTTAATAATAATAATAATGATATTTGGATGATTTTTATAGCGCCGTTTTTGTGCAAAATCACCTCAAAGGCGCTGTATAAATTCTGAAACAACATCACTTTCATTGAAGTTTTATTAAATTCACGCTATAAAAGTCAATTAAAAAATAATAAGTAGGATATAACCTCGCTTTTTCCCATAAGATGAAACTATATTATTTATACTAAGACATGATTAACGGATTAAAACTGACAAAAATAACACAAATAATTGTAAATATATTGAATTACCCTAATATAATAGTGAATTGGTCATTAGTTATTATTAATTATTATTAAAAATATGATTTTAATCGCACACAACAAACCAACACATTCATTCGCTGGGAAACTGGCGTGCATAACGCGTATTAGTCTGAAAATGCAATGGTGTTGTTAGTTATAATTAAAACTAATCAGTGTACAATTTTTTTACAAGATGTAACAAAAACACCGTAACGAATGTGAAGTGGTTTTTCTTTAGTAAGGCTGTTTGTAAATTTAAAAAAAAGGTAATATAAATAATGTACATGAAAACATGCGAAAATACAACAGATTTGCTTCAATTCTCGCTTAATTCATCGTACGTTGAGCAGTATAAAATTCTGATCTCAACGTTTATGTTTATCAAGCTGAAATAGGCCAAGCTATGAGAGTATAGCGCAAGTGTGTCAGCTTCATTAATTTCGGCCTCTAGGCTATTATGTGATTCATTTGTCAATCTCTTAATTGTTTTTCCAAATACTTTACGAATTGTCGGTTTATGCCCGTGACAGACCACACTAGAAGCGCGCTATATTTTCGTGGCTTGGCCTATTTCAGCGTATCGCTCGCCATACATTCCCATTTGTAGGTAAAACGGGACTGCAGGCCCTTAACGAATAAATAAATTAATAGGTTTTCTGTTAAACTTTTAGTAAAATACGAATATATTATAACGATGTCGAGCACGTGTTCATAAAAATCCTAATATTTTCGCATTTCGTTATTGTATATAAATATGTTCAAGGCAGGTTCCGATATATTAGGAATTTATTAAAATTTTATCAGGAATCAGCCTGCAATCCCGTTTATAACAGGATTAGCAATAATTAGAAGACATTCTTAATAAATTAGCAATACTCATTTTTCTCCGTGAATGAAATCGGATTTGTCATTTTCGAAATTGTCATTTGAACTGATGTTTTTTTTAAAATTCATACTATCCCGTGATATTTTACGGGTCTGCGGAGTACACCCTTATTATGTTAAGTCATTTTCTATCAGACTACCGAGTTGCCATAATAATATTACAATTCGAACGACGAACTACTTTTTATCCAATTACCTACCACCCAGAGCCATATAAACTTGTTTAAAACACAATAGATTTTTTCCAGAATGTACAATTTAATATTGCTATAATGTTTCTAAACGCCTAGATAACAATCCATGCCACTTTACACACTACCAAATTTAACGAAACAGGGTGACCCGTAAGCTACGGATCAAACGAAGTGGGGTCAGGCTATTTGAAATCATAATGGCCCTGCTACACGTGCACACTTTGGAGCAGCGGTACCAAGCGCCGCGGCCGCTCCAGAAATGTACGTGTGGCAGAGCCTAATGAATAATGACCAATGTATGGTGGTTCAAATCTTAACCCTGTCAATGTTAAAATTATTGCAAATAAACTTCCCTTTTACTGTAAAAATATTGACCACCTCAAAATTCAAAATTAAAAAAATAATTATTGCACAAAAAGAGTACAAAAAATTATAGGTTACATCCTCCTATCATGTAAGAAACTTTAAACTAGAAAAGTTCTAATAAAATGAAAGTAAACGTCTAACACTATTATATATAGACGATATTCAAGTAAAAATAACAATATTTTATTAGAGAGTGACGAATAAAGGTAAAAATTTCCTGAAATCAGCACCAACTGCAGAACTTTCTATGGTTCTTATTTTTTGTGTCAGCTTCATTCGAAAGCTGGTTTTTATTTTTAAAGAAATTAATACTACTACAAATAGTACTTTTTGATGATTTTTTTAGATGGCATACTTGGTATTTTTTATTTTAAATACAAAATTCAAATAACATTGAAAGGGTTAAGAATTGGACCACAACACGTACGGTAATTTTGATTGCAAATAATCTCCCTTACCACCCACTCTGTTTGAACCACAGCTTACTTGACACCTTTGTAAAATTCAGACAGAACATTAATGTGATTCAAAATAAATTAAATTAACATAATTACGTACTTTTCAATGTGTAATTTTTTTTACAAATGTACCTCTTATACTTTTCAGTGTAGTGAACGCGAGCGTGTTTACAGGTTTATCGACCTCTTGTGAAGGACAAATTACTGTCGAATTTACTATTGCGTATGCGACTGCAAAAATAATATAGTCACAATAACACGAATAATTTATTAAACATAAACATTTCATAAATTTCATAAACAGTTAGGACGGGTTGTTTCGAAGAATTTGAACAATTCAACAAATTTCAACGTTCATTTTCAAGTTCTGTGAAAGATTTTTTCAAGTTCTGTTTTTATTTCAGTTTTGTCAAGCAACTAGCCTACAATGATATAATATCAGAACTTGAATAGGACTTTCACAGAACCCGAAAATGAACGTTGAAATTTGATGAATTGTTCAAATTCTCCGAAACAACCCGTCCTATAAATAATTCCAGGAAAAGTTACAAATAAAATGCATAAGTACTAAACAATTAAAGAGGGAAAACCAGGTTAGATAAAATATTTTCTTTTAAACCTTTTTTCCTTGTTATTTTATTACTTTAAATTTATTTAAGAATTCCAGTTTTACCTTGAAATACAATTGCCTAAAACCAATTTATTATGTACGTTTATTTTTACAATTCCACTGAAATTATTTCCCTCAGGGCGTAAGTCATAATTAGGGATGCTATGCTGGGGGTATTTTTAAGCAAAGAAAGTTCGCGGAAAGAAAAAGGTATGAGGGGTGGGTAGGAATCTGGGGATCGGTGCTTCCAGGAGTGCCGGACGTATTAATCCATTCCTCCCACTGTCCATTGAACATACTAATTTCGGTTGTCGGTGCATGGGTAAGCGATGTGATGGTATTCCTGCGTAATGCGTAAAATTATTCAAGTTCAATGAACTTTTAATCTAAAAAATTGGAACTGATAAACAAAAATCATATCAGTCAATCGATAAAGTTATACCAAAATTATTTTATTGATTCTTCATTGAAATGTGTATTTCCTTTGTTTTATCAAACTAGGTCCAGTTGTGATACTTTAGCGGGCCGTTCATATAGCTATTTCATTTGTACACACAAATTCTTTGAATGACTATCCTTTTCAAAAGCGTTGCCAGATTTTTTGTTTTTTTTTATTAGTATGAATTTAACGAGTATGTTTTTGTATTTTTATAATGTCATTGGATAGATGACGTAATTTTTCATGTTCACTAACATTCGAAATGTAAATTTCTCCTTTTGAAGGGTAATGATCCTGAGGCAAATATACATGGTGTATCGGCACGTACCCGACAATCTTTAACCAGGTTTTCCTTAGCACATTTGGAGTAAAAAATGTTATGGGCACTTTGCTGTCCGGTAACATTTTGTTTCAATTAAAAACAAAAAAAAATAAAAAAATCTACACTCCGTCACTGTCATTGGCATTGTTTCTCGTGTCCAGCAGCTGTTATTAGCAAGTGTGTCAAAAAGCGTCTTCGCTCTTTCATACACACTAAATAATAATAGTTAAAAATGAGACGAATGGTGCCATGCCATTCCGTTGTGATTGTAAAAGCGCGCCAATGTAGGTAAGTACGTACATTAATCAACGAAACTCGAATAAAATATTGCCAGATGCGTTTTCAAACTTTGACAAAGGATAAAACAGTGGTGACATGTGTTGAAAATATGAATAATATTTTTTTTATTAAAAAAAAATGTTACCGGACAGCAAAGTGCCCATAACATTTTTTACTCCAAATTTGACAAGGAATAGATGGTTAAAGTTTGTCGGGTACGTGCCGATACACTCTGTATACATTTGTTAAATACTTTTAGCTTCACAAATCCTACAATTATAAAATTTAGAGCAATTTTCCAACGTTATGCGGTAGTATTATTTGTAAAAAAGAAACTACTTACGCAAAAATTCATGTGGATATTCTATACTAAACGATATTCCACAGTCACGATAGGTAGTAGGCGCTTAGCAACCCTATAAAACCAGGAAAAAACCTATAAAAAGGCTGAAGCGAGTTGATTGAGTAAAAAATATATTACAGCATTTGATAATACACTTACCTTTACAGGCGTTCTGAAAAATCGTTTACGATTACTTTATGTTTCAATCCGAACGAATCGTAATTGAATAATAGTAACAACGTATTATTATTTGCACGTAATAATAAATTATTCCAATGGTATCGTTTCTTCATATTGTAGTTATTGTGTCGAACAATGGTCGGCGTACCTATAACATATTATGTAAACGATAAATCATTATTCCTTCATTTCGTGCTACTTATATTATTATTCAAAACTTATGACATAAAAATTGATGTTTTCCTCTTCAATCTACTTCCTCCACTTAGTATTTTTTATGCAACCCTCACGGGTAAAAATTAGTATGGCTAATTTATTAAGAATCTCTTCAATTTATTGGTAATTCCGGTTAAAACGGGAGGCAAACCTTACGAATGAGTTAAGAGCGGGAGCACACAGAGAGCGGTCAGGAGTTCCGAGTTCCGCGTTCGGCGTTCATTAGAATGTACTGATACTATAACAACAACGCACACAGCGGGCAGTCAGACCGCGGCGGTCAAAACGGAACGTCGCCTTCTAAGAGTTCTTTTCCCGCTGAGGCAGAGAACGCCAGAACGCCGCGATGTCTGAGGTTACAAACACGGAAAAGTTAATTGAATTGGTTAGGGAAAGGAGTTTATTATACGATTTAAGTGATGTAAAATAATAAAAACCGCGACAAAAAAGCCGAAGCTTGGTTTGAAATTGCTATTAGTAAATTTAAATTTTATTATTAATAAATTCGCCTTGTTCTTCTCGCGTTGTGTTGATTGGGTGCACCCAATACTTCATTTTCTTTTTAGAAGCTGCTAAGCTCCACAAGAGCAATAATTCTTCATCGGATGATGAACTTTCTAGTGACATGTTGCATATGCAAAGACCCAAACGAAACTAGAACGCGAGAATTTGAACGCCGCTTGTGTGCTTTGGAACTCTTGAGCGGTCAACGGTCACTAGAACGCAGAACTCTGACCGCTCTCTGTGTGCTCCCGCTCTAATAGGTTTCCTGATAAACTTTAAGGATGGGTTGTTTCCTCGAATTTGAACAATTCATCAAATTTCAACGTTTATTTGCGAGTTGTGTAAATGTCCTAATCAAGTTCTGTTATCTTATCATTATTGGCCAGTTACTTGATAGAACTGAAATAATAACATAACTTGGAAAAACTTTCGCAGAACTTGTAACCTAGTAAATTACGAATACAACACACGTGTTCCGACATCGTGATAACAATATTATCGTGTGAACACGTGTTCATGCATTTGGTAAGATGTCATGACGTTAAGTTTATCAGGAAACCTGTTAAATCATTCGTAAGGCCAGCAATTCTATTTTAACCGGAATTACCAATAATTTGAAGATATTCTTAATAATTATAAATACTTAATTTTTTCCGTGCAATAATCTCAATTCAACAGGATTTACGATAAATGTGCCTAACCAATTTGAATAGGGATATGTTTTCATATAACCTCAAGGAAGCTCTATTCAAAACTATAAAATAACTAAATATGTACTACTTAAATGTGTGTAAAATAGGTACAAAACCAAATACATAGATTATTAAGACTAAAACTCACGTTTTCATCTTAGGAGTTCATTTGTCACCCGTATTATAATTTGTTAATCTAATTGTTTTTTTTAAATTTTATTAGAGCTATGTTTAATCTTTGCTTTTATATGGCAATCATGGTTTGCAAATGGTGATGGAACATGCGACAAGGCTATCTGCCACAATGCCAAAGTTGTCCACACATATCTTCAAGATATGCGTACGTATTCCTTGGAAATAGCTCCGATTCCAAAATGTCCGTAAATAGCCCCGATATGAATCCTATTTAAAATCTATGGTCGATTGTGAAGAATTGAAGAAAAATAAGATAACTATAACCGAGGAACTCATTCAAGTATGGTATCACAACCAAGGAATAAAAAAATGGTGCACAGCATAAGAGCTCTTAAGAACAAAGAAATGTTCACCAAAGTTGAGATATATAAGCCATTCATGTAATTAAACGAAAAGTTTTTTTTTTAATTTAAAAACTGAAAAAAAATTATTTCGTTTTTGTCTAGTAATCCGAACACGTCTGTATTAAGTACCTTAATTATACTTTAACTATTTGACTCAGAGATTAATGTTATCTACTAATGGAAATAACTTTCGGAAGAAACGAATTTAGAGTAAAGTTAAGAGGGTGATTACTGACAACCGATGAAACCTTTAAATTAACCCATTCTGATGTTTAGATTAAATTAATAAAGATGTTCAATGATTCCAAGAGGCACCTTTTATCGAAGTACAAAATCCTGGTAACGATGATTTATTTATTATTTCGCCTGGAGACTGGCGACTGACAACAACTAAAAACGCGAATATTGGACCGACCTTGACATTCAGCTGGTAGCGGGTAGACACAGATAACAGACTCCGCACCCACACTACTTCAAGCAGGGGCTCGGTTTCACAAGGTTTGTTTGCTTTTAGGCGATTTATTGAGATTTCGTTGTTGCGTCAATCATGTTTCCAAAAAACGTGAATTATTTTTATAGTAAGAAGAGGACTCGTGTTTAAGTAAGTTTTTTCAATATTTTACGATGTTTAAGCTTATTTTTCAATAATTTGCCATGTTTAAGGAGGATTCACACGGTTTGGGTCCTAGGTGAAGGAAATGAAAGAAAAAAACATATTTTAACAGTCATAAATGGTCTGAAAACTGTTTTACTTAATTTAATAATAATAATAATTGGATAATTTGTAGAGCGCCGTTTTTGTGAAAAATCACCTCAAGGGCGAAATTTAGTGTTTTTTTTGTATTTTTATCTCTTCTAGTAAAGCGAAATGGTGTGAAAAAATTTTGCCCCAAGTTTTTACTAACATTGTTGGTTAAAAAAAACATTATAAATTAAGTGATTCATTTTTGGAGGAAAAAAATGGCAACAGAGATTTATATTAATATTTTAATGTGATTGAAGATTGTAGCAATAGTCTAAATCCTAGTCTAGATCCGTAAAAAAACTTTTATGAATGTATTTTTCGTCCAAATGGTTGTTTCATTTAACTATTTTATTTTGAATACTTTTTCGTGTTTTCTACAAATAAATATACTACAACTAGTTAAGAGCAAATAGTTCGTGTTTTCCTCACTTTCCAGACTAGCAGTGTTAATAATGTAATCTTACAATAAGTATTTCGGGCATTATAAGTATTACTTACCCACCCACAAAAAGATCTTTGATCCCTGATTTATATTATTATCTATTCAGTGGTTCCACATAAAGCCAGGAATACTAACCATAGCCAAAATTTCAGCTAAAGCTGAAATCAATAGAATTATGACAATATCTATCACAGGCACTCCACAATATAAATAATAGGCCATACACACGATCCTACTTGCAGACATATTGGATCGGTTCGTGCGGAGGGACTTTAAATGATTGTCATGTCGGCCCTTAATCTAAGGAGATATAAAATGTATATTATTAAGTTAACTCATATAATGTTCAACAGATTTATTTCGCGTCATTATATAAACACTTCAGCCAGTACTGAATCACAGTATCCCGTGAGACTACCAGATAAGAGGTTCCCTATCTCCTAATTTATTCATAATAAATAATAATGTCATGACCATGTTAAAACCATTCAGTCGAGATAAAGCTTAAAGATAGTATGCACGTTATCGAAATACTGTAGCATACTAGCATAATACATATCTAAATAATATTACATGTCATTACGCTGACAAATCAAAATACCAGATTCCTCTTAAGGGGAACGGCTGTGCGGCCATTATCACACAAAATTTAAATTGGAATTGAGGCCAAAATACCCAACCAAACTAAATAATTATAGGTATTTTTAATCAAAAAATCTAGTACGGATGTGTTATACTTGATTTGTTTTTGTTTAAAATTATAATACATAGGTCATTAACGAATTAAATTTAGCACGATTTTAGAAGCAATTAATTGTAAGAATTAAAAAAATAATCTAGCCCTATCTGTTTGTTTGTTTTTTTTTTTTTATTTACTCTATTTTTTTCCTGTTTAATTTTTGTTTCTTTTGTTTTTTGGATCATATATTTATCTGTATGTTTTGTTTTTGATACCTCTTTTTTGCCTTTGCTCACGTTTTGCAGTTTATATATTTTTTTGTTAATACATAGTGTATAATGACACTTAAACTGTGCATGATGTGAACATTTTTAAGTGGACTGTTGACATACCTATACGTTTTTTTTGCAGCGCTTTTCTAATGATTTTTTTTTTCATGTTAATAGTCTGTAAATGTTCCTAAACAATAAATAAAAATAAAATCTACTGTGTTAATATAACAAAAAATAAACCTCTTTATAAAAATGTTTTTTGAGCTGAAATATTAATATATATACGACAAATTTGTTTTCCCATCTAAATCGGTCGTTTGTAATTTGAATTTACGCCATCAAAATGCGTTTTTAAATCATTTCAATTTTTTATTTTATTTTTCCTCACATTTAAAAAGTAAATAGAGCAAAATCATTTTTCAAATATTTATCACAAAATAACAAATAATTGCCAAAGTTGTCTCTAAAATCATGAAAAATAGAATTATTTAATGACTTTTATGTTATATTATTTTTAAATGATAAACTAATGTTTATAAAACAAGGTTTTTATTCATAGCACAAAGGATAACAAATTCCACATATCCATACAAATTGAAAATATCTCCCGAGTAAAAATAAATAAATAAATGCCCCGTCGGCGGCATTTATTTTTACTCCGGAGATATTTTCAGTTTGTATTTCAGGCGACTAATTATTGCTTATAATAATTTTCTATATGTTATAATTTAAAATACAAATAAATAAAGTAGCACATATCCGTAATATATATTTGCTACACCTTTTGATAAAAAAAATATGACGTTGGAAATTTTGGCCTCAAATTCAAATTAAAGTTTTGTGTGAAAAGACCGCGCAGCCGTTCCTCTTAATAAAATGGACCATTCCAACGGGAATACGACGGAGCAAGATTAAATCAGACATAAACCTTGAGACTGTAATTTGTTCATCCATGTTGTGTTGTTGGAAGTAACTTCTGCTTGAAGTTACAACTTTTTAGAACTTTGCCCTCGGAGGGAATGTATTCATTGTTAGCGCTAGCGCAACATTATAAAACTTTGGACTTCACTGATATCTCCCTTTAGAGAAAACATAGGTAACGGTTTAATAAACAAATAATTGAAAATAAACGTCGAATCATAGATTCTAGAGCTTGTTGTAACTTGTGTATTTAAAGGGTTGTCAGATTATCATTTTACCTCCTGAAGTAAGACTCGAAAAAAATTGCGGCACGTTGCTTGAAATGGCTTCAATCTTGTGTATGACCAGATCTGAATAGCCAGGTACTACCCCATCTTCTTCCCCTCCCTACTACCTTCAGCCTCACAGCATACACAGCCATAGTCTCCGACTTTAGTGCGGTATTCTCACAAAAAAATATATAAAAACGGGTTTTAGAAGCAAAAAGCGATACATCTCAAAAAATACTCAGTGATATTAATCCTCAGTGCCAACGCCAAGTACCCGTACGACATACAAACGCATTCATCGCGTAAAGCTGGACACACAAAGCAGAGAGCCATTTGGTTGAAACCATGGACACGTAAATTAGGGGAACACGCGACCGAGCCGAGCCACGCCGAGCCTGGCCGTTATGATCTTCGTCACCATCGAATGAACAACTTGAGATGTGTGTGTCGAGCTTAAGGCTCCGTAGTGAGCGTTCTAAAAGAAGATGATTTGAAAGGGAGATATGTAAACACAAATGTTAGATGGAGCATGCACGTGCTAAAAATACGATTATGATAATTAGGCTAAGCGAAAATATTAACACTTATTTTAAACAGAGAAAAAATTCGCGAAAAATTTCTTAAGTAGCACATAAATAAACACTGAATTTGTTCATACTTAAAAGTACATATACTTATTATTTCATTATCACATATCAAACAACTTATCAAAATGTTAATACTAATCCTAATTTGACTATCCTAAAACGGGAATCCTCCTAGTTGGGCAGTCAAAACATTTCTTAAATAATGTATAATCTTTTACTAAATAAAAAATAAAATAAAAAATAGTACGTTAAATACAGAACCAGACGTGTTTTTTTTCTATCGAGGGAATTTCATATAATTATTTTTGTAGAAAACAGTAGATTTGTGGTTTGACATATTGACAACTACTTTGTTTCTAACCACAAATTTTTATTTAATTCTTTATAACGGATCGGTTTCGATTAGTACAAGCATTTTCAGGGAGTAAAATTAAAAAGTTTAATTTTATACCCTGAAGATAATACTCAGCGAAACCGGTGGATTATAGAGAATATTTTTTTTATTTTTTAAATCGTGGTTATAAATTTCTTATTGTTTTATATTCATTCATATACATAATTAGTTTTCCGCTCGGCAAATATATAGATATTATCTTAAAAAATAACTGTTTTTAATAGCTTAAGAAATTAAAGCGTTAAGGTTAGTAAAGTTAAGAGAAATGTGTCATAAATCAACAAAAACACCAACAATTTGCTTTCAGAAATTCAATCCTTTATCCGTTTTTTTTTTTCAAAATAAATGCACTCGAATTTGCACTGTGTTCTTGCTGTTGTTCCAAATTTTAAATACTTTTCCAGCAAGGTGATGATTGGGGATAGGTAGGAACTGGACAAATGAAAAAACCAAACATTCGCCATACATTCCGATTGGGATTTGTTTGGAAGTTGAAGACAACGCATTGCTTGCTGTGTGCCCATATTTTTGGCAGTGGTAAGACTGAATTAGGGGGTTACAATCTTCTACTTTGATTTGGTAAAAACCAAGGTTAACTTTTTTTTCTCAGTTAATAGATTTCTCAAATCTCCACTGGTTTCGGGATGATATTTTTTTGTAGAAATTTTTTTATTGGTATTGTTCCTTTATATTTTATTTTATTTGGGTCCTTTTCGTACATTATTTTAATATTTTGCAGAATTAAATCCAACATAAATTCTTCATGTGTGAATTTTTCGTTGATTCATTTAAAGATCATGCACGGTCTTTTGAATCAATGTTTTCAATTTGTATTCCTTCAAGTTTTAACTGTGTAATTTCATTTTGGATGTTGGCCATATCATCTGCTTTTTGGGAAACAGTCGAAGCCATGATGCGTATAGCGTAATCTGTCCGCCCCATAAAACGCGAGAAAAGAACTCGATGCAAATAAGCAAACATTTTATCACAATTTACTGTATACAACTATACATAAGAATAAAAAGGGGAAAGTTATCAAATAATTTAAAATAAAAAAAATATTATTATTACATCACGAAACACGTAAGACGAGAATATTACAAAATGTTGATTGGGTAATAAAATAAATAAACACGAATTAAATTACCAAATTAAAGGTTTGGGTACAAATTAGGGGACGTGTTATAATATTCTCGTCTTAGGTAGTAATAGCAAGGTATACCAATGCCTACTAAAAAAATCGTATTAAAAGATTAGAATCAATCATCCATTATTTTTAATCAGTAGACCAAATAGTAATAATCTCTGATATCTAGAATAAAAATCCATCGACCTTTGCAAATCGAAGGTTACACTTGAATAAAAAAGGGCAATTATTTTTTGCACGTTTTCCTTCAGTGCTTATTACTAGAGGCTGTAGCTGTAAAATCAAGGTAATTAATACAACTCGTGAAGAGTATTAAAATGTATCTAGTGTGTAATATAGGTGTCGAAAATAAATGAATGGGGGTTCACTCCACTATGTTTCATTTTTAAAATTAATAAATAATAATGTTCCGTCAAGGATCGCAAAATCATCTGGAGAGAAAAGGACACGCAATTCATCGCTGAAAATCTTCCCAAAAACGGTTAAACGTACCGCGCCCGAGTGCCAATGTGCACGTACCTCGCACGAGTGCGATTGTTGTAGCGCTAACATTATAAATTAGTATTTCTAAACTAATCAGTCCAGACGCATTACACATGATCGAAGTAGTTAGTGCAAATACTATAATTTTTTTTATGGCACTTCGCTGTCGATAATGCACGTGATTTATGTAATTTGTCTCACTCATATCACCGTTTCAGCGGGCCGAGCTGTCTCGATACCGCCCGATGTTGTTCCCGCAGTAAGTATTGTGCACATCGGAATATATAGGACTCGTTCACGCTTGCGCGGGAGTCTTGTGCTTCATAGAAGGTAGCTCAAATAATGTTGTGACTGGAGCGTACTTTCGTATATCAATGACTGGGGCACAGATGTCGGTATACGTTTTTTGAAGGCTGAAGACAAGCAGTCCATTGCACATACCAGGGAACGCCTCTGCCTACCATAATAATATGTTTATTTATTTCATCTGAACAGAGCACGGGGCGCAATACGCTGTCTGCATATAAAAGAATACATATAAATTAAGTATAGGATATAAAATTGAACATAGGACATAAAATGGCATGAATTTGTGTAATGTATGTCTTTAAAAACATAATAACAATCGTTGCGAAGTCAAGGTTGAGGTGATTCAGACTATACCATTTGATGACCATCAAACCGACGATCAGCGCCATTTTGCATTTTTAACTAACAGTTAAAAAAAACGAAGGTTCTATAACCGTTACAGTTATGATGAAAACTGTGATCAGTTTTAAGATGCTCTTATGCTTATTAGCTGTCGCCGTTGAATGCCGATTCTCGGCCCATTTTACCTTATTTTTTGTTTTCCCAACTTAATCCCAAGTCTAGAGCCAGTGAGACTATAGTATCCTCAATTGGAGTGTATTGTGAGGCTGAATGTAGTGGGGGGGGATGGAGATGCAGAAAAGGAAAGTGCCTAGATATTCAGATCTGGTCAACAAACACGGCTAAAGCCATTTAAGCAATGTTTCTATTCTGAATGGTGGTCTTTCACCAGGGCTCTACTGAAAGTATCTATTAGCAAATATTTTATTAAATACAAGTACGCCGGGATTTGGACCCGCAACTTCTGAATTCATAGCCAAGGATCGTGACCACCGCGGAGGCCGTAATCCGTCAAATAACAATGTTGTGTTAACCCGGCTGATATGCTTTTCAGCTGTCACAGTTCGATCAAAAGCTGAATCGACGATTAAGGGGGACCGTCAAAGTTTCTAAAATTAAAAGATGGCCCTGATCGTTAAACGTGATGGAGCTTAAAACACCCCTACCTGAGTATTATATCCACTAATTATAACACTTATGATTATATCGTTGACACGAGTGAGAGTTGTTATTGATGAATCGGTGCCAAGTAGCCATCAACAATATTCCGACCGATATGAAACGCTACAAAATACAAGTGTGTATGTATCTGGACACATAATGCAAGCAGGCATGTACCATGGATGCACGTACGCACGAGTGCAGTTCATACGAGTACGGAAGGTCGCAGCAGTTATTATTACATATGAACCGAGGATCAATTCGAATGGCGTCCGTCACCGGATAAGGCGAATTAACCGATAGCGTCTAGTCGAGAGACGAGTTTGTCAACTGCGGTTCTTGCGTTGTTAGTAGAAGTAATACGAAAGTGTAACTTCGCGCGATGGCCTTGAGATAGTTAACAACAAACTAAGGATTTGGAGCAGAGCAATGTTGAAAATTGCACCATTCTGACATCTTAATGATATTTTGCCGGTTAAACTCTTATTTGTGTTCATTTCCAGCTGTTTTCAGAAATCCACAATTATATATATCATACGTATATAATTATATACCTGTCCCTTTCGGTTTCTGCGATATATTATTATTTGTTTACACACTCGTGCTAAAAAGATTTCCATTAAGACCCCGCATTAAAAATTTCTACCAGTTTTGTAACATATTTCCCTTAAGAGGAAGCTACAAGCCAAAAATGTGCATATTCTTGGTATAACTTATATCTTAGGTAATAGGCATTAAAATCGCTTGACAAACGGAGTCTAGTAACGTTCGATATCAAGCAAAAACTGGTTTTTATGTATTTGTAAATAATTTTATAAGAAAGCAAAAAAGTTAATCAAGTGAAACTGTTACAGATAATCTTAACACTGTATTTTTTAAAAGTTGTTTCCTTTATGCGTTCATACATTTCTATTGAAAAAAAATTTTTTTAGTAGTTTGCATTTATATTTTTTATTGAGTAATTTATTTTTTTATTTGTATTCTACTCAAGCGAAGCGATAGGAAAACCTTCAATTTATCTAAAGCATATTTTTGGTATTCATAATGTACACCTATTCGTAATAAAGATTAATCAAAATAGTGATTTGGTATTAAGCTTCGCCTTAAATACTTTAAGTTTTTATGCTCTTAACAAAATAAACGTTATTTTTTAACATCGATTGAGCTGAAAAATTAATTTTATGTAATTCCCCGATAGAAAAAATCGTAAAGTATGCTCCAAAAATGATTTAAAACACTTCTGTTATTTAACATGTTACAGGTATGAAAAAATCACAATGGTTATTAAAATCAAATATGTTTTCGCTTACGCCTAATAATCATTAAGTTAACTCGCTCCCTCCAACATTCGTATTTACATATCTCCATTTCAAACCAGCTTCTTCTTCTTTTTGAAGGCTGAAACGCTTAACTGCGGAGCCTTCAGTTTTTTTTTGTTTCCATTCTGGGAATTTATGCTACAAACCTTAACCTTTTCACAGCCCGCGTGCCATTTCTATAAAAACCGCCCTTCCTTTATTAATTATTTACAAAGTGTTAATTTATTTTATATCAGCGCAGACTCGTGAAAAATGACCGGATTTTTTTTTTAAACTTACTTACTTAATTAAAGGTAAAAAATAAATTAGATTAAAAAAAAGTGAAGTACTCTACTAAAAATACAAAAATTACGTATTTTTGAATTTTATAATGTTACGTACACACACATCACAACCAATAATATATTGTTTATTTAGTAGAAAACACATAAGATAATTTAATTATAGTTTTAAGTTATTTATCACGGGAGATACTTCACTGAAAGTATTTTATAAAAGCATTATTACTTCTATTGTAATAGGTAATATGTTATTATTAGCTTTACAATCGGCTTATTTACTTTTTAATGAACAATAAATATGGACCAAACATTATAGTCTTATCATTATGCGATGATCGAAATAACATTGCGAGCTGAAAATAGTTGCGTTTACCTAAAAGATACTGACAGGAAGAAACGCTGTGCAAATTTCATGATGACAGAGCTATCAGTTTGACAATATTCGCTGCTCCAAAAAACGTAAGAAATTGAAAGAGCATTATCGCAGAATATTCAGTACCTAATATAACATCTGTTCGCAAATATAAAATAAGTTATTACTTATATTATGAATAGTGACTATAATATTAACCATTACATAGATAAAATAATGATTATCATCTCCCCAGTTCAGTGAATAGAAGCATACTATTTCCGTCTTGGCAGCCACCGCCCTATTATCACTCGATACCTATCACATTCATCTGGTTACAAGTCTTTGGCATTTGAACTAATAAATAAATTCACATCATCAATCAAATTTATCCTGATACGCCAATTTATAATATATATTTCCATTTCGACTTCATTCAACGCCTCATTAAAAATTAATCAATTTCACTGTAGCTGACTTGTGAAAATTTTACTTTCAGTTTGTTCAATTAGAAGGTACCTAATTATTTTGATGGGGATGTATTTTTATCTTTATTCATTACTGCTGAAGGCCCGGTCCTTAAACAGAGTTTTTAGAAACCAGTTGTGGACAGTCCCTGTTTTCTCACGAATCTATTTATCTATCTACTTTAAATGAATAGAAGATAGATAAGTAGATTCATGAGAAAACAGGCTTTAGCATTTTGGGATCTTACGCCAAAATTAGGAACAGTCCCGTAGAATATTGTAATTAATTTATTGAATATCGAGTAATAGCGTCGTTCTGCTGAAAAAATCAAAAACACAATTTGGAAAACTTTGGAATATATAGGTGTAAATAAACAGGTAAGGAAGCGTAAGCAGAGTATACGACGCGAACAGGAATGGTAGAACAAATCGGGGAGTAAAGTAAGAAGTTAAAAGAACATAAAATGTAAGAAGTTAAAAGAACATTATCCCAGAATTTTCTGTACCTAATGTAAGAAAGGTATTATCTAGATTTTAAATGGTGTTCACAATATATTTTTTTAAACATTTTGTATGTTATTTCAACCGCCATGCTAGTAATAATACCTTACTTTAGTTCTTATTACGAAAATGAACACAATGACATGTAGTCGTTTTTTCACAGTTTTTACTGGCTTCTTTCTGCAGAAACAAGAACGCATATTGAAAAACCGAATTTTTCAGTTAAATGGAGCGAACATATTTAATGTTATGTTCGCATGTCACTGCAAGCGACCAAAGATAAAGGAGCATATACTTAATGCGATAAATATAATTCTATTTGTGTTGACATTTAAGTAGTTATTGTAGTTGCAATCTAACCAATACATTATTTGTAACAAGCGTTGTGATTTCTACGCATTTCACAGAACTGTTAAATTCTGATAACAAAATAAACTTTCGCCTGACAGTTCAAGGTCGACAAACTCCGTTCAGTTACTATAAATAACTATAAAGCAGAAAATCTGACAGCTAGGACAGCAAAAACTCTTGGACGGTCTCTGGCGTCGTTATTTGTAGTCCATCGCAATTATTTTCATATCCTCACACCATTCTGCTAAGGAGCTTTTAAATATCAGTATATCTGTTGGTGTAATAAGACAAGACGCCAGATTATTTGTCAAAACTAGATACTTAAATCAATCAACGAATAGGTTTTGGCGTAGGTGACGGATTACATTGCAGAATACGGATGTAAAATCCGGTACCTGCAGCATACTGAGAAAAATACTAATATCATTTTTTATCCTGGAGTTGCCTGTTGACTTATAAGTTATAACTCACAATACGGTGAGGAGCTTTTAAATATCAGTTTATCTGTTGGTTTAATAAGACAAGACGCCAGATTATTGTTATTTTTTTTTATATTAACTCCACACAGGAGGCCCTGAAGAAAATAATTTCCCTCAGGGCCTATGTCATCTTTGGGGATGCTGTGTGGAGGGTCTTTTTGTGGAGAGGAAGGAGAGAACATGGGTCTTGAAGAGTCCCATGTTGTAGGAGGGAGGAAACACAGAGACCGGCAACTCGTTCCACAGCCGAGCTGTTGAACTTAAGAACGAATCGTAGAAGCGACCCGTTCTCATGTGACAAATGTCAACCGTGTACAAATGTTGGGCGCGCGTTTGGCATGTATCCCGACTACGCACCGGTGCCGAAGGGATCACTGACGCTAGTTCCTCAGAGCATCTTCCATTGTAATACCGATAGAACAAGGACAGCATACCTACCTGACGCCTGTGCTCTAAAGATTGCAGTCCGTTTGTTAAGATTGGGGAATCTATCAAACGGACCGCCCGTTTCTGCACAGAGTCAAGGGTTTTTTTCAGGAATTTTGGGGCTCCGGACCAGAGATGGCTGCCAAATTCGACAGTAGGGCGCACTTGCGATTTGTACAGGGTCAGCAGTTGTGTACTATTAAAGTATCTGCGGGCCCTGTACAGTACGCCCAGCTTCTGAGAGGCCAACTTTACTCTGGCTTCGATGGAGTCCCCGTACCTGAGCTGGTCACTTATAGTTACACCAAGCATATCAATGGAAGGCCTGTTCGGAAGATTGCTTCACTGTTAAAACTAGATACTTAAATCAATCAACGAATAGGTTTTGGCGTAGGTGAATACGGATAGGATACGTAGGGTGAAGAAGAATACGGATGTAAAATCCGTTACCCGCAACATACTGAGAAAAATACTAATATAATTTTTTATCCTGGAGTTGCCTGTTGACTTATAACTCACAATACATAGTCCAGCAATGAAACCACCTCATTAAAACGGCACAAGTTATAATTGGCGCAATCATGGAGATAGGGGGAACGCTCGTCACATTCTACTGAGTGGCTCCACGTTGCTAGTATGCGAGGTCAACAACTTGAGCCCATTGTAAGACTATATCGCGCAGAGGTGATTGTCTCTCAGTGTCGCTTTTGTCCGCCACAAAATACGCCGTAAATAATATTTTGTCGGTCAGACAGTTCGCTCGAATCTGGCGGGTCAACGATATTACTATTGCTCGAATCAAGGTTGTATTTTATTATTTCTTCTCATTGCATTATGGCGACCAAGATTCGTGAAGCAGAAATTTGATTAAAATGGGGGACACTAATAGAGTTGTCAGGCCCATTTAAGAGAAACGGCTGCGCGGCCCTTTTCACGCAAAACTTAAATTTGAAGGACAAAATACTTAATCAAACTGAATAATATATTATAATATGCAAACATCTAGAACGGATATGTGTTACCATATTTATGCGTCTTTTAAATTATAAAATATAGGCCATTGAATTTTTGATTAATCTTCGAATAGAATTTTACGTGATTTTAGATAACTTTGAAATTATTTTGCGAGTAATCGTAATTATAAAAAATCTTACTCAGGTAAGTTTTTAGATTTTCACGGCCAAAAGCATTTTTGTTGTTTGTTTTTGGGGTGTTATGCCGTGTTGCGCTAACTCCTTCTTTAGCCGACGTTTCGGACATCGTTGCAGTGTCCATCATCAGGGCAGATCCGGTAGATCCGAAGATGTGTAATTGTTAGTTGTCGAGTTTGTGCTTATTTACTTGGAAGCGATACCGTGCCGCCAGCTTCAATCCACTACGAGCGTGTAGGTATTACAGTACAAGAGAACTGCAATTTAAGTGAAAGCACAGTATTTACGTTAGCCTGGGGCCCGTATTTTATTATGCCCGTAACACGGCATAACCCCCCAAAAACAAACAACAAAAATCTTACTCAACCTACTACCCAAGTATAATGAAATATAAAAAGAAAAAGCTCCTCTCTAGTAAGCGTTCAAGAAGAAGAGGAAGATGGTTTGAAAGGGAGATATGAGGTAAATATGAGTACTATGAGTATTTATAAGATTATAATTAATAGGCGTAAGCGAAAATATTTAATAAAGCTTGACTTATTTAAAATAGAGCAAAAAGTAAGAAAATTTTTTCGTACCTTGAAACGTGTTAAATAACAGAACCAGAAGTTAAAGTGATTTATTTTTGGGGTATTATGTATTCAGGCGAAGGGTATTTTTTTAATTGATTTATTATTATGTGACTACCGCGCAAGAGTCCCAACTGAAAAAGGGGGTTAGAGGGGCGGGGGTAAGTCAGGGTTTTTATTTTTAATTTTAAGAATAACACACAAGAATCCCAACCGCTCCCCCCCCCGATACGAACATATTGTGACACCTGAACACCTCATATCAGTATTTGAGTACCTCAAAAAATCATTCTGATATCGGGTCCTACCCAACACTAGTTCCGTTTCGTTGTGGGAGAGGTACGTGGTGCGGGAAAGGGACGGCTATCCACGGGTTCGGTTTGATAAGACGCCGCGAGTATGCTGCCCTGCAGTGGCAGTTGCACATAAACCAGACTCCAGACCAGATTCTTGCAATATCTTAGTAAGCAAACTGACATTTTATTCTGTTATTCGCTCGGAATTCGTATATTATGATGAATCATCGACGGTCGGCAGTTCACTAAAGCTGCTTACACATTTACCAGACGATCCTCGAATTACAGGAAAGGAACGAGGCAACCGCAAGCGGGGTTTCGCCCATTTGCTGTAGCTTCGTTCCTTTCCTATAATTCGAGGCTCGGCTCGCAAATGTATTAGCGCCAATAATAATAATAATTCTCAAACTTCCTCTTTCTACCAGCACTGATACTATCTTTAATACTATCAACGTTATGAACATAAAACAGCTCTTTGCAAGACATCTTGATTAATTTACACCAAAACAGCAAAACACTATACAGACCAACTCAAACGATACACAATACCCGAGCCAAAAACAATGAACTTCTCCAAACTCCTTTTGCTAAAACCACCTTTGGGCAAAGACATTTCAAATACATAGCTTGCAAACTATACAATGTACTACCAGCCACTATTAGACGAACAGAGTCAATGACCAAATTCAAACATGAAATAAAGAAATGGATAACAAGTCTTGGGCGTCCCACTATCACAAACATATGTAAACCAAATTACACGTAAACAGTAACAACAATTCACAAACAAAATAAAATAATTTTATAATAGCCCCTTTGTAAGTAATCTTTAAGTACCTGTACTTATACGTCTGTCTCGACACAGGTGTTCCCTAGTGAGACAGATGTCGATGAATTTATGTAATAAAACTTTATATTGATGAATAAATAAATAAATAAATAGACTCCACTTGACAGCAGCGACTTTGGGCCCTTGGTTTCGTTCGTAATTTATATTATATCTATGTGAGCAGAGCGTACTTAGATATTTAAGTTCTCACGACTCGTTCGTTGTTGGCCTGCGAATTCAGATAAAAATCTCTTCCATTGTATAATTGTACCATTTCTTTCAGACAAACAATATTGTTATGACGTATTTTTTTACCATTACAATAGTTTTATTATATCTTTAGAACTCATTGAATATATTCTAGTAGGGTCACTTATTAACAATTAAGATACTTATATATTCTGAAAGTAGACTTGAGCAGTATCATTTAAATATTTGGTATTGAATTGCTTTAGAATTGGACTGAATCAATTTGAAATTTCATGTTGAATTCAATGACTAAGGTTGAATCAGATTTTAAGGGTCTGTAGCGACACAACAATCGAGATAATTTATTATTAACTAGCTTTACCCCGCCACTAGTTGCTGTGGCTCAGTCGGTCTGAAAGAGAAACAATAGCGCGTGTTGTGTTTACGTCCAACAGATGGTGCTGTTTAAAAAAATCATGTTTTTACCTGTCACATGTGACATCTATATAATATAGGTATATAAAAACACACGCGTATTGGAATGCAACGTTTTGTCAAAATTTCAAAGCCATCGGTGAAGAATTTTCGGAGATTTGAGATTTAGAACGAACGAATATTTACCTTTTTATTTATATAGATTTAATGTAGTAAAAAATGAATGAATGCAGGTATAAAATATAGACCTCTCCAGCCGGACTCTCAATCGCCAAGGGATTGTGCCGCAGAGAGGGATAATTTCACACGTCCGTCACTCTTGGACGCACTGACTCCTTCTTTTTCCTTCCCAGGATCCCCAAAGATGACACGGACCCCGAGGAAAATTATTTAAGGGCCTCCCGTGTGGAGTTAATGCAAAAAAAAATAATAAAGACCTTTTCATATTACTCACGGTGAATCATAGCTTCAAAGATATGATAAATACGCTTATTATATTATTCGATTGGACAGTAATCAAAAGTAGATGGCCAAAGCATAAAATAAGATAAAATGATAAAGCCAGCATTTTCCATTCAATAATAACTTACCCGAATGACAATTTCCGTAAGCAAGATGATTTAGGTACGCAAAAAGAAAAACAAGCTGAATACAAATGATTCCTTAATTTACACAGATTTATTACGTTAACGAGACGTACATAAATATTCATGCAAAATGCATTGCACAACACTGAATTAAAATATATTGTATATAACGAGTGATGATGGGCTCGCATAGAAACAAAGGATAATTCTCAGCTCACTTTATCTAGATCTTAACATACGTGTTCTCTCAGCGCAAGTAAAAAAGTCAAATTCCCATAAAACAACTGCTTTTTAATTTCGTGCAATAGGTGTAACTATTTTTACATGGTGCCGAGTTTAAATATGAAATTAAAACGTTGCACTCAGTCGTGTTTTCAGCTCTGTAAAAAGGATGAATTGTCCATTAAACCAGATTTTAAACGTGCTGAAGAGTAATTTTCCTTTTTGCATGGTGTTTTTTTACTGTAATTGAAATTTTTTAAGTGCAGGCCAGATCTGTGAATAACTAACAGTGGATCTGCATAAATAAACGAATGCTTGAATACTGACGTGTCAGCGGGCATACACTACCTACACTCTGAGAAAAGTTTGTCTGTTCAATACATAAATAAAAACTCAGCCTGCTTATGTTTGCTCTCGCGAAACTCGAAAAGTAGTCGACCAATATCGCTGAACATTTCAAAGTGTATTCTTATTAGTGCCAGGAGTGTTTAGAGAGTGGTTGAATGATAGAAGAAGTCGGGGACTCCCGAGGAATACTTAACGGTTGACGATCTTTGTTAATTCTAAAATAAAAGTGGTGTATTACAAAGTGTGTTTTTTCATTTAATTAAGATTTGATGAAACCAATAATTTTTTGTATTTATTTTTTCGAAATATGTAATACAATACATCTGTTTATTGCTATAGCTCGCACTCAGTTCAATATTACACAATAATATCCATTGAACCGTAAGAAAAACCATAAGACAAGACGCAATATAGCTTTTTCTACATTTTCAGTTTTTCAATAAGAATAATATGATAGTTAAAACTAAGGCAAAGCCGCGTAGTAACTACTTGAAACTATCGCATAAACAAACAAACAATAGTTAATAACTAATTTAACCAAAGAGATTGGAATGTCCAGTAACGCGCTATCAGAACATTAACTAACCGGTTAAAACCAGAATTGTTATTATACATTTCAGAACAATAATAGCACGGAGCATTACGCAAGGGGTGTTTGTATCTCGTGTCTCAACTGACACAAACGTGATGTCTCCCGAGACCTCCCTGCACTTCCTGAGACCCGGGGATTCTCCGCTGAATACACACAATAATAAACTGCCAAGTTACCGGTCCCGAACTGATACTTTGTATGGAATTCATCATTAAGTCAATGCACTACGTCGTGTAATATTTTAAATTGAGCCGGTATCAATAACAACCCTTACGTAGATGGCGATAAGGTTTAAATTCCCGCTTAACACCATCCGCCTGTTTTGATTTATGCAAGAAAAAAACATGGCCAAAAAGTGCCTTTTATTTTATTTTGTGGATGTTCAGGCATAAATATTTAATTTTCTTTCGAACATTTTATAAATAACTTAATTTGCCACATCATACAATAAAATCAGGTAGGTAGGAAATTTTGAACTTTAAAGCAGTTTTCATAGGCCTTTACACTATTTTTTCTGGGCTTATAAAAAGACTTATCTAAAAAATACTCGATTATTTCAAAGGCCGAGATGTATTCTACTCGCAGTATTTAATTAAAGCATCTGAAACATTTCTAGGTGACCAAGTTTTCAAACCAAAACACATGATTTTGCATTACTACGTATGGCATCGCCTTAACCTTTCTTTGAATAGAACTTAAAGACTAGAATAATTGTTCACGGGCGTGTTTTTTAATGCTCAAGATTTTAAGCAGAAGGTATTTCTGTTTGTTTGTTCTACCGGTATTTTAACGGAATGTGCTGGGAAGATCACTTTTGCATGGTGAACGGCTGGAAGAAGCGCACAACGCGAACATTTTGACCATTTTAGCGACTGTTGTCAGTGGAATGATTTATATATCCTTGAAGACCGACGTTCACTCTTGTCGTTTCTTTAATACCATTTACCCAGCATACCCAAACAAGCACAAGCCCCTAGAGAAACCTCGAGAAGGCCGCCTTTGAGGTGTTATTTTGAGTTTCTTTTCCTTTAAATAGTCCTCTAGGATAACTTTTCGACACGAGAAACGTAATGTAATAAATCACAAAAAGAATGCATTGTAATCAGTAGTTTAGGTAAGAAGTCCATTTAAAACGTCCTATAAACTATCTGTCAACTAACTGAATTTAGAGATGACCTCCAAAAGCGTTTATCATCAGTTAGCAGATAACGAGTAAATAGTATTGTAAATACTAACGAATGGTGCATGCTGATAAGCATAGAGAAAGTACGCGTCCGTTCTGCTGTTGTAGAAAGTTATACACTCGACAGCTTTAGAAATAATGCTAAGGAAATATACCAGACGGCCTCCGTGGTCAGGGGTAAGGATCTCGACTAGCAAGCTGGAGGTCGCGGGATCTAATCCCAGCGTGCGCAAGTTAATTTTATTTGATTAATTTGTGTTATTTCACAAATTAATCATTTAAAATAATGTATAATAGTGGAATATACTCTCAGTATCGCCCTGGTGTAAGAACACCTTTAAGAATTGAAACGTTGCTTGAAATGGCTTTAGCCGTGTTAGGTGACTAGATCTGAATAGCCCGGTACTCCCCACCTTCCTCTTGCCCATCGCTTTCCCCCCAATACTTTCAGCCTCACAACATACCCCAATTGGAGATGCTTTAAGTCTCACTGGCACCAGGCGGTTGGGACTCTTGTGCGGTTTCTCGTAAAAAAAAAATGCATACAAATCAACGTGCCTAAATATTTGAATAAAATTGTTAAATTATTCACCCTTCTTTCAATGTCCTATCAGTTTTTCCGCTTCTGGCGAACATTCTTTCCAAATTTAATACATAAATAATGATTAATGATTCATTATTGGATTTGAAGCCAAAATACCCAATCAAATTGAATTATCTTTTAATTAAATTTTGTCCCTCATAACTAACTCACTAATAATGTAAAGAGTGGGTATAGGCAGTGAGTGTGTTCGTAAAATCAAATACTAATGTGTATAAATTACCGAAAAACGGTGATAATGATGCAATTTATTTGCATTAATAAGAATTTGAATGCTCTAAGAATGGCACACACGGATTATCATTAATAATTATTGCGTTATTTGCATCTCAATTACTACCATTTTAGAGAAATGGGTCACAAAGTGGAGATTTGGTCGTTATAGTTAAGCAATGCGAGATTTCAAAATGGTTCGTGATTCAAGCTACAAAGTGTAAGGTGCATACAAAACGATGACGTGATTATTATTGTAATGTATAAATGCATTCTTTGGGAAAATCCAATTTCGTGGACATTCTTCTGTTGGCTCAACTTGAGCAATTACCAATCTTGAGGATAAAAGCTTCAAGGTCACGTTGCATTGGTTTGTTTTGTACATTATAACGGGCATCATATTCAACAATTTTTACTGCCCGGCTTTGCACGAGATTTAAATTTTAAAAATATGGAAAAAAAGTCTAGTTTATTTGACAGTCAAATAGACATTTCAACGTGTCAGACATGATGTTACTGGACCAGCTATTTATTTGTATTATACGCCCATACGTGCTTGGTGCATACATGTGATATACAAAATAATTTAGTGGAACAGTAATCCTGAAGTAAAATCTAAATTATATTACATAGAAATATTATTAAGGTATGTTTTTATAGCCTTCTTGTAACTATATTCCGTGCAGTTGAATACAATGACATCTACTATGCGAAATTATTGCATGCAATTTAGGAACAAGCGAGAATCAAAAGATATTGTTCTTGCAATCAAAAAGAATTTTCGATCGAGTAGTTCTAGTTAGTTTATGAAAGGTTATTAGGCTGATTACATCAGGACTGTCAATAGTTAGCCAAAATCCATGAGAGCAATCCAATCAATGCCAGAGCTCACCGTTTAAGGCGAAATAGGTAGACTTGACCTGAAATTTGGCATTTTTGAGGCCAGTTTTAGACGTATGGACACTTTTCTAGAGAAAAACACAAATTGATTTCGAAAGATCGTTATTTTATCTAGTAAAGTAAGATGGTTAATTTTGAAAAATAATATTATTTTCATACCATAATAAAGTGTTACCGTTGGACGATGCGCAGATTTGTTGCATTTTCAAAGGCGAAGTTGTATTATACAACAAATATTTCAAATCATATAATAATACAGTTTAAACAATCAATAAATTATCTATCATATGTATGTATGAGAATTTTGTTTTTATTTCAAATAAAATTACTAATAAATAAATCCGAGGATGCGTTTTGTGACGAAAATCCCTCAATTTGACTATTTATTTATGACCTTACAAATTTGTCGAGTTTAGATTTTTTTACAAAAATAATTTACTATGATATTATTGAAACATTAAAAATAATTTATGACCAAGAAATATATTCTTAAAGAATATAATAGTAATTAATTTCGATTCGCGTTTGTTGTTTGTTCGTGGTTTCTGATTACCAAGGCGCAAGCCGAAATTTTATCATTCCCCGCTGCGACAGGACGGCGAGCGGACGTCTCTTCCACGCCAGTCTACTTGATAACATTTTAACGAAATTCCTCGTTTAAAAATGGGGAGAAAAATACTATCGGGCAAAAGTTTTATAAGAAAACCAAAATTTCGTCATCAAAAACGTACATGGGAGAAATATTTGCAGAAAAAAAGGGTTAGTCATATTTAATTATCCTTGTACATTGTACGTACTCTATATGCTACAGGGTCGTTCAAACGAATCAGTCAGAATACGCATATATTTTTTATAACATTTAGCGATAATTTTGTGTTGTTTAATTTTCAGGGAAAATAATCAACTACCGACGAATGATTGTGATTCTGAAGCAAATATTGTCTCTAAAATTCCGTCGGTATGTGTAATTTACATTAATATTATTATTATTTTATTATGTAAATAGGTAATACCTACAATATATTGTGAATCATGGATATTATGGTGACCGAAACCGTCAATATTGGGGTATTTATAAACTAGCAATTATTCCCGGCGTTACGCGAGTTACACGCACAAAACCATACCCTTGTATACATGGTGTCGGGAAATGCATGGTATATTACGGTGACCGATTCAACTGTAATTACCGCGATAATCATAAACCATAATTTACTACCCGGCGTTGGGCGAGCAACACGTATGCAACAGTACCTTGTACACACGGTGTTGGGTAACTCGTGGTAAAATGTTTCCAGTCATGGATTCAACGTTGGGATAAGTATATCTCTAGTCAAGCACAGTACTTCGAAGGAGATTAATTCCATTTCCATGTAAACTTATTTGTAATAAAATTTTCTTAGTTATACATTAAGCTGTACAATTTCTGTTTCGAAATCTTCCTCATATAAATGTATTTAACTGGCTACAAAAGAGCAGGCAATTTTAGTCTATGCGTATATGATTCCCGTCAAAATAACGGTTTTGATTCGTGATGTGCGATTCAAATCATGTTTTTGTTAATAATTTCTATTCTATTGTCCAATTCCCTATCACATTGGTATAATTCAACATATTTAGTATTTTTAGTGTTACTTTTTGTCAGTTTCATAATGTCATATTGTGAATTGAGCTTCTTGTTTTAGGAAAAAAAAACGAGGTTATTTTGACAAACTTACTTTAAGTATTAGAAATAAAACTTACTGGTAATACCTATCTTACAAACGGATAAATATGTAAGACGAGAGATTTTTTACAATCAAACTTAATGTTAATCACTTTTGTAAAACCTATGTAAAATAAAATTTAAAAAAAAAACAAGTGAATAAAAATATTTGAAAAATTAAAAAAAAAGTTTATTCAAATACTTACCTATTTTGTACCTACTATGTCAACGCACTGCATTTGTATTTATTTATGTTTACGCACTCCGACGTATAATTTACAAATATGTGTGTAACTACTTATTAGGAAGAAAGCTACAACCGAAAATTCAAACAATTGTTATTTCATCGGAACCATACTGTAGGTTTCGACCGCCGCGCAGAGTGTACGGCTGGCAGTGGAATGAATATGGTATTTCTGTCTCGTTCTAAAAAAACGTCCGATCGCGAGACCGTCTTTTGACCAAATTCGAATTCTCGGCCGCTGGTTAATACGCCTTAAGAGTTTTGCTGCTTCAGACACAGATATTTTTGGTTTGATAGTTACAGCGTTCAACTAACTCTAACAGATTGAAAGGTGACCTAAAAATTTCGAAATGGTATATTATTTTAAGAACTCACGCATTTGGTTTGGTCTCAAAGAGACCCAGATCAAATAAAGAAGCAAATATGAACAAATTGCTTGAAATTCTAATTTTAAAAATCATGTATAGGTATAGGTAGAACTATCCTTTGATCTAAAATTACATAAGCTTCAACTATGTATTAAGTACGGTACCTGCCCACAATGAACTTAATAATATAACAATATAATATGCCAAACAGATAACATTCGCACCTAATAATAACCTGTGGCAATTTTATCTGTAGTGGCGGTTTTATCTGAAGAGAGAGAGACACGTGGCCAGTCATCGCTGTGTTTATTTCGTAACTGAATGCGATGAGATAACAAACATTGAGTTACAATTATCAAACAAAGTACGGCTTTGATAATATTTAACGCTGGAAAGAGAACAAAACGTATTTTAAAACACTTGTTGATTCTTATGAAAGGAATAATCAGTTTATTTTTTGTAAACTTGAAAACAGTCCCATTGTTTTTTTTTTTTAATCATTGACGTTATTAGTTAGAAGGCGGGGACGCTCGAAAAAGACATGACACGATCAAGTAGTGAATAGTCAGAATAACAAGAGGGTATTTATGAGACAAGAGTATGAATGTAAATAAAGCAATGAATGTGTGCCGAGAGCGAATTCTTTGGTAGTCCATCCTCTCTGCGGGGAAACGGCGTGATGGTGTTAGTTATTGTATATCAAAACAATGTTGTTTAGATCATCATAATAAATTGCATCAGTACTTAATCGATAAATATAAACTAATAGCTTAATGCGATAAATAAACGCATTACACAGTAATCGCAGCATGACTAAATATAACAACGATTCGTTGAGTTATCATCAACAGTCAAATCTAAGGTTCATACACATGGTGTTACCAGTATTAGTATGTCACGTACGAGCTTTGAAATATAAATATATTCTCGGGCAATTAATCAGTAATCGTCATATTTTTTTAATTGCAAGACCACATTGTTACTCTAATCTGGGTCACAGCTGAAAGGGGTTATGACCCCTGCTTTAAAAGAAGCCATACAAGTGGTGAAATTTAGTTGTATTAATTATAAATTTCATCTGATCTCTTTCATTTCTAGGTAGTAGTACCTGTGTGACAGATGTTACCAAGTTACAAGCCCATTGCTTATTAAATCCTTAAAATATTCACGTTTCATGAATACTAATAGAATTGATCAGGTCTGGCTTGTCGGTACAGTCCTACGGCGCCCCTCCAGGGGCAAGGTCACAGTTAATAGGTGTGCCTACTACCTACTTGGTGACCTTACAATCCAGGAGATAAATTATATATCGGATAACTTGGGAAAATAACATTCTGTAAAGAGGGGGAAATCTTAATTTTCTTTACTTATATGTAAACAGAAAATTATAGATCAAATTTACAACTTGTATTGCTAACAGTAGGTAGTAAGACTAAGAATAAACATTTTCATGTAGAGTACAGCATGTATTTGTAGAGTGTACATTAATATTAGTATAATTCTGAACGTTGCGTACTTAAAACGTGTCCTACACAAAACAATATTACTATGTAGATTAAAGATGTAGATTCATTATATTATACAAGGCTAAAAATAAACCCCCCAACCTATCCAAAAAGCTATGTTTATTTCGGTTAAACCTTTCAACAACATATCTTATATATAAATAAAAATGTAAATGTTTGTTTGTTCAAAATCTTAAATCTTCAAAAGTTCGTTACCGATTTCTTTGAAATTTTAACACAACGTTAATTTCGAATACGCTTGGGTTTTAATATAACTACATTATATAGATGTATGGATGATGAATGTAAGTAAGTCTAAAGTAATGGTGTTTGAAAGAGAAAGTACGAAAACAGTGTGCAATATAGCTGTGAATGAGGAATACTTGGAGCAGGTGGATGAATTTGTGTATTTAGGAAGCATGTTTACGAGAGATGGGAAGGCTGACAGAGATATTGAAAGAAGAGTAAATGCAGGTAACTCCATTAAGGGCCCGCTTTCCGCGTAAAGAATTTAGATTTGGGCAACACCTACAAAATTTAGTGTTAAAAGAATCCGACAGAGGTGTCTGAATTCGTATTAGGAATAATTTTGGGGATTATGAAATTAAATTACCGACATCTATTGCAATTTTAGAAAAACAGAACCATTTTTAGTTAGCACCGACCTTAGAGTAATAATGCACCGACCAAATGAGAACGAAGTCGATATGAAGATGGTTCTCAAAATATGGGTTTTATTACGGATTTAATTAAATTTTTTTTTTTAATTTTACAAAAAACATTTACGAAAGTTATTTGTATAGGTATAAAAATTACTTTACTTTACTAAAATACTATTCTCACTTTTATAAAAGTAATTTATAACTTTTATAAAATCAATAAATATATTTTTACATCAATAAGGTTTTAAACTTTTTTACTCGAAAACTATCTTAAAACGTTGGAATTCCAAAAAAAGTTTTTTTTTCTTTTTTACTTGTACTATCAATTAGAATCACCTCCCGAAGTTTGTGCACTTTACCCCCGACATCTTGTATAATATGCGCAATATAATATTTATACAAGTGTAATATCTACTTTTGTACATTTATATAAATTATATACACGTTTACATTTTTATGCTCATCAAATTTATTATATTATAAAGATAGATAGAAAGATCCTTAGTGCTTCCTGAGGACTTACAAATCAGAAGACTTTTTTGTAATTATTTATTTATTCATTTAAACAATTCAATAATTATAAAGAGTAATAAAACATGTAAGCAACATAAAATTACATTCTAAAATGTGAAAGGGGCTCTATTTATTTACATTTTTATGAAATTACTACTTTTAATAGTTTAAGCTTTCAGTGAACTTTCAATTTTATTTTTAACTTCTCTAAATATTATTTGTTTAAATTGTCAAATATAATTTAATCACAAACACAAGATTCACTCAAAATGAAAGATTGGTGGTTCTGAAATGTTCCCATAAATACGGTGAAAGAACCCTAAACTATGAACTTATTGCCCTAAACATGCTTCGAGCGAAATGCGGATCTGGAAACCTTATCGTCAATCTGAGCAAAACATACCATGAACGTCAATATAGCAACAGCCTTTGTTCTGCTGCAGTTTCATTAAATGCCGAGAGATCCGTTTACAGTCTCCAAAAAGCAATACTGGGGCACAACCCTAGAAGCCAAGCTAAATGATTGGAATACAGAAAGATAAAAACACACCATTGTCAAAAACATCTTGGCCGTAAATGATTAAATAAAATTAGATTTATTCAGGAAGGCAAGCATTACGGTGATCGATGTTAAAAATCTAACATAGCCCTAGAATAACTCCAGTATCTTTAAGAAACCTTTCTCTTAAAGCTCAGAAAAAAACTTTCCATTACAGTTAGATATACCACTCTACAACAAGGCCGCGTACGGTAAAACTGTAAAAAAAAATAAAGTAATAAATAACAAAATAAATATTTCACAACACAATAATTTCATCGAAAATCTTAAATCCGTTTCACCTTTCTACATTTTCTATATTCTCCTTAAGAGTATAATCCTTAGATAATGCCTTTTCAAATTATTCGTGGAAGCTAGAAAAAAAATAAAATCATTGATTATAACTGCACTTCAAGTGACCTTTTAAATAACAGTAAAGGGCTCAAATGATTTTATTGTTACGTCCGTGCCTTTGCATCTTTACAAGACTTGGGCAAAACATTCTGTAGCAGAGTATAGATTTCACATCTGAAACATAATTAAAGAGTTTATTGAAAATAGAACACCAAGGTACGGTTAGTCAAAAAACGTACAATAAAGTTAATTCTGGGAAGAAATTGTACAGTTGACATTCAGGACAGGTTCACTCCCTCCTCCTCAAAAAAGACCCTCTATACAGCATTCTCAAAGATGACACAGGCTCTGAGAGAAATTATTTTCTTCAGGGCCTCCTTCCGACATAAAAAATAACATCACTGAACTAAATTATATTATTGTAGAAAGCAATCACTTTGTGGTTTGACATATTTAATAAAATAAAATACTTTTTTGTTTTAAAACCACGATATTTATTAATTTAAGAACCGACCGGTTTCGCTTTACTTAAGCATCATCAGGGTACAAATTAATACTAAACAAGAAGTACATAATGTGTGCATATATATAACAAAATATAGAGGGAGACAACATGATACAAATATATTATAGAGGGAGACAACATGATACAAATATAAGCAACACAAAGACGGTCATAAAATACATTAACATAAGTGTACAAGTAATGGAAAACCGCTAGATAATTATGTAGACTAATGGGTTATACGAATAAATCGGGAAAAACAAAACATCAATAAAACCTCAATAATAACGGTTTTTCCGAATTTGCAAATCATTTGATCGATAAAGATCATACATTCTGTCATAGAACCGGTGCTAACATCTTACATAAAAACGGGCATGGTAACAGACTAAACAATTTAGAGGCACTAGAAATTAAAAAAGCTGTAAAAACCAAAAGTCAGATACTTAATAATCAATTAGACATATCAAGTAGTCCAATATTAAGTCTGTTTCCAATAAACCCATAAAAAATTCCCAGTTCTCCTTACCTCCTTACCACCTTGCCAGTTGATGTTTTGTTTCTCCCGATTTATTCGTATAACCCATTAGTCTACATAATTATCTAGCGGTTTTTCCATTACTTGTGCACTTATGTTAATGTATTTTATGACCGTCTTTGTGTTGCTTATATTTGTATCATGTTGTCTCCCTCTATATTTTGTTATATATATGCACACATTATGTACTTTTTGTTTAGTATTAATTTGTACCCTGATGATGCTTAAGTAAAGCGAAACCGGTCGGTTCTTAAATTAATAAATATCGTGGTTTTAAAACAAAAAAGTATTTTATTTTATTTAATTATATTCCCCACAGTTTCAGAACTTTCGATAGCTTTTTTCGCTGGCCCGTTCATTATTTTTCTGGATTCCAAGTTCGAGTATTGTTATTTGAAACAGGTGGCCCATATTATTATTACATATTATATTATATTTCGGACATCGTTGCATTGTGAATCATTAGAGCAGATCTTAGAGTAATATTACTCTAAGGAGCAGATGTAAAGTGACGTGTGTATTTGTGTACGTAGAAAGTTAATTCGCAAATAAATCACGATCGTATAGGAACAAGAAAAGAGACAAGACAACAAGAAAATTAAATTAATAAAAATTTACCCCGTAATTTCTAATGCATTGGAATTAGTTTTATTTCCCAAAGTACCTATTCTGAAAAAAAAATAATAACTTTTTACTACACAATACATAAATAAAAATATGAATTATTAATTTTTATAGTAAATTATCGTTTATAATAAATATAAGCTTATAAATCAAAAATTGTATTTTTTTCTTCTCACCTATTAGATAGGATATAATTTTATGAGATAACATTTTTTCTTTGAAATACGGGATATCTTTCGTGTATTTCCCATCTTTGAAAAAACAATATTTATTAACTCATAAACTTTACACGCGTAAAAATTATCTTTATAAATTCAAATATTTGCACGTAATCGCACGTCTGTAGATCATAGAACGATGAACGACACGTCTGCCCCCAAAGCCCTCGAGTTGGCGAATGAACTTCTCAAAGAAAGATAGTTTAATCTGCAAGTCGGAGCGAGCGCGCTATAATAAATATGATTTAAAAGCAATAGGCGTAAGCGACAGTTGTGAAAATGTTTAATAAATCACGGCGTATTTCAAAAATAGCAAAAATTACTTATGGGGTCTATTGAGTAGCATTAAAAGAAGCATTGTGATTTTTTTCATACATATAACTTGTAAAATAACAGAAATAAACGTGTTAATAATATTTTTCGGAGCATACTTTGCGATTTATTTCTATCGAGGGAATTTCAAATAATTACCGTTTCGGCTTTTGGAACAAATAGATACTATCTTAAAGAATAACATATATTTTTTTAAGAGCTTAAAAACTTCAAAATTTTAAGGAAAGTATGTCGGAAATTGGATGAAATTCGAATAGTGGGCCCTTAATGGAGGACTGAACGCAGTTGGCGCTAACAAAAAATTATCCAAAGAAGCGAAGTTAGCGGTCCACAATGGAGTGCTGGTACCTACCCTGATGTATGGAAGTGAGGCATGGAACTGGCAAAGAAAGGATGAAAGTAGATTGAATGCTGTTGAAATGAGGTTCCTGAGGCGTATGTGTGGTAAACGGTATGTATGATCGTGTGAGGAATGTGGAGATCCGCAAAGAGTGCAAGGCTGATGTAAGCGTAATGAGTAAGATCAAGAAAGGGACGCTTAGATGGTTTGGGCATGTAGAGCGAATGAGCGAAGAAAGGAGTGTAAGGAGAATATACGATGCAAATGTGAATGGTAGCAGAAGTCGGGGACGCCCGAGGAAGACATGGCACGACCAAGTGAATCAGATACTTGAGTCGGGCCATGTCAAGAGTCAGAACAATAGAAGAGTATGTATGAGACGATGTATGAATGTGAATGAGGCAAGGAGTGTGTGCCAAGACCGAGTTGTTTGGCGGTCCGTCCTCTCTGCCTACCCCTGCGGGGAAACGGCGTGATGGTTAGTTAGTCACCTGTGACAGGTAAAAATACACTTTTTTAAACAGCGCCATCTGCTGAACGTAAAAGCAACACGCGCTATTGTTTCTCTATCTGCACAGACAGACTAAGCTACAGCAACGCGTGGCGGGGTACAGCTAGTTTCAAATAAATCTACAAACAAAACTTTAAGCAGCGTCTGCACAAGAAATCCGATTTCCGGGGAAAAAATAAACGGGACAATTTGGCGAAAATCCTTCCATTTGCATTGCTGCGAACAAAAAGACAAAAATGAATGCACGCAGTCGTAGGTACGCGATACGAATTGACTTCGTAGCGTTTCGTATCCCGAACGATACTGACCTAGTGTACTAAATGCCGCCCGCACATTTCAACCGAAAGACCTACATTCATTTGCCGGAAAACTTTACTGAACTTTTACCGAGTTACTAGTTCCTACCGATTCTGAAATGTATCCCAAAAAGTATGGACAATCCCAGAACGTTCTGGGCTAAAAGATGTTGTACAATACTATTTATGAAATCGTACGATAGTCACGTAGTCGAATCGAGTATTTGTATTGGAATAAGGGTTTATTTTGAGCTCGGAATATCTGTTGAATTAGGTATTGAATAAAAAAGCAAACCGTAATTTAAAAATATAGATTTGTATTTGGAAGGTTGAGGAAAGGCAAGAAACCATAGACATTTAAATTAATAGACATGCCCTAACATGAAATCTGGGTATCATTTCGACGAGCTGGAGGCAAACCACGTGACCATATTTTTGGCACCAGGAGAGTTTGTGAATCCTTTGAATGAACTACGACATCAGTCGTACGTTGGTTGACGGTTCCATGATAAATCAACACATCGACAATTCAACACACTTTTAAAAAGTGATATGAAGTCATTAGAAACAATGAAAAAAAAAATTTAAACCTAACCTAACCTACTTAACCCAGTTAATAAAGTTTTTGTTTCATCACTTTCCATGACTTTATATAACTTTTTAAAGATGTGATGAATTATCCGGTCACCGTTTGTCTTAAGCTCTCGCATTCTCAATTTCGACCGATTATAACAATTTTTGTTTTTTGTTTTTGGGGTGTTATGCCGTGTTGCGCTAACTCCTTCTTTAGCCAACGTTTCGGACAGCATTGCAGTGTCCATCATCAGGACAGATGTGTTATTTGATAATAAAGAAGGAGTTAGCGCAACACGGCATAACACCCCAAAAACAAATAACAAAAATACTTTTGGCCGTGAAAATCTTGAATCATATTTGATTTATAACAAGTTTCTCTGTAAATTTTTAAGTTCCAAAAAATATATATGTTATTTTTTAAGATAATATCTATACATTTGTTATGTCGAAACATTAATTATATGAAATTCCCTAGATAGAAAAATTATTAAAACACATTTTGTTATTTTATTTAATATGTTATAAGCATGAAAAAATTCACAGTGTATCTATAAATGCAACTAAAGCATTTGTCGAGAGATTTTTGCTCTATTTCAAACGGGTCGTGTTTTATTAAATATTTTCACCATCTTCGCTTAATTATTATCCTTTTTTAATATTAGCGCGCTCCCTCTAACATTCATATTTACATATCTCCCTTTCAAACCATTTTTGAACGCTCACTAAGTAGCCTTAGGCATTAAGTAGCAAAAACAAGCAGAAGAACCATGAAATATACATATTTCACATTTATGTGCACACAAATTACAATTTTGAAAACCACCCGAAGACAGAATTTGTTTGGAAATAGCCACCGGTTCACGGGTTACCTAAAATGTTCCGAAGGTTTCTGATGATGCAAAAAAATTTAATGGTGAAAACTAACATAAAACTATGTCGAATCTTGAAAAAAGAGGAGAAATATAATTAGGGAGCTAAGAGCAAACATAATTATGTGTATTTTTTAAAATCCGTCTGTAAATTTTTTATAAATTTAAATGTTTTATTTGTGAAAACGATAACACTTTACAAATACCCTTATAAAGGAATTGTTTATGTCGAGTATATCTTCAAACGCTTCAAAATAAATTCATGATCATAAAAACATTGTGGTCTTAGTGTGAAAGTAGGTACTACAAAAAATCCGTAAAGAAATTTATATAAAAAATTAAATAAAACAATTACTTTGTTTATAAGCACGAAATTTAATGTATTTAATTTGCTATGACCGACCGGTGTCGCTTTGCCCAAGCACCATCAGGGTGCAAAATTATACTGTTAAACTATTAAACCAGATTAATGTTGTACCCTGATGACGCTTGTGCTAAGCGAAACCGGTTTGTCATGGCAAATTAAATAAATAATATTTCGTGGATATAAACAAAGTAATTGTTTTATTTTTATTAATATGTCAAACCACAAAGTGGCTGCCTTACACCAAAAAATAAATATGAATTAAAATTTTGTACGAAGAAAAAGCATAGAAAGTTGGAGAAAATGACTTACCTTGAAATTAATTGTAATCCATTATATGGAACTTTTCACAAGTTTAAAAATAACTAATATCACTTTGTTTTAGTCGTACTATAAATTCACAAAATATCACTTGCGATACTTTTAGTATCCTATTTAAAGGTTTTCACTGGTATATGTGCATTTGCTTAGACAGCAATATCTATAAATAATAATAATTATTCTTAGAAATAAGTTTAAAATAATTACGTAATTATTCCTAGCACCATCCCTTGCGATACACTGCACGTCCAACACTAATTAACTTCAGAGTTATTCCAGTTCAGAACCTGCAATTAAAGAAAAAACACAAAATTAATACATTGATACGTAAGAACTCATTAAAACTAAACACATTCAATACGAATTTTATAAATTTTATTATATTTATATTTTAACATATTTATAGCTATTGAAAAAATCGTTATCGGAGCTTCTTCGTTATTTCCGAAATCCGGAGTTACGCAAGGTCCTGAACTAGGACTCGAATTATTTTTCTACTCAAATCTACTGCATGCAATATGATATTAATAATATGGTATTTAAATAGCGCAGATTAGTGCCATTTCACTTCAACCCTTGTGGGACCAATTTTTAATAATTTGAATGAGTAATAGCATAATACAGGGTTTTCCAATAAGAGGTCTTATTTTGATATTCAATCGTAAAAGATCAATGGTTTTGTTGCTTGTGTGGCACGTAGCGCCGTCTTGTTGAAAGTAAACGTTGTCCAGATCAATACCATCCAATTCCGGCCATAAAAAATCATTAATCATCTCTCGATAGCGCAATCCATTCACCGTAACTGTTGCTCCAGCCTCGTTTTCGAAAAAGTAAGGTCCAATGACTCCGCCGGATCATAAACCGCACCAAACAGTCACACGTTGAGGATAGAGAGGCTTTTCAACAATAACTATTGGGTTTTCCGAGCCCCAGATGCGACAATTTTGCTTGGTGACGAAGCCACCGAGGTGGAAATGGGCCTAATAACTCAAGATGATTTGCATTTGATTCACTCAAGTGAATTTTAATAATTTCTATACGTTGTTGAAGCGTGTATCGTTCCATTTTTATTAATGGCGTAGTTTCTACTTGTCAAATGTTAAAAAATGACAGCTTCAAAGGTAACATCTACCGAAATAGCGGGCAATTCAAAATAACACCTCTTATTGGAAAACCCTGTATAACAAATACTTATGATAATAATTGAATTAAGTGCGGGGAGTTCCACAAGGTCTTGAACTAGGACTCAAGAGGTTAAATTTTTATTCCACTATTTCTAATATTGTGTTGATCCCTGTGGAAACTGATAATTGATTCATGATGTACGAGTATTTAACAGAACATATAATAAAATAAAAAATAAGAAAAATTCTTTAGTATATTTTCCTTTCATATAGTGGTTTTGAAACTTCCCTTTATTTCCAACACTTCTGAATCGAGAAAAGAGATCGAGGGCAGGAATTTAGACTTCTTTAGACGCATTCTTGATTATAAAACTGAGTCAATAATGTAGTGTTATTATTGCAGGATTCTGTATATTTTAAAGAAGACCCGTTAACGTAATACAAACAAAGTTAGAAGTTGAATGTTTATAATCCACGCGGGAGACAGCAGCCAGTATAAATAGAACGCTACATGGCTATTTTAATTCAGTGTCTGGCACACAAACATTCGGTATTGAATACACGCGGTGTAATCAAATCACTAATGTGAGTATATCGCTCGCTTGTCGGAACTATTAATTATTTAACTACAAAACTTGCTACTCTATGGCCATGGTGATCAGGTCAAATATGTAACCCGTCGAGACATTTCTTACTGATTTTTTCATTCGAGATTCAATTATTATTTGTGGGACAACTTCATTAAATGCTTGCACAATAATTTATAACTAACAAAACATATAATGATAGAACCTATGCGCAAGCCAAATACTAAGTTTGGTGATCGCGCTTTCGGAGTATCTGGGCCGAGGGCTTGGAATAAACTCCCTCCGGAACTAAGATCCATAACAAGTCCAACAGAATTCAGGTCTAAACTAAAAACTTACCTTTTTAAGCTGTCGTACCCTTAAATTAAATATACCATTCCTAAGCGAAAGTCCAGTTATATTCAATTTTCCAATTATGTCTTAAATACTTTATGTAAATTTCGCTAATAAACAATTAGATAATGTTTATTAACCTCTCGACTGTGAGTCGGACGCCGGCATCCGAGAAATATTTTTGCTTGGTTTTTTTTTTTTAAGTGCTATTTTAACCCTTATCTATAGAGAAACTGTATGAAGAACAAGGTCAAAATCGCTTGCGCTAATATCAGTCTAGAAGATACCTTTTATTTTATTAGTGTAGCCTCTTTGGTAGCTTTCAAATTGACTTCTCTATGAAAAGCCATTGTCATCTTTTTTGTGCATCTTTTTCAACGTTCGCTGGTGGACGGACTGCTACAGTAAAGACTGTATTATACGACGAATTTCCCAAAGAAACGTAAGTAAACATGATTTTATGCATAGTTCATTGAACAAGTCATGTGTTTTTCATAAATATAATTCATTTTTGCAAAAGACAAATACGTAAAATTCCTGTCAAAAACTGGAAGTGTTTTCGCTCTGAAAATTTATTGTGTTTGAATCAAGTTATTTATGTCATATATTACATTATTTGGAATGATTTACATGTTATTGTGTAGAAAAACCATTTGAGAGAATATATAAAAGCTTTTGTTTTGTCAATATTTAGTGTTTATTTTATGAAAAATGAATTACTGGCCGAAAATGTCAAAAAAAACTTGCTTATAAAAAGTTCGTTTTTGTTTATCAATATTGACATCGTAATATTATATTATTTGTAGAGATTCATATGTCATTATGTAGGGAAAACTATTGGCATTGTGTTTCAAAATCATTGTTTAGTCAATATTTAGTTAAAATATTATAAAAAAATAAGTTTTGCATCTCAGCAATTGACACCAATACAATCAAGATTTCCAATTTGTTTGAATGTATCTGTTCACGGAATTTTACGAAAGCTTTGAAAAATGACTAGTGTCGCCACCTGTAGTGATATGTGAATATTGCAATCTCCATACAAAAGAAACCACCACAGCAGGGTGTACTAGAAAATGTAAAACTATTGTTTTATTTACGGAAATATTTTTTTTGTTATTTATTGTTTTATGAAAAATCGTAATAAATATCACAAAATTAGATCAGGTGTACAGGATGTGCTAAAAAAAATTATAAGATTTTTTTTTATATATGATATAAAAAAACAGCATGCAATTATAAATATCTTTTTTAAAATTAAATAAATACAAGTATATGTCTGATTGCTTCTATCGCTTTGCAGAATGGAGACCACAATACAACATGATGCAGGGAGCAGAACCACCAAAGACACCGCATCGATCGCCATGACGGTATGTTTTGTATTAGTAGTAGTTATATTAGGTTGATTGTACGCTTCATCTTTTCCAGAATTGAAAGACATTAGTGTAACAATAAATGTTTACTGTTTCAGGTTTCAAATCGGCCACATAAGAGGAACATAAGAGAACATAACATAAGAGGAACTGAAATAAATACGATGAAAAAAAACTTTTTTTACTAAACTTTTTTTTATTGAACCCCACAGCACTTGAATAAAAAAATGTATTTCATGTAATATAAAATTGAAATAAACATGATGAAACATAAATCTCCGACTTTTATTTTTATTGAACCACCCAGTTACTTGAAATTGAAAAAAATGCATTTTATGTTATATAAAATTGAAATAAATATTATGAAAAAAAATATCACTAAAATTTTTTTTTATTCTCATTGAATCATGATTCTTTGCACCACTCTGTATTTCGAAGAATATCTGTATACAAAAATGGCGGCCATTTTGGATATCGATGTATTGAAATTGACTTGAAGTTGGTCAACTGTCTGAGGTAAATATTGTATATATTAGCATTGTTTTGGATATAAATTCATTATCGAAATAAAAGGTGTGAGGTTCCATTAGAAAGGTAATTCTATCTTGTTTATTTTGATGTAATTTTTATAATATTTCGCAATATAATTGTGTCAAAAACCAGGTTAGTAAAGTGACAGCGAAAATTTACATCATAGTGCATAAATATATTTTTATCATTATTTATTTACAGGTTTCTAGTATAAAAAAATATTATTAGTAACAACAATAGTATGAACTACCAAAAACTGAAAGAATTGCTTTCATAACTTTATACAATACGACACAAAAAAATTCTAAAGTGCATGCTTGGCTTGACATTTTTTTTTTGAAAAGCCTAAAATATTTTACATTTTCAAAACAACGTAAATGCCATTATTTCTTTGAAACCACTTTTGGTTTGTTTTTTTTTCATATAGGCTATTTATTCAGGTTTGTGTAGAAATAATTAAATCCGTTTATATTCATATACATAATTTTTTGACAATTGTTTCCCGAACGGGGGAATTTTTTATTAATTTTTCAGATAAAGTTAGCTATTCTGGGAAAACGTCTTACGATATAATCATGTACTATATATGAATAATTAGCTACATTATCTGGTAAACAGAAAACAATCGAAAAAAAAGCAAATACTTAGTTTTCATTAAGATATTTGAGCAGAACACATCGAGGTAATTTTCGCGCCGTTTCCGAAATTTCGTCCCACATTCAACAGGTTAAGTGTTAATCTACTAGGTAAGTATTGTACTGTATATTATCTCCATAAATAGTTCAGTAATAACATAGATCACTGAGTTTGTACAGCGCCCTTGAGGTGATTTTGCACAAAAACGGCGCTATACAAGTCATCCAATTATTATTATTATAACGGCGCGGCGCGGCGTTTAGAGAGTGACTGCCATTCTCTGTTTTGACTCACACCTCTGCTTCCGTATATGATTCACTTGATCGTGCAACGCGTTGCAATACTCGGGCGTCCCTGACTTCTTCTACCATTTACTAAGGCGTCTTACATTCCACTCACCGCTCTTTCGTTCATCCGCTGTTTATTCACTCAGTCTAATTTCACCTCGACTAATGTCTTCCTCGGGAGTCACTAACTTCTTCATTCATTCTCTTTATACACAAAGTATCTGATTTATATTTGATGTGGAGTATGGCGTCCCTTCTTTATTATTAATTGCGCTTACAATCAGCCTTGCATTCCTTTCGGATATACACTGTACTACAAGTTCATGGTTTTAACATGCATACGCCTCAGTGATTTCATTTCTACAGCATTCAGTCTACTCACATCCTCCCTCTGCCAGTTCCATTCCTAAAATCCACAAATCATGGTTGGTGGTATCAGCACAGGATTCGTAATCTACATAAAGTTTCCATGAATCTTGAAATAACCATATGGCGCATTTTATGATCTATATTTAGGCAATGATTTGCTAAGCAGAAATTATCGTCATAGATATACTTAGTAATAAGGAAACCTAGCAAATTTGCAATAAAACATTAAAAGAAGTAATCAATCTCTAACTAATCGCTGCACTCTAAAATATCTGACATTGGATTTTAGAAATGATGCAATTCGATGCTTTGAACCAGCCAAGAGAAGGAGCGTTTCTCAGTATTACAAAATCTATCGGGGTTATTTCAATATAACGACATTTGAATAGATTGGCCTTGATTCGGTTAAGTAACAAAAAATCGCATCAGTTGCATTTAAGAGTAAAATCACAAGTAATGAGGTCATTCGTCTTTCAACTTTGACACAAGAGGATATCTCTATTGAATTATGATACGAAAAAATTTGGTGGGCGGTTGAGTATGTACCTACATCTGTGTGTGGTGACTAATTATTTTATAATGAAGTGTGCTTGCATTAATGTAAACATTTAGACGAGACACGAAGCGTAAAAATGGATCCACTTAGATGGAGGTCGGACATCCAACGCTCTATTCCACCACTTTAGTTGACCTACAACCATCGACAGCGCTTGTCGTGTGTGCAATATCAAAATGATGTGGGAAGGGATCCAGCAATGAGCATAACTTAGGGAAAGGACAGTAGAACGGACAAGCCTTTCGAAGTGGTGGCTTCAGCTTGTACGGGTGAAAACGGCAGTCTGCCGACGTTCTATCGGTGAACAATGGAAACTATCGAACCCGGTTCCCCCACACCGCTAGCGCTGCTTGTTGTGGAACCCGCGTCGACGGAATATTATATACGACGTGGCGCCTCTAATTATTGTACAGCTCTATGGCGTGTTTGACGATTTTTATTATTTTTGGCACCATATGGTTTAATGTCGATATATTTGTGTCGATGTTTCGCAAAATGACAACACTTTGTCGTATTGTACACGTACACTTCTCCATTTTATTATGTGGCAAGTAATTTTCAAGGTGCTATTGATTGACCTCTAAATAAACTTAGGTATACAGTCTCATTGGTACCTTATCTGAACGATTAAAGCAGCGACGACCATCTAGGTGAAGTGGTAAACACACTTGACATAATGACCAGAGGTGTTTGAGGCTGCGTAGTAAGTGTTCAAAAAGAAGAAGAATATGTAAATATTGATGTTAGAGGGCGCGGGCTAATATTAAAAAAACGGTTGTAATTAATACAACCGAAAATATTTGAAAAAAAAAACATTACTTAAAATAGAGCAAGTATCTCTCGACAAATACAAATGTCTTAAGTAGTTTTTAAAAAAAATACTGTAAATTTTTTCATACTTATAACAACAACAGAACCAATTTTTTTAAATAATTTTCGGAGCATTCTCAGATTATTCGATTTTTTCTATCGAAGGAATTTCATACATATACTATTTCAACTCGGCAAATGAATAAAATATATTTTTAAGAGATTAAAAACTAAACGTGTTCAAGGGAAATAAGTTATTAATCGGTAGAAATTCGGAATACGGGGTCTTAAGTCCCGATGAAGAGCAAGGCATTATTGACGACAGAGGTTTTTCTGCTTAGAGTGTTATTGGGTGAAAATGAAATTACCATAAATTAATTCATAACTATCCCAAGTGCAGGTTATGACTGTTATGAGGTCACAGTGCGTAGGACGCTTGGCTAGCAATCGGACGGTGCAAGGTGGAAACCTTCAGCGTTTACCGGTTTACTCCCTTTTAACCCTTTAGGCCTCGGAAGGACATTACTAGCCACAAACATCATATTCCATAATAGCCTCTGAAGGACAGATCTGACCGGGGCGTCAATACATTATAAAAGTATTTTTATCTTTTTTTCTATAATACGTATATATGTGTTATGTTCGTCATTTGAAAGATAAATAATTATTATTCAAAGTTTGTACCAAATATTTATATATGGTAAAAATTTTTTAAATTGTCAAAGTGCATGATTACGAATTGGCAGTATTTTTTGGCAAGGGTTAAGAACTTCACAATAACAACGGCTGGTTTCAGCAAAAAAAAAACCGATGAAGTACGTAATTAACTTCACCAGCGCCGATAACTAAATCGCTCGCTGTTATAACGGTTGATTCCAGTTAATTATACCATAATATACAACGTAGAATACTTACTCGATGCAGCGAAAAACAGGTTTTCCTCGCACAGGTAGCCGGTACAAAGTTTATAGAGTTGTACAGAGATGTGCCGACCAATGAACGCCGGAGAAAGTTGGTGAAATGCCGCGAGTTGCAGCACGTTCGTGTTTATAAACAAGTGAGTGAGAATCGTGTAGACCTAGGCAGCAACACATATACACGCTTACATATATGTACTTACTAATAAACGTGGTGAATATTATTCACAATTGATACACTACCGTGTATAGAAAAACTTAATAACTGAAACTGCCATAAAATAGTTCATGAAAAGATAGATACATTGTTTATACAGCCAAAGATCTTATTTGTTGTGTAAACTTGAAATTTCTAAGGCATTTTAAATGTGCTTATATATTTATCATTTTTGAAGATGCCGTAAAGACGAATACCATTTTAAAAACTATATAAAAATAACTTTTTAGATTTATGAATTTGAAATATACTTCAATGTTTGTAAAATGGAATATATTAATTTCAAAAATGAAAAAAATTGAAAAAAACACATTTTTTTACTCCAAACGCTGAAATATTGTATAAAATACAATAATTATAACTCTATATTACCAAAAAGACAAACTTAACCATCATACTATACAACACAATTATGAAACAAGAAACAGACATCAACACATGACCCCGAAGATAAATACCACCTATGGACAAAGACATTTTCATAATCTGGCCCCAAAAATTTTCAATTTAATGGAAAAAGATATTAAAGACCTGGCAACAAGTATAAATATAAGACACAAAATCCACACATGGATAGTCAACAAAGGCATTGTATACTGCGGACAGATAACATCTACAATACCATAAATTATAGCACACTCCAGGCCTGAATTTTTCTCTTCTGTTCTCACTCATTTATATGTATTTTCATTATTTCTTATGTTTTTCTTTTTCTTTTTAAAATTCTTATCTTTCTAATTATTATGTATCTTTTTTTATTTATATTTTATGTATATCTTTTTATTTACATCTTTGATTCTATGTAAATTCGCATTATCTAAAATTAAATCAAACTCCCGCCACCTCAGAACAGGCTCAGCCTAGTGAGGTGGATTATACCAAAAAAAAATTTATGTTAATTTATTGGTTAAATAATAAAAAAAAAATACGAAATTTAAAAAAAAAAAAAGATTCACTTTTTCATCCCGTTTTTACAATAAAAAAATATTTTAACAATTTCAAGAGAATAACCAATTGGATTCATTATCGTTTATATCTTGGATTTATAATTACCTACACAAGCATAAGACATTTAGCACGTGTATAATAATTTACAAGATGCACATATTTATTTATAAGACCTGCCAGTGGGTGAGTTGGCATCTAGTTTGGGTCGTGAGTTAAATTCCTCGGCTAGCTAAGCCCTACACCACAACACAAGCATTATTTTCCGCGTATTGTGGTGAGTAGGAGATTTTCAAATATTGTCAGGTTATTCGTAACCCAGGAATGTGAATTCTTATTAAAATCACGCGGTAACAGTAAAAAATAATATTAAAAAATAAAATGTCCGAAATAACCTCATTTTTTAAAGACGGGAATTTTTGTCTGCCGTTTAACGGTTGGGATCGGTTTTTTATTAGTAAGACTGTTAGTTTGTGTTATTACGTTATTTTAAATAACTGCCCCAGAAATTGATCACATTGAAGCAACAAAAGAAGTGATCACTTTTTCTTCACAACTCGGTTGAGAGGTTGATTCGGAAAATACCTCGGAGCTCTTGGACTCCACAATTGAAAGAAAAATAGAAGTGGCTGAACAGTTGGAAAGGTAAAGTAAAGATGTGGAGACATCCATTAGTACCATGATGACCAAGTTGCAACTAGAAGAAAAGCGCACAGAATGCTATCTTGAAGGCAAACAAAATAATAATATAATAATCTCTCTAAAAATCTTGTAATCGTATTTCAGTTGATAACTATAACCTATTGATCCTAAGCTCTTTCGGCATGGATATAAAAATAGCATAAGAACTTCCCCAAGTCGTGCCTCATAGTAGGTAAGTATACCGAGTCATGCTTACGTTAAACAATTAAGACACAATAATTGTAAATGCGACAGGAGGAAAATGGATAGGATAATTTCTTTATTTATTATTTATTAACGCCTCTTACATTTAACGACATTGATATTTGGTTGCAGTATTTAAGGGCCCACTATTCGAATTTCATCCAATTTCCGACATACTTTCCTTAAAATTTTGAAGTTTTTAAGCTCTTAAAAAAATATATGTTATTCTTTAAGATAGTATCTATTTGTTCCAAAAGCCGAAACGGTAATTATTTGAAATTCCCTCGATAGAAATAAATCGCAAAGTATGCTCCGAAAAATATTATTAACACGTTTATTTCTGTTATTTTACAAGTTATATGTATGAAAAAAATCACAATGCTTCTTTTAATGCTACTCAATAGACCCCATAAGTAATTTTTGCTATTTTTGAAATACGCCGTGATTTATTAAACATTTTCACAACTGTCGCTTACGCCTATTGCTTTTAAATCATATTTATTATAGCGCGCTCGCTCCGACTTGCAGATTAAACTATCTTTCTTTGAGAAGTTCATTCGCCAACTCGAGGGCTTTGGGGGCAGACGTGTCGTTCATCGTTCTATGATCTACAGACGTGCGATTACGTGCAAATATTTGAATTTATAAAGATAATTTTTACGCGTGTAAAGTTTATGAGTTAATAAATATTGTTTTTTCAAAGATGGGAAATACACGAAAGATATCCCGTATTTCAAAGAAAAAATGTTATCTCATAAAATTATATCCTATCTAATAGGTGAGAAGAAAAAAATACAATTTTTGATTTATAAGCTTATATTTATTATAAACGATAATTTACTATAAAAATTAATAATTCATATTTTTATTTATGTATTGTGTAGTAAAAAGTTATTATTTTTTTTTCAGAATAGGTACTTTGGGAAATAAAACTAATTCCAATGCATTAGAAATTACGGGGTAAATTTTTATTAATTTAATTTTCTTGTTGTCTTGTCTCTTTTCTTGTTCCTATACGATCGTGATTTATTTGCGAATTAACTTTCTACGTACACAAATACACACGTCACTTTACATCTGCTCCTTAGAGTAATATTACTCTAAGATCTGCTCTAATGATTCACAATGCAACGATGTCCGAAATATAATATAATATGTAATAATAATATGGGCCACCTGTTTCAAATAACAATACTCGAACTTGGAATCCAGAAAAATAATGAACGGGCCAGCGAAAAAAGCTATCGAAAGTTCTGAAACTGTGGGGAATATAATTAAATAAAATAAAATACTTTTTTGTTTTAAAACCACGATATTTATTAATTTAAGAACCGACCGGTTTCGCTTTACTTAAGCATCATCAGGGTACAAATTAATACTAAACAAAAAGTACATAATGTGTGCATATATATAACAAAATATAGAGGGAGACAACATGATACAAATATAAGCAACACAAAGACGGTCATAAAATACATTAACATAAGTGCACAAGTAATGGAAAAACCGCTAGATAATTATGTAGACTAATGGGTTATACGAATAAATCGGGAGAAACAAAACATCAACTGGCAAGGTGGTAAGGAGGTAAGGAGAACTGGGAATTTTTTATGGGTTTATTGGAAACAGACTTAATATTGGACTACTTGATATGTCTAATTGATTATTAAGTATCTGACTTTTGGTTTTTACAGCTTTTTTAATTTCTAGTGCCTCTAAATTGTTTAGTCTGTTACCATGCCCGTTTTTATGTAAGATGTTAGCACCGGTTCTATGACAGAATGTATGATCTTTATCGATCAAATGATTTGCAAATTCGGAAAAACCGTTATTATTGAGGTTTTATTGATGTTTTGTTTTTCCCGATTTATTCGTATAACCCATTAGTCTACATAATTATCTAGCGGTTTTCCATTACTTGTACACTTATGTTAATGTATTTTATGACCGTCTTTGTGTTGCTTATATTTGTATCATGTTGTCTCCCTCTATAATATATTTGTATCATGTTGTCTCCCTCTATATTTTGTTATATATATGCACACATTATGTACTTCTTGTTTAGTATTAATTTGTACCCTGATGATGCTTAAGTAAAGCGAAACCGGTCGGTTCTTAAATTAATAAATATCGTGGTTTTAAAACAAAAAAGTATTTTATTTTATTAAATATGTCAAACCACAAAGTGATTGCTTTCTACAATAATATAATTTAGTTCAGTGATGTTATTTTTTATGTCGGAAGGAGGCCCTGAAGAAAATAATTTCTCTCAGAGCCTGTGTCATCTTTGAGAATGCTGTATAGAGGGTCTTTTTTGAGGAGGAGGGAGTGAACCTGTCCTGAATGTCAACTGTACAATTTCTTCCCAGAATTAACTTTATTGTACGTTTTTTGACTAACCGTACCTTGGTGTTCTATTTTCAATAAACTCTTTAATTATGTTTCAGATGTGAAATCTATACTCTGCTACAGAATGTTTTGCCCAAGTCTTGTAAAGATGCAAAGGCACGGACGTAACAATAAAATCATTTGAACCCTTTACTGTTATTTAAAAGGTCACTTGAAGTGCAGTTATAATCAATGATTTTATTTTTTTTCTAGCTTCCACGAATAATTTGAAAAGGCATTATCTAAGGATTATACTCTTAAGGAGAATATAGAAAATGTAGAAAGGTGAAACGGATTTAAGATTTTCGATGAAATTATTGTGTTGTGAAATATTTATTTTGTTATTTATTACTTTATTTTTTTTTACAGTTTTACCGTACGCGGCCTTGTTGTAGAGTGGTATATCTAACTGTCATGGAAAGTTTTTTTCTGAGCTTTAAGAGAAAGGTTTCTTAAAGATACTGGAGTTATTCTAGGGCTATGTTAGATTTTTAACATCGATCACCGTAATGCTTGCCTTCCTGAATAAATCTAATTTTATTTAATCATTTACGGCCAAGATGTTTTTGACAATGGTGTGTTTTTATCTTTCTGTATTCCAATCATTTAGCTTGGCTTCTAGGGTTGTGCCCCAGTATTGCTTTTTGGAGACTGTAAACGGATCTCTCGGCATTTAATGAAACTGCAGCAGAACAAAGGCTGTTGCTATATTGACGTTCATGGTATGTTTTGCTCAGATTGACGATAAGGTTTCCAGATCCGCATTTCGCTCGAAGCATGTTTAGGGCAATAAGTTCATAGTTTAGGGTTCTTTCACCGTATTTATGGGAACATTTCAGAACCACCAATCTTTCATTTTGAGTGAATCTTGTGTTTGTGATTAAATTATATTTGACAATTTAAACAAATAATATTTAGAGAAGTTAAAAATAAAATTGAAAGTTCACTGAAAGCTTAAACTATTAAAAGTAGTAATTTCATAAAAATGTAAATAAATAGAGCCCCTTTCACATTTTAGAATGTAATTTTATGTTGCTTACATGTTTTATTACTCTTTATAATTATTGAATTGTTTAAATGAATAAATAAATAATTACAAAAAAGTCTTCTGATTTGTAAGTCCTCAGGAAGCACTAAGGATCTTTCTATCTATCTTTATAATATAATAAATTTGATGAGCATAAAAATGTAAACGTGTATATAATTTATATAAATGTACAAAAGTAGATATTACACTTGTATAAATATTATATTGCGCATATTATACAAGATGTCGGGGGTAAAGTGCACAAACTTCGGGAGGTGATTCTAATTGATAGTACAAGTAAAAAAGAAAAAAAAACTTTTTTTGGAATTCCAATGTTTTAAGATAGTTTTCGAGTAAAAAAGTTTAAAACCTTATTGATGTAAAAATATATTTATTGATTTTATAAAAGTTATAAATTACTTTTATAAAAGTGAGAATAGTATTTTAGTAAAGTAAAGTAATTTTTATACCTATACAAATAACTTTCGTAAATGTTTTTTGTAAAATTAAAAAAAAAAATTTAATTAAATCCGTAATAAAACCCATATTTTGAGAACCATCTTCATGAGGTGCCCTTGAGGTGTTTTTGCACAAAAACGGCGCTATACAAGTCATCCAAGTATTATTATTATTATTATCGACTTCGTTCTCATTTGGTCGGTGCATTATTACTCTAAGGTCGGTGCTAACTAAAAATGGTTCTGTTTTTCTAAAATTGCAATAGATGTCGGTAATTTAATTTCATAATCCCCAAAATTATTCCTAATACGAATTCAGACACCTCTGTCGGATTCTTTTAACACTAAATTTTGTAGGTGTTGCCCAAATCTAAATTCTTTACGCGGAAAGCGGGCCCTTAAGTATAAATTAATGATTGATAAAGAATAATAATAATGCAAATCAATTTTTAAAAGTGTTTCTGTACATTTTACGATGAGGATGTAACTACAAAATGACCCAAGAAAAACGCAAAATATAATCAGTAGTGGAAAGCTCCAAGTTAAATCTAATGCTGAGCCAAGAATTAGTGAAAAGCTCCAAGTTAAATCTAATGCTGAGCCAAGAATCGTGAATTCATTCCCATTTCCTGTAGCGTCAATGCCATTACAAGGTTGCCAACTTTAATCACCGGCATTTTTGTTGTTGAAAAGCCACTTGGTATTTTTAGAAATCATATCGAGAAATAACAACAAACACAATAATGCAAAGAAGAAAATTTGACGGAATAATGTATGAATTGCAAAGAAATGTTGTTGTCTGGAACTGTTGTTTACTAGAACCAAAAAAAACAATTTCTCTTGTTATCCAGGATTTTAAAATTTCTGTGATCCTGTACGGCCCGCGGGAATGAAGTTTCACAGCGCTGATTAAATTGGTCGCGAATATAGTGGTAACCCTGTTTGTGCAAAATAATATGGTCCGGCAGTCCTAGCGCGGTGAACCGGGCTAACCCAGTTAAAACATATGACCGAAATATAAATACACATCAGACTAGCAGAGAGACGCCGCGGATGCGCGTCGACTCGGGAAAACAGCCACGTCGATCGGGGAATTTTATGGATAGAGTGTAAATAAGTGAGACAAAAAATAGAAAATCTGCCAAAATCCTCCAAATCAACGGTAATGATAATAAGAAAGTATAAGAATAATTTACAAAGTATGTAGAAATAGTTCGCACATACTTCAAAGTTCAAAGTTTGCCAAGTTCAAATTATTGACAATATTAATATTGTTTAAGTATTTGTTACCAAGACTGTGTAAACCTTGTGTTGGAGAGTGAAAAGTATAGTTGGAATGAGATGTATGTATGTAAAATGTTGATATTTGCCTAGTTGTTCGTGTAGGTATGTGTAGATTTATTAAATGCAGGAGTTCACAACAATCGAATTTAGAGTTCAATAATTTTAATAAAAAGGTTAGGTCGTTTATTTTTCTTCTGTTTTCTAATGTCGGAATATTTAAATGATTCAATAATGACTGGTAATTTATGTGTTCTAAAGGGATGTTAAGTTTAAAATTGACGAAGCGTAGAAATTTTCTTTGAATTCTTTCAACATTATGAATATGTACATTGTAAAAGGGGGACCAAACTATGGAGTTATGCTCTATCAGGCTTCTAACATGGAATATGTACAGTAGTTTTATGATTTGTAAAGATTCAAAGCTTTTAATTGTTCTTAATATAAAACCTAATGTTTCATACCCTTATTCACGATTTGTTGAATGTGGGCCGTAAAGTCTAGTTTCTTATCCATTATTATGCCAAGATCTCGCATTTCCTTTACTCTTTCTAAATTTGTTTCATTTATTGAATGCCAAAAAATTGTGATGTTTTTTTTCTGGAAAAGGTCAAAATTTTGCATTTTTCTACATTTAATTATAAATTGTTTGGTGAACACCAGTTTATTTAGCATGTCTAATTAGATTGAAGAACTTGACAGTCGTTTAAGGAGGTTATTTCTTTATATAATTTAATATCGTCGGCGAATAGCAGTACATTGACTTTTTTAAAGCAGTTGATGTAAGCATGTCGTTTATACAAACAATAAATAAAAATATGGATGTTTATCTACCCAAAGAGAAAAAACCTTGTGTCATTTTACAATCAACGACCGAATCAGTGAAGAGTGACTTATATTAATTCTTACGATTATTTACTTATTTATTTATGTCGGACATAAATAGTCCAAACACATTAGGTTGTGAATAATTATTAATCACTTGGATATCATCTATAATCGTACACGGAGAAAAATTATCCTGTTAATAAGAACTTCCTGGTAAAATATTAATCATTCAAAAAAAAAATATATATAAATATGCCTAATAGATATCATGACGGAATGCTAAAATGAAAGAATGTCGGTGTCTATATCAGTATTTGTATGAACACGTGTTACATAAAACATTTGCTTTTAACTGATACTTTGTTAGGAACTCTTTCAATTCATTTGTTATAGGCCTGCAGTCCCATTTTTAACAGGAAAACGAATAAATAAAAACAAACAACTCGTTGGCATTATCTATTCATAATAAACATTTTATTTGCAAACCGGTATTTGGGGCGTATGTGCAATAAACTGGTGGAAGTTTTCTTAAACGTTTTTATCAATTAGATAATAACAATATCACAGAAGTGGCCAGATAGTTTGTCACAAGAGTCGTGAATAAAACGAAAATATGTATAATTTGTAGTAAAATATCTTCGAAATGTAACGTAAAAAAAAACCTGATACACCAGCACTAAGGTGGCCGTTTTTTTCTATTTGTTATCGTATCCTCTTCTTCAGTAGTTTCTTAACTGAATTTCGTAACTTCTGACGATAAATGAAACGATTTGACAAAGGAAATCAGTGCGCATCACTGAACAACGAACTAATCCCATTGTAGCCCAGATGCAACACGTTTTTCAATACAACCATAAAGAGTATTGTGAAACTTGGAGCAGGTAGTTTTGGAACTAAAATGGTCGATACAAAGGACTATCCCGCTGACTGTAAAAGCAGGGTCACCATTTTTTCTACGATAATAATGATTGAAGGGTGCATCAGAATACTACTAGGGAGCATTTTTATTTTTAGTAATGTGGGAAATATTTGTTGTTTTCAAGACGTCCAAAGATATAGTGCGGATAATATATATTAGATAAATACTTGATAACGAAATAAATCACAAGGTGACAGGAAAGACACATATGGGAGTTATTTGCATGGAGATAAAAATGCCGCATTGTAGATAAAGTTGATAGCTACGCCCACGCCGGAATAAAAATTGAATTTCTTAAGCAATAAAAGTTTTTTTGCATACTGTAGAAATTGATACTAAGAAAAAATTGCGTATCAAAATATTCAAAATATTAAGTATCTGTTGCTATAAACATTAACCGTACAATATTAATAAAACACTACTTGAGATGATAAATGTTGATGGAACTTGTTAGTTCGACCGAGCGTTTTCAAGTAATAGACTGATCGGTAAGATGATGAGACAAATAACACCAATGTCAAAAAGATTATAGGTAATACGACAATATTTATTTATTTGCAAAATTCCAGATGGGCTTTTACATACCTGTTGATACGCGCACAAACTGTAAAGCAAATAATTTGAAGTTAATAATTGAAGATAATATTAACCACTCCCAAAAAAAAAAAAATTTTAAAATGTGAAACAGAAAAAAGATTCGGTCGCATATGGGAATGCCTTTCTCTCTCACATCTTTCGTTTGTTCGATGATTAAATGTTACAATTTGAGGTTTTACTCAATTAGTTATTCCACTATAAAAAAATTGAATTCAAAAAATTAAAAAAACAAACATCCGAAATACAAGTTATTAAAAATAAGGCGGTAAGGAATACATTTCATCTACCATGGGATAAACATGTTAAAGACCCACAGACACAAATACTTCCTGTTATGATTCTGCCAAAATATAACATCACAACTGCCATATTATAAATACTTCAACACTCCCCACACTCCAACACTAAACCAGTCTTTAATTCCGACATACACCAGCACAAAACAAGATCACAAAATCAAAAACACTTATCGTCTTCCACTTACTCCTTATAAGCAATACAACGCATTACCTAATAACCGAAAACTTTCAGCTACGAACAAAAAAACATTGTCAAAAGCTCTTAAAAGCTATTTCCTCGGCAGTTTTATTAATGAGTGACACATTCTTTCTTTGGAACGCCAAAAGAACTTCTGTGTTTATTTCTTTTAATATGAAATATTTTCCATTTAACTGTGTTAAGTCTGTCTAGTATGTTTTAAAATCTATGTACACTGTTCATTGAACTCCCCTTTAAATTCGTTTTCTAATGACAAAATAAGTTATTTTTGTTTTATTAATGTTGTCTTTAACGAAATAAATTTTTTGTGTTTAAACCGGGAATAATTTATTATTTTTCCGATTTTATGTACGGGTTAAATCTTCCCCATAGGAAAAAACTAAACCCTTCCACACACTTTTCCACAAATGATCATCTAGTCAATCAACATTATGCAAGTGCATTATATAAGCAAAATAAATACAAAACAATAGAAGAACAACACGTCAACTCACCAGAGATCAAATGGGAAATTAATTCACCGACTCCAGATATTTTCATATCAGAGGGTTCGGCTCGGTAGAACTCCTAACAGGGCCTATAAATCCTACTGATCCCTCAACTTATACATTTAAAAAAATCTTTCGTTATCCTACATGTATTTAAAATGACTAATGTTAGCATTTTTACATAATTTTTTTTTGATAGATCTAATACGCCTAATTTTTTAATGAGAGATCTAGGTATAATGCCAGTAGCCGAAATAACGAATGGTAATATTTTTATAGTCTGAGAATGCCAAATTCTTTTTATCTCGTTTAATTATTGTTATAATTTTGTAATGTATTATCACTAAATCAATAAAGTTATATTAATATCAATCTTCCATCTTTACGTGCACTGAAACGCATCGTATGTATTACCAAATACCCAATATTATTAATAATACCTCCAACTTCTGACATTTCCTATACATTCTGACGGCAACTTGGTACACTAGCACCTCCTAGCGGCATGAGTTATGCGCATTGGTTTTCTTTCATACGTTTTAATGTATTTTATGTGAAATATAATATTATTTATTTTAGGTTAATAAATTACAGAAATCTAAAAAATATTTAAATTAGGTAACCTACATCCGACCTTTACTTTTTTTTTGCTGACAAAAAAAAATCAATATACTATTTAATAACATGAATACATAAAAATATATAATACATTAATATTATATGTAAATATATTCAATAAATCAAAACACATTTTTGTAAAACAATTTCTTTTAAATATGTTTTGAACATCAACATTGAAGATGATTTATACTTCAACTTGAACACAGAATGAAACAATGAACTAACACAGCTTTGCTGAATTAACCTTAAAATTTTTATAATTACATTGTTCATGGGATAATAAAAAAAAACATTTTATTTGCTAGAATTTAATGAACTTATATTATATTTCACCAACTAACCTAGCAACGTTTTTTGGCATTCTGAAAACGACTTTGGAGTGTTTAGTTGTTTGTAATTATTACATCCGTAAACTGCACATACACAACCTCGTTTTTGGGACATTTTTACAAATATTTTTTATCATTATTGATCAAAATACAAATTAGAAAGCGCAAAACATCACCACCAAGTTCTAAATAAATTCAATTTGCCGCCATTGAAATGAATGTAAAAGTCAACATTCTACACTAACGCCTCTAGCGGCTTGAGTTGTTGATATTGCCACTATTTCACTGGAGTCAAATCTAGATACAAGTGATTAACTACTATCTAAAAGACTCGGTCCTGTCATTGTTGTTACATTTATTAATTAGTAACTTGCTTGTAATATATATAATATTGTTAGGTGATAGTATCCATTCTTCTATAAGTAGCGGGACTTTTACGGTAGGATATAAAAAAAAAACTACCTACACAATGAATTAGATATATTTTATTTATTTATTATATAAATAAAAATTTAAATGTTGGTTTGGTATGATTTGAGATTTTCACGGTCAAAAGTATTATAGTTATTTTTTTGGGGTACTATGCCGTGTTGCGATACCTCTTTCTTTAGCCAACGTTTCGGACAGCATTGCAGTGTCCATCATCATGGCAGATGTGTAATCCCCAAATATAAGCATAATACCCCAAAAACAAATCACTATAAAAAATGTTGATTTGTTCAAAATCTTAAAGTTGTTCACCGATTGCTTTGAAACTTTATAGACAGTCTTGCCAGTATGTACGTTGAATAAATTAAATACTATTTTTGTAAACATCATAAAAACGAGCGTATTTACGATTAGTTTAGTTACTTAGGACAAAAACACATTTTCTGGGGCCGTTGACCGTTCTGCTCACGAAACTTAAAATGCGTAAAGCAGTGCGTAGTTTATGGGACTTATAAGCTGCGTTACTTGGTTGTTGTTTGACTTGCGTAACTGCATACAGAAGGGACGCATTGCATAAATCACTTTCAGGTAGGCCCTTTTTTTACTCTCCCGACACGTGGGAGACATTTTGTGAAATAAATAATGCCCCTGAAAGAAATGTTAAATCTTTCTTGTTGTTAACGACAAGTTGTAAATTTCATTTGGGTTATGGGTTTAAATCAAGGCTACTTCGCAATCATTATTGTGTGGCTACCCCTGCAATAATGGGGCCTCGTCACAATTAAAGGCAGGGAATTCGTTTTAGAGTATTCAGTGAGTTACTTTTTTTTGTTATTACTGAACTGATTTTCATGTAAAAGATTCTGTAATAATAATAACAAAAATCTGTTAATGAAAAAATAAGAAAATACACAGATTTAGGAAATGAAATAAAAAGAATTTGGCATTCTCAGACTATAAAAATATTACCATTCGTTATTTCGGCTACTGGCATTATACCTAGCTCTCTCATTAAAAATTTAGGCGTATTAGATCTATCAAAAAATTTATATAATATAAAAATGCAAAAGTCGGTCATTTTGAATACATGTAGGATAACGAAAGATTTTTGAAATATTTATGTTGAGGGATCAGTAGGATTTATAGGCCCTGTTAGGAGTTCTACCGAGCCGAACCCTCTGATATGAAAATATCTGGAGTCGGTGAATTATTTTCCCATTTGATCTCTGGTGAGTTGACGTGTTGTTCTTGTATTGTTTTGTATTTATTTTGCATATATAATGCACTTGCATAATGTTGATTGACTAGATGATCATTTGTGGAAAAGTGTGTGAAAGGGTTTAGTTTTTCCTATGGGGAAGATTTAACCCGGACATAAAATCGGAAGCATTTATTTTGAAGATTTGTATATCGTGGTTTTTGTGCAAAATCAGGCTGTATAAACCTATCCTGTATCACGTGCGTAAGCTTTTTTTAAATTAATTAAACATAAATTCATAGACCTTACAACGTACCTAATCTAACATTGATGTTTAGGTAAAATTAAATTAAATAGGCGCTATAAAAATAAAAATTCATCCCGTAAAAAGTTTTTTTTACTATAATACATCTTTTTTCACCAATAGATGTTTTGATTTTTTTTTTTTTGACCGAGGATTAAACTTTTCTCTCCAGGGACTGGAATCAACCGCGCTAACTGCTGTGTCAAATCTCTAGGGTAGGGACATTGATTTTGTATATTAACTGCTGCAATGACATCCAATTTCAGAGAAATGCGTATGTCCGCGTGTGTTTGCGTGAATGCTGCCAAGTTTATAGAATGCATTGTCATCGACAACGAGTCTACCTGGCTAGTTTCAGCCGTATTGGAAGTCGGAAAGTGGGCTAATTTCCACACAGATTTGAATTCATTCATATCCGAAAAAAAAATTGAAATTCTATAATAGATGTATTTTAAAAGACTCATTTTCAGGATTCATTTGATAAATAATAATAACTTTTAAGAATTGGATTATGTAACAGATTCTTTCCATAAATTCAATCTCCAATTGATCAACTCAATTTTATTGCATTGGGTTTTGCATTTAAAAAGTCACAACAATATTAATTTTATAGTATTTAGTTTTTACATCAAGCTCGCATTTTAGGTGACCGCACAGTTTAAAAATAAATATTTAAAAAAATCTTTGGACGTTGACCGGACGACGTTACAAAAATTCGAAGAGCACAATGTTATATAATTAATGATTAATGAAACTAATGGATACGCGAATGCTTTTAATAAAATTACTAGCCAACAAAGTTCCTTGTTGTGACAATGGGTTTCCGCGAATTGCCTGCAAAGGACATTAAAATGGAAGCTGCACAGAACATCGCATAGTGAACAGTGTACGGTGAACTGTACAGTGTACATGCAAGCGGTGGTATGTTTACACGATAATAGACAAAAATAGATTAACACGGGTTTAAAGTTAATGAACCCTGCGGAAACTAGGTGAGCTTAAAATACGCTCACGGGAACAGTCACAAATACTGGGGGATAAAAATCTCTCGTGCTTGGTGTTGGCGAATATTGTGAATGGATCAGAAAGTAGTGGATTTGAAAGGGTACATATAAAGGGTTTTCCAATAAGAGGTGTTATTTTGATATTCAATCGTAAAAGATCAATGGTTTCGTTGCTTGTGTGGCACGTAGCGCCGTCTCGTTGAAAGTAAACGTTGTCCAGATCAATACCATCCTTGGGTTTATAACTCTTGGGTTTTCCGAGCCCCAGATGCGACAATTTTGCTTGTTGACGAAGCCACCGAGGTGGAAATGGGCCTCATCACTCAAGATGATTTGCATTTGATTCACTCAAGTGAATATTAATAATTTCAATGCGTTGTTGAAGCGTGTATCGTTCCATTTTTATTAATGGCGTAGTTTCTACTTGTCAAATGTCAAAAAATGACAGCTTCAAAAGTAACATCTGCCGAAATAGCGGGCTATTCAAAATAACACCTCTTATTGGAAAACCCTGTACATTTGCGAACTGAAACGCGAACCGTACCACGAATTAGGGGAAAGGAACGAATCAACTGCAAGTGGCGTTCCGTGTCTTTTTCGGTTGCTTTGTTTCTTTCCCATAAGTTGAGGTTCAAATCGGCAGTTCGGATCGCGTATGTATACGTAGCAATAGGTTGCATTACTGACTCACGTTTGGCGAAATTAGGCCAGTGGTGAATTATTAACATTATTATATTACTGTGGAGTAAATATGCAATAATATACCCCAGCAATGTGCAATCAAAATTTCAATTGCAGGCCTAAACTCAAAAGAATCGAAAATGGCCAGATACCCTTACATAAATACATTTACCATTAATTTAATGTAATTTTATCATTAATGTCACTCTTCAAATGGTTGTAGGTGCAGAATCGATGTTGCTCCTGTCGTGATCGATGACTTAGCAATCCGAGAAATTGAACTATCTACCTGATTCAGTCGTCATCGAAAATACTAAAGTGAAATATTTCCGAATAAAATTTGCGTTGAAATTTTCAAAATTGGAACTGATCGTGTGAATTCAGATAAGCGATAAATTAGGTAGGTACCTACCTATAATTAATAATTGTATAAGTAATATAAATATTATTTGAAATGTACATTTCTTTTTTTAAATTTTTTGTAAGTTTACCAACGGTGCTCTTAAGGTAAATTTCTCTTTGTCAACGAAAAATTATAATTGTATTATAAAAAAATTTGACAACATCTGTTTTCGAGAGGCAATGATCCTGGGGCAAATATTTTATAAATACTTTCAGCCTTTCAAATCGTTCTTCGACCTGGATTCCCAATAATTATTCAACGTATTGTTCACAATTCCAGTACAACGACCATTAGTGATGAACACACCATAAAAAAAATACTACAACAATAGAAAATCATGATAAAAAACTTCTGTGCATGTTGACGCTGGTATTCCCCCGCCTTGAAAAGCAGTTTTATCAATGCAATCAATTGCATAATACAATGTAATGTGCATTATTAAATATAATTGACGGAATACTATTTCAATATCATATATTATAATAGTTATTGAATACTAAGATAGTACCTATTCGCTTTACACAAAGAGTTGTCCGTGAACCTACTTGGAGGCGTAAAAAGTATACGATAATCAGCGTCGAACAGCTTCAAGGCCAAGCAGAAAAGTTAAAACTTGTTGACCGTGTGACGACAGACTTACTGCGACTGTTCGGCTTGGATTGGCTCACCTACTGTAAGTTTTAAATACGTATAACGAAACATTATTTCGTATTCGAAATGTTTACAGTGCAATCTCAAAGTTGTTTTAACCAAGTTCATCAATGTAAGTCCTGATCGAAAGATGTTTCGAATTAATCTCTTCGTATTATTTTTCAAGTAACGATTTCATACATCTAACCTCACTTCACCAGCCACACGTCATCATATCGCAATAAAATCGTAATAATATCCCTCAGGTTACCAGCCTTACATCGCCACTTCGCACTGAACCGTAATAATATCCCTCAGGTTACCAGCCTTACATCGCCACTTCGCACTGAACCGTAATAATATCCCTCAGGTTACCAGCCTTACATCGCCACTTCGCACTGAATCGTAATAATATCCCTCAGGTTACCAGCCTTACATCGCCACTTCGCACTGAATCGTAATAATTATCCCTCAAGCCACCAGCTTCAATTCTCCATTTAGAATCGTATCGTAATAATATCACCCAGGTTACCAACCTCACTTCACCATTTCGAACAGAAATACCAGTTGCATGCCTGGCTTATCGTTTATTTCGTCTGGTCATATTAAAATTATCATTTTCTTTCGTTAAAACGTTATCTTTAGGGAATTCATACCAGATTGATGTTTTCACGTAAAAATCAAACAATCCGGTCGAACTCTTTCATCATAATCAATAAATATATAGGTACAAGAGGAAATTTATGTTCCCAGATTTCTCCACAAATTAATTCAACTAATAATCTTATTTGTTTCTCCCGCTATGATAATCATTTTGAATTTGGAAGCGCAGCCAAAGCGCGGCAAACCAGAGGCCGACCACGCCGCGCGGTGTTGCCAGATTGAGCGCGAATCGTTTCGGGCAGGTACCCCCAGTTGGTACCTAAACGGCGCGAAGGTCGTGAGTACCCACTAACATTATTACAGTGCGCTCGGTAGGCACTTTACTGTTTTGATTCAAGATTTTGAACAAGCATTATTCAAATCTAATGAATAAACGTTATCTCATATCTAAGTAATTTGAAAGAGATTGTTTTTATTGAGCTATTGATTTTCTAACAAATAAGATGTCATTACTTGCGTGAGACTCTGGCAACGGCATGTTAGTAAATATTATACTAGCGCAGACCCGTGAAAAATCACGGGATATTATTATAATTGTAGGATTTATTAGCTGATATTTTTTGTAAAAGAAAATTATATTTGCCTCAATTATATTTGACCTTCAAAAACAAATATTGTCAGTTTTTATTTATAATTTTTTGATGACAAATTATAGGGAGACGATTAGAAACTAATCTTTTCGACTATTACTGGCTTGTTTTTCCTCTTTCCTTTTAGGTCCGTTTTTTAAAGTTGCTGTTGCGATATTAATACATGTACACTAGACTAGACTCACTTTGCATTCGCATTCTCCTTTGATTGGTGGGTGTATTTTAACATAAATTTTGCTCTGAAATTAAGTTAAATTATTATACACATTTTTCTGTATCGATCATATATCTTTTCTTACCAGCAGCGAGAAACACTAGAATCCAAATCTGTCAATGTCAGAAATCAATCAAAAGTAAGGGCTCAAAAAATAATAATTAAAAGTAACGGTTCCAGTTGGAACCGTGTTCAGCGGCCGGCAGATGGCAGCAGGTCCCGGGTGCGGTTAGGGTTGCCATCCGTCCGGGTTTCCCCGGATTTGTCCTAGTTTAGAAGGCGTCCGGGGAGCGTCCGGGCGGGGTTTCATTTGTAGTCCGGGTTTAGTAAGTCTAAACTTTAAAAAGGGTCAGTTTTGTTGCTTAAGATTTAAGAAGACTGAATTTAGTTTATATTATGTTAAGAGGTATTTTGTTGTGTAAATGGCTGCTGATACAAATTTAAAGAAGATAAATATTATTCAGTTAAAAGAGTTACCTCAAAAATTGTAAGGCTGAGTACTAAAATGGTCTCAGTATTTTTAAGATTTTTGTTTAAAAATTTAATTACTATTAAAAATTTAATAGGTACATTTAAAATGATGATAAAAGATGACAAAATTCAATTTTAAGGTCTGAAAATAAATAAAAAGGTGATTTATGATATTTTAAACTGTTTTTATTACACTGACTGTGTTTAAAAAAACCTGTTGACATGTCCGGGTTATGGGCTCTAAAATCCGGGGTTTTCACGCCTCTTGTCCTGGTTGCCAAATTTTAGAGATGGCAACCCTAGGTGCGGTCATCACTAGTCATAAGCGCTAACCACTTCGCCACCGGACTGTTCCTCGGCTAACAGTTGTGAACCCATTAGCTCCATAATTAGATAGCGCTGGCTAATAATAATAATAACACACCGGTTACCTGTTGCCTAGTGACCATTTGCTACTTGAATAAGGAAGTTGAGTAAAAAATATTTTGACTTATAAAATATATGTTCATGTAGATCAAAAAATATCGATTCTAAATATATAAATATATTTCTATATTATTATTCTTCGAATTAGTTAAACGTTCTTGAAAAAGCATTGAATAGCAATTGACTATATACGCTCCACGATTGGTCGAAAGAATTCTGACGTCACATGTGTCGTGATTGTACGTACAACAGATCACCTATGGTGCATCTCTTTCTATTACATGAGAGATGGTCGGTTTAGATGAGAGAGGTGTATAGGCCAAAGATTTATTTGGGTTTGTCAAATATATGTACGTATTTGTTGTTATTATTATATGAAATGGATTTCTAAAGATACATATTCGTAGAGTGCTTTATAATAATATGTTGTTTATTGCATAACTTAGAAGTTTTTATTATTATACATGTCACATAGCATGTGATACACTTCAGGCCGCCGGCCGCCCAGAAAAGTCAAACAGTGAACTGGGCTGTAAACCGTTATTTTACTATTGGTCTTTACTTTTCTGCGCGGTGGTCCTGAATTCGCGCGGGGAACGTCAACAAGTAGCGACGGCAATACCGTACAAGTACCGTACTGGGCGAGAAAAGCAAATATTCTAACTTAAAATATTAATTTAACTATGAAATCTTAATCAATTTTCTTTTTTTTTTAATAACATCAATTCTAATAGACGGTTAACATTGGTAAAAAAATTACTGGAATTCCTTGTTGAAGAATTACAAATTTTTCGATACAAAATGCTTATGCGACGTGGTTTTCACAGTTCTAATGACGTCACACCACACCCCGCCTCTTACCGCTCGGATTCCGCTCGTTTTGGCGGGCTTAATAAAATTTAAACTTTGAGAATTAATTTAATTATGAAAACAAACTTTAAAAAAAAAAAAAAAAATACCAGTATTTAAGTTTGAATGCGAACATTGATAAAAAAAAAAAAAAAAAATGGACTCAACTTCCTTATTCTAGCTACCGGAGTTGATTACCTACCAAAATCATCTTGTAATTGAATGACGCCAGAGCAGCTTCATTGTTCGAGAGTTTTGCAGTTTAGCACACGTATATTCTGCTTTATATACGGTACTATTTTACGACCCCAGCTAGGAGCACTCCTGTCCCGGTGCGACCGGGAAAACACCTAATATAACAAGTGTCCATGTACCTGCATTTGCCCTGATAATATATAATGGCGAAATGCAAAAATAAGATGATTTTTATGAACAGGTTTTCTCGACATCGCGATAATACATTAATATTTTACTAAAAGTTTAACAGGAAACCTATCAATTCATTCGTTAAGGGCCTGCAGTCCCGTTTTTAACCGGATTACGAATAATTTTATTTGAACGATTCTATTCGATAAGTAAGTTTTCTCCGTGTGGGGAGAATTACACCGACACGTCAAAAAACACCTTACCCAATAAGGAAGTTGAGTCCATTTTTTTTATTTTTTTTTATCAATGTTCGCATTCAAACTTAAATACGAGTATTTTTTTTTTTTTTTTTAAAGTTTGTTTTCATAGTTAAATTAATTCTCAAAGTTTGAATTTTATTAAGCCCGCCAAAACGAGCGGAATCCGAGCGGTAAGAGGCGGGGGTGGGTGTGACGTCATTCAAACTGTAAGAACCACGTCGCTTTAAAGATTTTGTATGGAAAAAAAATTAATTCTTCAATAAGGAATTCCAGTAATTTTTTTACCAATGGTAACCGTCTATTAGAATTGATGTTATTAAAAAAAAAAGAAAATTGATTAAGATTTCATAGTTAAATTAATATTTTAAGTTAGAATATTTGATTTTCAAGCCCGGTACGGTATTGTCGTCGCTATTTGTTGACTTGCCCCGCGCGAATTCAGGACCACCGCGCAGAAATGTAAAGACCAAAAGTAAAATAACGGTTTACAGCCCAGTTCACTGTGAGACTTTTCTGAGCGGCCGGCGGCCTGAAGTGTATCACATGTTATGTGACATGTATAATAATAAAAACTTCTAAGTTATGCAATAAACAACATATTATTATAAAGCACTATACGAATATGTATCTTTAGAAACCCATTTCATATAATAATAACAACAAATACGTACATATATTTGACAAACCCAAATAAACTTTGGCCTATACACCTCTCTCATCTAAACCGACCATCTCTCATGTAATAGAAAGAGATGCACCATAGGTGATTCGCTGTACGTACAAGTCACGACACATGTGACGTCAGAATTCTTTCGACCAATCGTGGAGCGTATACACTCTATTGCTATTGAATGCTTTTTCAAGAACGTTTAACTAATTCTAAGAATAATAATATAGAAATATATTTATATATTTAGAATCGATATTTTTTGATCTACATGAATATATTTTTTATAAGTCAAAATATTTTTCACTCAACTTCCTTATTGTCGTTTCTTCAGATAGAAGGGGGACACCAGAAGATAAAAATTATTTGAAATATTGAGTTTTCTGTGGATCGGACGCAAGTGTATGATTTTAGAGATACATCGTTAAATTCGACATCCAAGGCCGATTGGGTGAATTGTGGCCATGAATTTATAAAATCAAAACTAAACTTAGCCGGAAGAAACTGACTGCAAAGCAACTAGAAAGAATTGTTAACATTTAATAATTTTAAAAAAAATCGGCATCCCTGTGTCTAACAATTTAATAATAATAATAAATAAATATATTTAATGATTTATATAGCGCTGTTTTTGTGCAAAATCACCTCAAGGACGCTGTACAAATATATAATACTCTTTTACAATGATCTACTAACTAAATATGGAGATAATATACAGTACCAGTGTGAGTTCTATTTAAACAAAATCATTAAGAGTTTTAAACATAATTGTAATATTTAATCATTGAAGATAATATTAGCGACTCTCAAACGAAAATTTTTAATGTTCCATTTAAATATTTTGTCTTCGACTTTGAAACATTATTAAGTAACGATAATAAGGTTAGTTAATTAAATTAACTGAATTCATGAGAAATGCTTCGCGAAAATAATTATGTTAACCGAGGATGTCGTTAATGAGTACAAAATAGCTTCCAAATATAAATAATTATATTAACCGAGGACGTCGCTAATTAGTACAAAATAGCTCCCAAATAGAAATCATTATATTAACCGAGGACGTCGCTAATGAGTACAAAATAGCTCCCAAATAGAAATCATTATATTAACTGAGGATGTCGTTAATGAGTACAAAATAGCTCCCAAATATAAATAAATATATTAACCGAGGACGTCGCTAATTAGTACAAAATAGCTCCCAAATATAAATCATTATATTAACCGAGGACGTCGCTAATGAGTACAAAATAGCTCCCAAATAGAAATCATTATATTAACTGAGGATGTCGTTAATGAGTACAAAATAGCTCCCAAATATAAATCATTATATTAACCGAGGACGTCGCTAATGAGTACAAAATAGCTCCCAAATATAAATCATTATATTAACCGAGGACGTCGCTAATAAGTACAAAATAGCTCCCAAATATAAATCATTATATTAACCGAGGACGTCGCTAATGAGTACAAAATAGCTCCCAAATATAAATCATTATATTAACCGAGGACGTCGCTAATGAGTACAAAATAGCTCCCAAATATAAATAATTATATTAACCGAGGACGTCGCTAATGAGTACAAAATAGCTCCCAAATATAAATAATTATACTAACCGAGGATGTCGTTAATGAGTACAAATCGCTCCGAAATATAAATAATTATATAAACCGAGGATGTCGTTAATGAGTACAAAATACCTCCAAAATATAAATATTTATACTAACCGAGGATGTCGTTAATGAGTACAAAATAGCTCCCAAATATAAAAACCGCACGTCACATTTGTCATTATCATTAGATACTTATAAACGTACCTACCATTGTTGTAGGTAATTTATACTGTAGTTTAAAACGTGTGACCAGCATTTTCAGCAGGTAGGTGCTTCGATTTCATTTTATTTATTTTAACATCAGAGATAACAAACAGCTACGTACTATTTTACTAAGTAGAAGGGGAGGATGCAGCATTAAATCTTTAAAACACAAAGATCTTTCATAATTATATTTTCAATAATTGCACGAGTTCAACACGTTTATTTTCTGTTTCCATGAAACAATTGAAAAATATGGCGTTTCGACTTATTTTTTGACATTCGAATCGATATTTAAATGCTCCACAGCTCATGATGAAAATAGAAACCAAAGTCAAGGAAGAAAAATAGCTGTGTGATTTTCATGACTTTTCTGGTTTAGGTAAGATATGGCGGTAATAGGAAGACTTTTCCGTAATTGATGCACGTAAAATGTTCTATAAAATATAAAGCTACTTTCCAATTTTCCCATTGAACCACGAATATCAGGACATCATATCGACTGTAGGAAAAACCCTTCAAGCCACATTTTGGGAATGTCACATTTCAGTAGTTTCATATATAATAGTTTTCAAAGAACGACATGGTAAAGTAATTTGTGATGATTAAGACATTTTTATTACTAAAAAACTAAATTTATGCGCATTTTTTTAAAGGTTATTTCTAGAAAATCTTAGTTAAAATTACTCAACTATCAAATCTCTTATAATTATTATTATAGAATTGAAATATTTTACATAAAAATTTTGAAAAAGAAATAACCATTTTCATGTAATGAAGATTTTTTTAATTAGTTTTACGAATCGGGTAATGTTCGTTTTTATCGTCTCCTGTAAAGATTTAATTTTGTGGCTTGAAAGGTTTCCCAAACCGCAGTGGATATTTTATAAAATTTTAATCATAATTTGACTACAATGTTGCTCACATTGCACACACTGTAAGCACATTTATTCGAGATATTTACACGCAGCATCCATTTGGTTTATATCATTTGATGGTTTAGAAAATATATTTTCAAAAATCAATAAGAGCTAATAGTTCTTTCGTCACAGTAATAATCGAAGTCATGATCAAAGAGTACACTATCCTTGAGTTTATTAAAACCTGTATGGCGTTCTCGAGACGTTCGACATTTAAACAATCCGTACAATGTTGCGGGAAGGCCGCGCCGAGTAAAAATCGTTCGAGCAAATCGTAAACAAATTGTAGTACGTAATGATAAATATTTAAATAATATAGTTCACACATGGTGTTAAGAGGAAGCTACAAGCCAAAAATGTGTATGTTCTTGGCATACCTTATATCGTAGGTAATAGGCATTGAAATGGGCATGGAAACGTTCGATTTCAAGCACAAACTGGTTTTTATTTATTTTGTAAATAATTTTATAAGAAACCAAAAAAGTTAATCAAGTGAAACTGTCACAGATAATCTTAGCTATAACACTGTATTTTATTAAAGTTGTTTCCTTCACGCGTTCATACATTTCCGTTGAAAAAATATTTTTTTTAGCAGTTTACATTTATATTATTTATTGAGTATTTTTTTATTGTTTATTTGTATTCTACTCAAGAGAAACGATAGGAAACCCTTTAATTTATCTAAAGCATATTTTTTGGTATTCATAATATACGCCAATTCGTTTTAAAGATTAATCAAAATAGTGATTTAGCAGTAAGCTTCGCATCAAGGGGACGTTCCTTATGGCTTTTCCACTTTAATACTAGCTGACCGTGTACTCCGCGTTACTCGACTTCTTTCTACTTTCTACAAATATAATATGAATTTATTATATATATAAACCTTCCGGAAGAAATTATTTAAATGATAGTGAAAACGCTATCAAAATTCGTTGTGTAGTTTAGAAGAATTAAGCGCACAAACAGACAGACGCGGATAGCGACTTTATTTTAGTATAATAGAGAAGAAAAGAGATACGAAAGATTGATACTCTAAGCACAAGATCCACGTGTATCACGTGGTAAACACAGCGGGCGGTAATAGACGTTTTACACGATGATTTTTTTCATACCGATCCAGAAATGGAAACTATTTCACTCATGTGAAAACTCTTTGCTTTACCCGATCATTGTTTTCATACTTACGATTTCATACAGATAGTTGCCATTAGAGAACAAATAATATTTTGGGACGGTACTAAATCGTAAAAAAAATAGCAAACCTGAACGTAATCAAAGATATACGAAAGCAGCATAACATGTTATTTGCCATTGCCGTCGACAAATGATAAAAAAAATACACAAAAATTACAATACCGAACAAAAATACGCGTTCACAATCAGTAAGTAATAAACATTTTATATAGTCATTTATATCATTATTTTAAATATAAATCGAAATAAACATGCAAAATTTCCATATAATATAGGAAAACAATGTCAGACAACAGACGTCAAATAATGTCCGCCATCTTAAACTGTAACGTTAACTTACCAAAACAGAAAACGTTATATCACGAAAAGGCACTACCAATTAGGGAAACTGAACGAAAAAATTATCGTGTAAAATTAGGGTCTGGGTGGGGTGGGCGGTTACTCGACTGTGTGACTAGAGGTGATAATTTTGTTGTATTTAATTGAAAAAAATTTCACAGAACAGCAAAATGACATCTACTACTGTTTATTAATACTCCAAATATTCTGGTTAGAGTCTGTCGGGTACGTTCTGATATTTGATACACCTATACACATATATTTCTTTCACGTGTCGTCATTAGTACGCACAACAGTTTGGCGATTTCATCACTAAAGTGTGTGAATCACAAAAGTTCAAGGACTAATTTGTAAGCTTTTAGAAATAACGAGAATTCCGAAAAAATCTCATTACCCGTCTGGTTTTTTTCAAACAAATAAATTTTTTTAATATTTTATACTCTTTATACTTATGCAAACTTAATGAAATTCATAATAAGAGTCATAGAATAAGTCCCACTTCTCTCTGTTCAAAATGATTCACCAAAACAGAGTGACGCATTTGATTTTCGGGAATTCGAAACATCAGATGCCTCTGAGGTTCTTTACAATATGCGAGTTATAAAATTTATCTTATTATAGATTCTTACTTTTTGAAATCCAAATAGCAAACTGCTTGACTTTGGAATTTGTAGGCATTATGTTTGTTTTAAAAATCTAGATTAATTTTACAGTTTTCATAGTTTTTTATAAAAATATTTTTCGCTCTCAAAAGTCATTAATGTTCAGGTTAAAGACAAGGAATTGCCCTTAATCTTAAAAATAGCGACTTTTGACAGCGAATTATCGACTTCGACAGCGAAAAAAAAGAATAAACTATGTTAAGGACAGAAGTAGTCTTTAACCTTAAAGAGAACGACTTATTCGTCAAATAGGGGCGGTTCTGTTTTTTTCTTTCATTAACTGCAATTCCAGTTCTAAGGATAGGGAATTGTCCATAACCTTATAATGAATAACGTTTTCGTTAATTTCAATTCTAGTTCTTCTTAAGGATAGGGAATTGTCCATAATATTATAATGAATAACCCTTTTGTTAACTGCGATTCCTGTTCTCCGGGATAAGAGCGAAAAAATCGTTGATTTGAAGATTAAGCAAAATTCTTCATCCTTAAGTAGAAACGGAATCGCCCCTCAGCACTTAAGGCCACGTAAGTAATCGTTCAAAGATGGTTTGAAAGGAAGATATGTAAATACAAATGTTGGAGGGAGCGGGCTTGTATTAAAAATCGATAATAATTAAACGAAAATGGTGAAAATATTTAATAAAACAAGACTCGTTTGAAAATTTCTAGACAGATGATTTAGTTTCATTCAAAGATACACACTGAATTTTTTCATGCTTATAACTAGAGACCGGATTATATGCATTTGCATATTTGCATATGCAAATGCATATTTAGACCCTTTTCAGCGGTAGTTGCATATTTTAGCAAATAATTTGAGATCTTGCATATTTACGCTTGATATCGTTCAGATGCCTCACATAGCGACACTAAAGACGTCAGATAGAAAGGCGCGCGGCCAGCGAAACTGAGCGAAGAACTGATAACTGATCTTACTGATCGGCTTCTTCTTAAGGCGCCTGCTCGTATAAAGGCCTACAAAGAAAAACTGCCAAATATCCCTTTACCTCCTGAGCCAGTAATAACACGTTGGGGTACATGGATCGAAGCTGCGATGTTTTACCATGAACATTTTGAAGCCATCAAGGGTGTTATCAATGATTTCGATAGTGCAGAGGCTTTGGCAGTTTTCCAGTGCAAAGAATCGTTTGACGACGCCAGTATTAAAAAAAACCTAGCTATGATTACCACTCATTTCGCCTACATACCTGCAAGTATAAAAACGCTTGAAACTCATGGATTGGCGTTGAATGCATCTATTCAGGTTATGAAGGAAATTCGCCTTATGAAATGCCTCGTTGCCAAAGCTATTCCCGAGTAAACTCAAATAAAAATTTGAAAACATACTGAATAATAACCCAGGGTTTGAACCTTAGTGCCAAATTGATAACTTCATCAACGGGGCAGGTGAAATTTTGCCCGGAACAATAAGTTCAAAAATCGCACCCAAATTTAAATTCTGTCCAGCCACATCAGCAGACGTAGAACGTTCCTTTTCCGTTTACAAAAATAGATTAAGCGATCGTAGACCTCAGCGGGTTGTTTCGGAGAATTTGAACAATTCATCAAATTTCAACGTTCATTTTCAAGCTCTGTGAAAGATTTTTTCAAGTTTTGTTTTTATTTCAATTTTGTCAAGCAACTAGCCTACAATGATATAAAAACAGAACTTGAATAGGACTTTCACAGAACCCGGAAATGAACGTTGAAATTTGATGAATTGTTCAAATTCTCCGAAACAACCCGTCCCAACATATACGTTAAAAACATATACGTTAAAAACGTATATGTTGGGACGGGTTGTTTCGGAGAATTTGAACAATTCATCAAATTTCAACGTTCATTTCCGGGTTCTGTGAAAGTCCTATTCAAGTTCTGTTTTTATATCATTGTAGGCTAGTTGCTTGACAAAATTGAAATAAAAACAAAACTTGAAAAAATCTTTCACAGAGCTTGAAAATGAACGTTGAAATTTGATGAATTGTTCAAATTCTCCGAAACAACCCGCTGAGGTCTACGAATTAAAGGTAAATTCTAAATTTTACTGTTAAATACATTTTATTATTGATATTTTCGAAAATACAATTGTTATCCTTGAGAACTAATAGCTTACTAAAATAAAAAAAAAATATGTAAAAATACGACTTCCTGTATTATTTCATGTTGCATATTTTGACCCTTTTTATGGATTTTCGTGCATATTTTAGCTATTTTTATTGCATATTTGCATGCATATTTTGGGCTATTTTTGTTGCATATAATCCGGTCTCTACTTATAACATATTAAATAAAAGAACAAAACGTGTTTTTAATAATTTTTGGAGGTTATTTTACGATTTTTTTCTATCGAGGGAATTTCATATGATGTTTCGGCATAACAACAAATGTATAGATATCATCTTAAAAAAAATATATATATATATTTCCGAATTTAAAACTTACAGAGTTAACGAAAAACTTGTTATAAATCGGTTAAATTGGGTAGGCGGGGGCTTAAGACAGACAAATGTGAAACATTTGTTCTTATTAAACAATTGAAAATATAGCATCTCCTATTGTTTTACAGTTGTCAGATGATTATTTCGAATGACAGGAAAGACGATGCAAACTGAAAACAGTTACGTTGGTCAGAAAATTCTATATACAAAAGTTGTGCAAATTTTACAACGCCAATGGTCACCATTCGAGATTTTTTTATATCTAACTAAGCCAAAATGTACAATTCATTTCAGATAGATCAAGGTATTCACGGATCAACAGTTTGATTTATTTCTATGCCAACAGAATCCAATCTGCTAACCTAACCCTACTTTTTGAAGATTTTGGTACGTCTCTATTACACAATACGTACGAAGTCTTGCATAAGTTTGATGTTCATAATTAATGAATGACGACCGATTGAGTTAAAAGATTCAATGTCAGCGTTACTTCTAAAGTTTGGTATTAATAACATTAAAGATTGATTGACTTAATAAATTCGCTAAATTTTCACGCCTTAAATAATAATTTAAGCCCACCTTGTTACAATGATTAATGATAATCATAATTTAAATAAAATTAATTTGAATCTTTTGGAGAGCTTGCGGAATATCACAGACAAGATCTTCTGAAGTACGACCTTCAATAAAATAAAATTAATAAAAGGCTCTCTGTGACCTCGGGGAGCTTTCTGGCTCTACCCGGGACGGGAACAAATTTACAATATTTAATCAATTTATCGGGTAGTTTGAGAGTGACAATTGTTATTACGTATTTAAAGAGTGGAATACAATGAAAAACGCTCGAGAGATTAATTACAAAACGAATAATTACTTATTCAGTTTCGGAGATTCGAGATATCACAGCTATTTGATATTTTACAGAAAACGTTGGTATTTTGAAAGAATAAGGTATTTTCACAAACTATGGACATAATTACTTATTAAAGAAACGATCTAAAACGCACATTCCGAAACAGTTCTAACTTACTACAATTATGACGTATAAAACGCTACTGGCTTACTGGTTGCTAAGACGGCGGCTGTCACCGACGTGGCCGGCGTGACGTCAACAGTGCCTTAATCACAAACAAAAACGAACGTGTCGTTTTAGCGGCATATCAAAAAATAAAAATAAAAATTCCTATTTTTTGCGAGAATTAAAAAATAAGTGAAAATACCGTACTACTATTTTTTATTAGTAAATAAAAAAATATAATAAATGATTAAATGTCGTAAAAATATATTTTCTACATTGGTCCTACACTGGAGGCCATGAGGAAAATAATTTCCCTCAGGCCCTATGTCAACTTTGGGGATGCTGTGTGGAGGGTCTTTTTAAGAAAGGGTTAAGGAAATAATATCTGCCTATTATTTCTTCTTTTTTTCATCGACTATTGACATTTTGAAACATGAAAAAACAATAAATGAACGCATCAAAAGGGTCAAGTTACTGGGTAACTTGACCCAGAGTAAGTATAGAAGTTTATGCAAATTAATGGTTCACGAACCAAACGAAATTTGCCGGTCCGCTGAAATACATTAGGAATAGGACGGGGGTTACATGCGACACATACACAAAAGGTTAATGCCCCTCCGTTATGGATTAGTATTTCTTTATGGATTATTCAGTTTCATGAGTTATTATTACTCATAGATCGAAACTTGCGTAAAAAAAATCAACTAATAATATCTTATCAAAACAAATAACCTCCTTGATAAGAAGGTTTCAACAGAAAACAGATCGCTAAACTTAAACTATAATATATTTGCGACACGTTCCAGATTGGTAGATACTCTCAGTATGATGAAAGAATCATTCAGAATCGAAACGATGCGTGAAATGGCTATAGCGGTGTTTGGTGACCAAATCTGAATAGCCAGGTACTTCCCAGCTTTACAACATATCCTACATGGGGATGCCACAGTTCCATAGGCTATGGAAAGTACTGTATTGTAGATGTATAGACTCTCGTATGGTATTCACAATTAAAAAACATTATCATTTCACTGTCGATATCAAAGATATTAGAACTTATTTTCTAATATCTTCGGTCGATATAATGCTATGTACTTTTGTGTGTAACCTCGAAAGGACTCTGTTTTTCTCGTGTAAATAAATAAGTAACGGGTAAATGTTTAATTGTTTTCTTGTATCCAACCGAAAATGATAAAGTGGAATCAATTCACGATTGATAGGAAAAGTTTCTTCGTCGGCCAGAAAGTTTATTTCAAGTTTCTAGTTTCAGCATCATTTCAGAATGGGGTAATATTCACAGAAATAATGCTTACTAACGAATCTGTAGATATTCACATAAAAATAATGGGTCATATTGCATACAATATTGGACTCGATAATCAAACATATTGTACATGTATAATTTCTTCCGTTGATTAATGGATGCAATTGCAATTTATTAGTTGTTCTAAGCATATATGTTCTTGTTAGATTTATACAATAACCGAGGTGTTTATTTGGTTATATTCGCTGTAAAGCGTTCTTAGTGAGTTTTCACAAAAATAATCCGAGCCAAAAAATTATATTTTTCAGTAGAAGTAAAACACAATTAATTAAAAATGGTGCAATTCAAGTATTTTCACAAACAATAATATTAAATTAGGATACAACCTTTGCTATATATTTGTACAGCGCCCTAGAGGTGATTTTTCACAAAAACGGCGCTGTACAAATCATCAAAATATTATTATTATTATTAGATACTTATTTGACAGATCCGACAAAGAATGATCATGTTTTGAAATGCTTTAGTCATAAAAATGGACTTAAACCCTGGCAAAGAATTTATTAATTATTATCATTAGTTTACGTAAATTGAAAAAACAAAAAAAAAAACTGTAAATTATTTAGTCGATACCTCTGTAGAGACTCTAGCAATCAGACATAAACAAGAAATGCACGACAAAAACATTTTTAAAACGTTAAGTGCTTTCTCTTTTCAAATCTGGTTAACATGGCTAACACAAGTTTAAATAATTTTTAAAACCACACACAAGAGCAGCATGTGTGGTTCCAAATCTAAAAAACGTCACCTCCGCAGGGGGAGCATCGCTCTCGTGGACCGCGATAACGCGTTATCTAAAAACAAATGCACGCAGCGAGTTCCAATACTGAAAACTAGCATTCGGTTCCGATACGTCGTTAATCTGTCCTCTCGCTCTCTGTATAGTGAGTAGGTAGAGTCCCTCTTCCTCCTTTACAGTGCACACTGCTGACTGAACAGTACCCAGTCCCAGTACCCTTGCCGCGGGTTGTTGACCGACCGTTGGGCCAAAATCCCTACAAAAAATAAAGACAGACGTCTCGAAAATTTAATGCCAGCCGGTATGAACCTAACGCTGGTCTGTGCAAGCTGGGTGAACGCTGAACCGCGGGAGAGACGCGAACGCAGGTTGTTTATTTCTACGAACCGGCGCAGATGTCGCTAATTACTCTAGAACTCGTCTAGATGACCTGAAAATTAAAATAATTTGCTTTGAATGTACAGTAATAAAACTCCAACCAAACAATCAATATTTGTGGAAAATGAATGTGTCTAAATTTTTAAAAATAAATAAGGAAAAATATCAAAATTTGTAGCATAGGGAATGTGTCAAAATTAAAAAAAAAATAAGGATTAAGATCAAAATTTGCAGAATAGTTCGTAAACACTAGTAACTCTCTACACGGTAAAATAATAATTATTTCCGATTATTTATAAGCTCTTGTCTTTAAAACACAATTGTGAGTGATTACACTAATAAATTATCGTACACTTTGTTTTAATTATTATGAGTTGAGTACGTGACGCCAACTCCTCTCTCGAAAATTATTTCAACAATCATTTGTGTTGACCGACGTATTCAAAACGCACCTTATCAGTATGACCTATTTGCAATCAATATGTCGAATACTATCATCCAAAAGAAGAATGGAATGAGATAACAGTCATTAGTATTTAGGATAACAAAATATTGCGATTATTTATCAAACTTGGCTGACTTCGTACCAGCGTGTGAATATGTTATTTATGTGTCAATGTTTGTAATTAAAACAACAAAATTGGCGAATCAAAGTTACATTTTCTTTCATAATGTACGTAATTTGTAAATGCAAATCAAAGGGCTGGGTAATGTCGCCGAGGTTATTCAACCTGTAGGCATATGAATCTGTGGCGGTTTTCTCTAGAGTACGTTTGTGCGGTAAACCCCCATTAAAAAGATGATTTTTTTATTTATTTAAGACAAAACTTGCATTATAATAATATCAGCGCATTATAAACAGAACGCTATTAAAACTCCCGTCTTTAAAATTCACGCGACCGAAAAATCCGGTCGAAGACCTACCCGATATTCCTATTGTGCGTTATAGAATCAGCAGAAAATGCTTCATATAAAAAATCAAAACACCACAACCGCCCTGACGGAGTTATGGCAAACCTGTGCCAAATTAAGACTATCTTGGTGCGCTGCGAAGCACAATGTTTGATGCCACTTGACCTCCGTAGATCAACGGATGGCGCAGCCGGCCGGTCTTTGGGCACAATAAGGATGCAAGTTAAATGTTATTTATTTATTATGTTTTGGTATTTAACTTTCCATAGTAGTTGTAGTAATTTTTATATTTTTGTTCCTGCATTTCTCCAACCGTTTGTTTAATGGCATCTGTAAATCTACTAGTGGTCTGATGAAACAGATTTTAATGTAACCCTTTTTAGATAAGACGCAATATTCCTTAGTTACTCTTACGAAAGTTTATAAATCTATGCAATATGGTGTTGAGCTTTCTCCAGTATACTGCGACAATAACAGTAACAATATTTTGATTAAACATGTCTTCTCTTGAATTTCTGAATCCCCAGTTGAAAAGACCACGAACCGCCGCTGATATGGATGCAAGAATTGAAAGGCGTAGGCTTGGGTGCGAAAAAGAGCAATCTAAAATAAGTCACCAAATCCAGCAGGGTTGATTTTTAAAAACATTGAAAATCCAGAGTATCTTGTTTCTAGGATGAACGAAGTATGAATTTCGAAAGAGTTAACGATGTATGAAGTGTATTCGTAAGCAAAAACTGAAAGTACCTATGGTGCCTAATAAATGTATGCTATCGACGCGGTTTTTATTCCTTACAACATGAAAAATCCAATCTCTCGCAGAATAAGTTAAAGATGAATGTAAGTGCATTGAAAGAACATGGTAATCAGATAAAAGAGAACAGTGACCAAAAAACTGGGTTCTGTTAGGCAAGTTTTTATTTCAATTTTCTTCAATGTTCTGTTTTGCCGTGGAAAATCTCGCGCGTCGCGGTTCGTATAGTGTGGACAAACTTGACGCGAAGGGTACAATCGCGTGCAGGTTAATTTTTTGTGTAGTTTTATTTTTTATAAGGGCTATCGACCGCTCGGAGGAGGAATGCAGTGAACGGGGGTTGGTTATTGAGAAGGGTCCCACAAGGGGCACATGGGGTCCAGGGGTGTCGAGACTGCCGGGGTCGGCTTATCTCGTGGGACGGTTAGAGATCCGTCGGTTAACTCTAAAATTTTGTAAATTAAATGTGAAACGTCTAAATCGGGGTTAGAGTATTGGAAACGTGAATTCATTAGGATCTCCATAGTAACCAGTAAATTTTCATTATAAGTAACTAATTAAGCGTTTATAAATTAGATATTAAAACATAGAAATCGAAAGAGGAGTATATTTTTGTCAGAGTTGAAGCACATTTTCGATTGTTTGTGATTTACAGCTCAGATCTTATCTACTAGTCTACTACCCGGAGTCAATGGGACTATGACGTCCCCAATTGTGTATGCTGTGAGGTTGAATGGAGTGCGAAGGGGATGAGGTAGGGGGAGGTTGGGAACTACCTGGTTATTCAGACCTGCTCACTACACACTACTAAAGCCATTTCAAGCGATTTTTCGATTCTGATATTGTGTGCAGGGCCGTTATTTTTTAAGGGTTTATAAAATGACAAGTAATGAAATTGAGGTGATCAAGACACCAACTTTTCAGATACTTATATTATTTTTTTTGTGGGTACATTGCTTTGCGGTGTTACGGAAGTATATTTACTGGAATAGTGCAGGTTATATGGTATAAGTAACCGGCAGCGGTAGAAAGCTAGCATGACCAAGTGAAACTTTTTTAGGAAGCTGAGAATCCGTAGGTACTTGAAACCGATATATATCGGTACGTACACATGCACAGGTGCCTAAGGAGGGATGCTGGTGAGTCTGTTGCTTCGGAGATAAAAAAACTACCATGCTTACTTACCATAAAATAGAATAAATTTCAAAATTAATAGTCATGCGAAAGTTGTTATTATTTAATCATGGGCCGGTTGTTTAACGGTGTGTGTTTGTATATAAAATAATTTGAAGAATTGTTCAAATTCTGTGAAACAACCAGTCCTAACTGTACTATTATTAGCTATTTTAATACTTACTCACAAGTGGACGCCTTTTCATGAAGTCTAAATTATTGATTATTAATTGATTAGTATTTTATTATTTACGTTGAAGATTGATAGTTTCTATTAACGATGTCATTTTTATTGCTTATTATATTTTTACACCTGTAAACAACCAACTTTATTTTTGTAGGAAAGGTTTTGTTAGTGCTGAATTTCCCACTAGATGGCGTCAAGACCTATTATATCTACATTTGTTGGTGAAATATTATTTTTTTAAAGATAGACTAATGTTTTAATTTTTTATGCTAAGTATTTTGTTATACATGTCACAAAGAATAAAAAAATGATTATAAGCAATAATTACTCGCCTATAAAAAACCATATGATAGATGAGCCTAAATATCCATATGATCAGATCAGAAGGTGCTGGTTCAATTCCCGTCGGCGGCATTTATTTTTATTTGGGAGACATTTTCAATTTTGTATGGATATTTCAGGCGAGTAATTATTACTTATAATAATTTGATTACCTTTGTGCCACGTATAACAAAAATCTAGTCGTATAAACATTAGTTTATCTTTTAAAAAAATATAATAAAAACGTTACTTTGTGGAGACTCTCCTTCGCCATATTTTTGTATAAATAACGTCCTTGAGAACGAATCTTATGAGTTAAAACGAATAAAGAAATTGTGGTTATTGTGTTCAATTCTTATTCCATGACGATTATTCTAGTTTTCCGAACCAACATTTTCTCTCAACCATTTCCTTCGTAATGTGTTGAGGGAGGCGGTATTTTCTATTTCCATGAATATTTTACTTTAACAATCATTAATAATTTTGAGGGTATTCCTATTTATACAGTAGAACAAACGTGAAATTTAGCCGGCTGGCAATAAAGTTAACTTAACATTATTATATGAGAAAAATAAATGCCAAAACCACGTAATGTTCTCGTTGAATTTATTAGAAAATTCTAGTGAAGCTGAATTCAATTACCATAACCACAAATTAAAATAAATTTGTTTTATGTAGAATACATACATTGTACTTCACTTACATGTTCTCGACACTTTCCTATCAGTCACTATTATAATAAGCCTCCAGCAATTGGCGTATAATTAGCTTATTAAATATGATATCCATCTTAATTATCGTGTAATAAAGCTATGACTACCAACATAACAGTTATAATATATTACCAACATAACGAAGTCACCACCAACTTGAGCAACACAGTATGAAAGCAAAATCCGCTGAGGAATTTCACTTTCACTTAGCGTTAGCACAGTGCTCGAGTGGAAATTTCTTTTCGAATTTAAATAATATGCAGTAGTAATGTAATTAATCTAGGTTAAAATAATTCAATACCACTGACTGCATGTTAAAAAGGTGATTCACGATGTTCAGTAAAGAAAAAGCATTAACCCTTCTATATTTTTTGAAGATGCTGTCGAGAAGAAAGTCGTAGAATTTGTGTTATTTCCGCTTCTCAATCAAACCCAAATAAATGGGATTTTTGTGAACATATCCAGAAAGTAAATTAATTAATTGTTTGTGAAATGTGGCGAAATACGATTTCATATTGTATTATTAAAGATAAACAAATAATTTTCTAAATATTAAAAGTAGGAAATCAAAATTTGAAAATTGCTCACCTATTTTTCGTCTAAACACTAAACTAAAGTTACTGATAACGAAAAAAAAAACACATTTTTTTAGACAAAAATGTGTATTATAAACATTAGTTCCTCCTCACTTTTTGTCGTTTCAAATAAAAAAAATCAAAGTTTCACAAATTTTACACAAATTGCGGTCAGAACTTTTCGTTTCATAGAGGTGTACATTTTAATTAAACTTCTATATTTGAATATAAAGCTTGGTGTTATCTCTTTTTTAACACCCTTTAGTTCATATTTCTAACTATGACGGTAAGGGAGACAATGATTTCCAAGAGACCATGTGAGTTGTTCCGAAAAGCGAACAAATCGACCCTACGGATAATAATAACTGTTTGTTCCCAAAACCGAACAAATTAGCCTGAGGAGTTAAGGAGTCACCATTCAATGGTAATTAAAACTGGATTTGCCTGATCGAAGATCTGACGGAAAAAATAAGAACTTAAGGAAACAAGTCATAGTGAACCCAATGGCTACGAAATTTATGCAATTCTAAAGATTTTTCAAACAAATTTATTATTATGTTTAATGAATTAAAAAAGTATAACCTGCAGAATATGTGCCCATATGACAGCGCTTTGTATGACTACGTTATTATTATTAAAATTATTGTAGATAATTTATTTGATATATTTTATAATAAAAATATTAAAATAAATAAGTGAGCAATTAATTTTCTGCCATTCTCAATAAAGTGCCAACTCGACAATTTGTTCTTCATTTGAGAGTTTTTCCAATCTGCCCACGTTCGTTTTACACTTATTTTACTCTCTTCAGAACTCATGCTTTGACAAAATCATAATAAATGAAAACGTGCTGAAATATTATTATATAATATAAAACCACGTTAAAATTTACAAAAACATTTGCTCGCTTTCTTTACGTACATCAAACGAATAAAACATCGAGGTGTAAATGGTTTTATTACGATTACAAATATTTTATCGACGATTTAAATCAACAGATATTTATATAATGTTAGCATTATAACAAACCTGCTGAAGAAATATTTTCTTTAGCATTAAGAATTAAGTCGGAAATATCTGAATCCAAAGTTAACCGCTAGTTTTCAGAGATATTCACACAATTTTACCTGGTCGGTGGTTAATCACTACACGGCATACATACGTATACAAAAACAGGTAAAATAATATCAGCTTTTAACAAAGCATAACTCTATTTCCGCTTAAAGCAGGCGGGACTTGTTAGCCTTGAGTTTTAAACCGCCAGATAATATACCTAACATTCAAACAGTTAATATGTTGGCTTCGTGTGTTCTGGTTTTATCAACATTAAACCAATCCAAGAACGATTAATATAAATTCGGTTGAAGATACGTACGCGGACTCAAATGTTCATATTATGGCATTCCACAAGGACGCATCTTGGGACCATTATTAATATAGAAGAAAAACTTATGCTTCGCATTGTCGCTAACAAGGTGGTTTTGGTTATGTCATAACCATCTGTAGGTACACCGTTCTGTATAAATATTATAAGACCCAACATGCACAACTGGCGGACCGCGAGCAGATTTTGTGCGACCTGCGGACTTTTTCGTGCGGCCTACTTGGCTAAACAAAATTCTACAGTAGTAATTTGTTGGGTTTGACCTTGGGCTTAGAAAAAATTTCGTGGCTGTAGCGCTTTCTTTTTACTTAATGTATTTAATATTTTAATGGGTTCCATTTTATAGGGATACACGACCAAAAGTTGTTTCTATGAGTGATATTTTATATGTATTAGCAATCGTTCGAATTTCTGGGTACATTACGAAAGACGATATGGTATTGAGAGACTTGTCCCGTCTTCAATATTTTGAATCATGCGCCCAAAATTACTATGTTTTTTTGTGTGTTCTATAAAATTTCTAATCTATAGAATTCGACAGTATTTATTGGTATGACCTCGGAGATGGATAATAAACGGCTAAAAAGGTTGCGCATCACTTCTCTAAGCAGTGATAAAGATACGTACTTACTAGATAAAAGTTAGAATTACTGAAGATAAAATATATTATGTGATCTTATTATCTAGCATGATAGATAACGAGTACAAGTCAAAAACAATAACTTTTCAGGAGAGCGATTCCATATTAATAAACTGTGATTACTTTTATTGGGTGATTAAGTAACCTATTAGTCATTGAAAAATATTTTTGAGATTTTATATTTTGATACCACGTAAAGATATTGTCCCAGAGATTGAACAAACGAAATAATCTTAAATTTTATACCTAAAAAGACAGATGTAATATTTATACCACGAAAGGCAAACTTCTTAGATTTTCTGGCTGAAAATCTAAGAAGTTTGCCTAACAGTTGAGAATATAACACATTTTTCTGGTAGAATTCTATTTTCTTTACTTCAATTAAGCTTTTTAACGAAATAATAGGGGTAATTTACCAATATGGCCAATAGCTGCGGCAAGGAGATTAGAAGAACAATATTTTACTGATTTTATTGGAGGATTTTCCAGTTTCTGAACACGTTGCGTTAGTACATTCAAAACATATTTTTTTACGTTATCTTTAGTATGGGTTGTGTCTTCAGAACAAGACGCGTTTAATTTTACAGATTTAGATCTCAAGTGGCTCTCTGTCGGTCGTTTATGTTGACATGAGATGCAGTTATCATAAATAATCTGTTTTTTGTTTATTCAGTTTAGTATCCTAATTTCGAGGCGCGTCGGTATTATAAATCTCGTCAAGATTGATCGGTGTGGGAAGAGATTAAGACATGATTATAATAAATATTAAGTTAACGTAAACAGTGTTGTTTTTGTTAGTAAATATTCAATAGATAGTTGCACCTATTCATCGTTTGTATATTGAGAACTTTACGAGCGGTGTTGAAGGGTAACCGGACAAATCAGAACACAAGTCGGAATCACTGAAAAGTGATATAAAGTCATGAAAAGTGATTAAAAAATCGTCTAAAAACCTAACATAACTGCAATTAACGTGAGTCGGAGACTATAGAATAATAGTGACCGTAAGTCTCTGTTATGTTGTTTTTTATATTTACTCGTATTTTAAGTTAAAAGAAATATAAACATTTCAATTTCTTTAAAAGTACACATTTAAAATCTAAATATTATTGTTTACTACATTAACTTACGTAATAACATGTTACGTTGCTAAAGTAGGGTATAAAAGGCCTGTAAGCGTGAATAAGGGCTCTTTCATTTCTAACCGCCATACCAAGTTGTACTTTAATATATTATACAATAAGTCGGAGTCCATATTTTATTCTACCAGTATTTATTAACAAAACATTATGTGTTATCCTGGAGAGTACTTTAAGAGGTTACTTATAGATGGAACATGGATGTCGATAATGCAAGGATTGAGACTAAAATAAATACTATTGCAACCTCAAGGCCGAGGTCGAGCATAATTCCTAGCGGCTGTTGAATAAGCCATCAGAGATCGTTCGTTATCTATCACAAATATAGCCAAGTGTTTTGTTGATCCCGTAGTTTTTATTTAAAGAAATTGTGAGACAAAACCCGGAGTTACCTAGTGTTTTCATCACTTTATCACGGTATAAAAGTGTTCCGATTTGACACTGTTCTGATTTGTCCGGTTACCATCTAAAATAGGTTAAAAACTTAAATACGGGTGGCTTTGTATTACATTTAATATTTGTCTTTGGCAATAATTATGAAAATAAACTACGTTAGTATAAAAACGTAAACAAATTTTTAAAAAAATTTGGTCTTTGACATAAATTCTTTTGTAATCGCATTAATCCCAGCCCACAAAGCATGTTTGCTTTTCTATTCGGTTCGGAGAACGCGCCCGCTATCACAGGTCTCCTTGGTGTGCATTTTCATAATAGGCTAGGTAAGGCTTCCCGGTAATACGATCGATGTTCGCGCCGGGAGGGTGGAGGGTGTGAGAGGTACACGAGTACATCAGGGAGAAGGTTGTTATTCCGACGACACCTTCCACCATGTTATACCTAGCGGGAATATACAATAAAACAAACAAACATGTTAACAGAATATAAAGCACCTTCGCTGGATTATAGAGACACGATAAATGAGACACATCATTTAAATAGGACATACAAAATTATCGATAATCATTATGTGTTTAGGGTAGGTTGTCGACCGAAGTTTTGGTTTGATTGTTTAAATAATAATTAGTTATTGTACTGCTATTGTTTAACAGACTAAAATACTTTGAAGACTAGACTGATTCGTTTACTACAGTTGTCAGTAGTAAGATCTTTCTTATTTAATAATAAAATAATTCCGTAGTATCTATGTATAGCGTAAATTGAAGTATTTCATTTCATTCCGCATTTTATTTAACACCCCAATGAACTATGTATGTTTGTATGTATTACAATTTTAAGAATAAAAACGCCTGATTTCAAAGTATATTGTTTATTTCAAACTTATTTAAATGTGTTTCAGTGTCGGCTGAAAATCCAGTTACGGTCGGTCATTAACTATGTGTGTAATATATTATGATATAAAATATCACACGGTATACGCATGACTCTTCAAGAGATACTACCTATACTATAATTTATTTATAAAATACTTGTTTTTTAATTAACATTTACAAAGCATTGAATCACCATACTAGGCAACTGCCTGTTTCATGGTGACCAATATATTATACTTATTTTAAATAAAAGGTAAACAATATAAAGTATGAATTTGGGCCTTACTAATAAACGTGTTTCAAACCCTACACAACTGATAAAAAAACCCTTAAGGCGAAGTGTAATGCCAAATCACTATTTTCGATTAATCTTTATAACGAATTAGCTTACATTATGAATACCAAAAAATATGCTTTAGATAAATTAAAGCTTTTCCTATCGTTTCCCTTGAGTAGAATTCAAATAAAAAAATTGTTAATCGATGCAAAACATAAATTTTAACTACTAAAAAATGTATTTTTTCAATACAAATGTGTGTACGCATACATGAAACAACTTAAAAAAATACAATATCGTGGCCAAGATTATCTGTGACAGTTTCCCTTAATTAACTTTTTTGCTTTGTTATAAAATTGTTTACAAAAAAAATAAAATCAATTTTGCGCTTGAAATCGAGCGTTTCTAGACTCCGTTTGCCAAACGATTTTAATGCCTATTACCTACATTCGTGACGATGTAAGGCATACCAAGAATTCACACATGTTTGGCTTGTGGCTTCCTGTAAATTAAATGGTTGATTCTCATCTTAGCTGGACAAAATCTACGCCCATTAGTAAGGAGGTAAAAATATAAACATTAGGAATAAATTTAGTTTTGAATTAACGTTGATATTATGTAATTAATTTGAATAAAATAAATTTTACATATACATTATTTTATTTTTTTAAAGAAAGACAAATTCTCCCGGGTTACGAATAACCTGACAATATTTTAAAATCTCCTACTACCACCATAGTAAGCGGAAAATATTGCTTGTGTTGTGATGGAGGACTTAGCCAGCCGAGGAATTGAACACACTACGCCTGGATGGGACCCAAACGCGATGTCAACTCAGCCACCGAATTGATTATATACGAGTACATCACCTTTCGGAGTCAGTGGCAAATAGTGGCAAACGACTGAAAAGGGATTATGGAAAGTCTATTGAAATTCATTAAGCAAAGGTAATTTATTTTTGTTGTTATTTACAATACACTTGATTACACATTCAAAGAAAGTGACGAGTATCTATGTTGACTTTCCCAATTTGCCCTGGTGTTTACTGATTAGAGTGATTGATTGATTAGCTATTAATGGGACCAATTAGTTTGTACTGAAAATATTAAGAAAATGACAATTATAAAAGACGTTAAAGGGAATGGCATTTTTCCATTTTATTTTTTGGGCATTTTCGACAAAGTTGGCTCACGTTTTATATTTTTGATACATTTACTTTTTTTAATTTTTACGTTTTCACCAATAACAGATTACTAGAAAACGGGATTTTTTTCTGTGCAAAATTTCTGGGACTAACTACCATAATATGTACTTTTCATTGCCCAGAATACTAATGGAAGGTAATAATGTGGATTCTTCAGTGGACATCTTCAATTTATCACTTAAAATTGAAAAGATTGTTGCTAGGGCAGTTTAGTTATGTACAAAATAATAATTTAAAAAATTCCATACGAGTAATAAAATTATTAAATTTTTTTAACTATTCCCATGTAAAGTCCCCTAAAAAGGCGTTAATATATATACATATACATAGTCACGGAATGGAACTAACGGATTCTATATCAGAAATTTAAAACGTGAGTTTTTTCAATGATGGTTTAAATTTACGTCAAAACTGTATATTTTCCCAAAATGTATTGTGTAAGGTATCTAAGACAAATCTTAGATACCTAAAACTTTATTACTTTATTCAATTGATTGTAGAAATGGGACATTATAATAATACACTACCTATTAAGCCTGTGACAGACCACGCTTTAAGCGCGCTATATTTTCGTGGGTTGGCCTATTTCAGCATATCGATCGTCATACATTCCTATTGGTCGTGTATGGCGAGCGATATGCTGAAATAGGCCAAGCCTTGATGCATGCGTCTAGCGTAACGTATCACTTACCTTAATAAAAAATGTTAATGTTCGTTCGAAAGTTCTTCGCCGATTGCTTTGAAATTTTGGCACAACGTTGAATTCCTATATTATAATATAGATGGTAAAAACAGCGCCAGCTTTTGGAAGTATTGTTTCTCTATTTGCACAGACAGACTGGCCACACAACGCGTGGCGGGGTACAGTTAGTTAAAAATATATACAGTTTCGACAGTTGTATTATGCGTATAGTTCTTCATTAATTAAACCTGTGATAACTTAATCTAAAAAAAAAAAAACAAAAATCTCCCATGAAAACGGATGTTGATAATATTATTTGAATACAACAAAACTGATGCACGTTGTGTTGACTCAGCGTTGTGGATAATTTTTGGTCGGAACTGATGGAACGGAAAGTAAATTAATAAATTTGCATGTTAAAAATAACTTTCCACTATTCTGTTAATACACAATAATAATAATAATAATATGATGATAAAAATAATAATATTATAATAATAATAATATTATACCTAGCTCTCTCATTAAAAATTTAGGCGTATTAGATCTATCAAAAAATTTATATATAAAGATGCAAAAGTCGGTCATTTTGAATACATGTAGGATAACGAAAGATTTTTTAAATATTTATGTTGAGGGATCAGTAGGATTTATAGGCCCTGTTAGAAGTTCTACCGAGCCGAACCCTCTGATATGAAAATATCTGGAGTCGGTGAATTTTTTTTTTCCCATTTGATCTCTGGTGAGTTGACATGTTGTTGTTCTTGTATTGTTTTGTATTTATTTTACTTATGTAATGCACTTGCATAGTGTTGATTGACTAGCTGATCATTTGTGGAAAAGTGAGTGGAAGGGTTTAGTTTTTCCTATGGGGAAGATTTAACCCGGACAACAAAATCGGAAGCATAAAAAAAAAAAAAAAAAAAAAAAAAATATTATGATAAAACTATACTGACAGATCGAACGATTAGTCATAATAGACCCGATATAGTTTTACATGACAAAATTAAAAAAAATAACTTATATCATTGATGTCGCTATTCCAAATTCCTGTAACATTCAAAAATCTGTTAATGAAAAAATAAGAAAATACACAGATTTAGGAAACGAAATAAAAAGAATTTGGCATTCTCAGACTATAAAAATATTACCATTCGTTATTTCGGCTACTGGCATTATACCTAGCTCTCTCATTAAAAATTTAGGCGTATTAGATCTATCAAAAAATTTATATATAAAGATGCAAAAGTCGGTCATTTTGAATACATGTAAGATAACGAAAGATTTTTTAAATATTTATGTTGAGGGATCAGTAGGATTTATAGGCCCTGTTAGAAGTTCTACCGAGCCGAACCCTCTGATATGAAAATATCTGGAGTCGGTGAATTTTTTTTTCCCATTTGATCTCTGGTGAGTTGACGTGTTGTTGTTCTTGTATTGTTTTGTATTTATTTTACTTATGTAATGCACTTGCATAGTGTTGATTGACTAGCTGATCATTTGTGGAAAAGTGAGTGGAAGGGTTGAGTTTTTCCTATGGGGAAGATTTAACCCGGACAACAAAATCGGAAGCATAAAAAAACAATTTGTATAGCGCCGCTTTAGTGAGATATCACCTCGGGGGCGCTTTACAGTTGATGCAGGTATTACAAAAAAACAACTATCAAATAAACAATCAAAAACGTGGCATACGCCAAAAAGCAATTTACAAACTTTGGCGAAAATGCCCTCATATTCTAATCTATTATATCTTATGTATCTAGGTGTAGTACCTAGGAATTGATATAAGATGAAAGATAACATACATAAACGAAGTCACGGTTTCACGGAGTCGCTAGCACTCTCGGTTGTGTTTATGAGTCACGGAGGGGTTGATGTCACTGACTAGATTTATGACGTACGCCATCAACTGTCACTGAGCCCAAATATTTCAAAGTGTGACAGCTTCTAAAATCATTATTTTATTTAAAATGAAGAGATATCTCGTATGGGGTCGAGTGAATATTCCGCGTGATACATTTATACCATATTATCACCGGTAACCGGATACATCATCACAATGATAATTCATCACATCTTTAAAAAGTTATATAAAGTCATGGAAAGTGATGAAACAAAAACTTTATTAACTGGGTTATGTAGGTTGGGTTAAAAAAAATTTTTTTTTCATCGTTCCTAATGACTTTATATCACTTTTTAAAAGTGTGTTGAATTGTCACTGTGTTGAGTTATCATGGAACCATTATCATCATTTCGTAGGTCCTATAAATAATATATATAAGTAGAATTAATTTAACTTATAGTTATGATGAGCACGTTAAAAATTCGCCCCATTGTATTTATGAAGAGATATTAGTACGGTGGAAGCAAAATGAGTAAAAGGAAAGCAATAACCAAAATTAACAATAGAAATAGATGAAACAGAACATCAAAAAAACTTATAATACAGAAAATGTCAGTTTCACGTTACAATAGCAATTAATAACAGATTCTAAATATTTTTAGAAACATAACAAAGAATATCAAATAATAAAAATAAATCATATACCATTCTAGTTGGTATTCTCAATTCTCATACTAGAGAAGTTGAGTCGTTGGAATAATAATTTGAACTATGCGATATTATATATATAAAACCATTTCAAGATTTAATTTATATCAACAAAGAAGTTAGTTTCTAAAAATAAAACATTTTAATAGCTTTAATTATTTAGGTTCAAAACTTAAATAATCGAAATATCATGCTTTTAGCAAAATAAACTTAATTTAATTAGGAAAAAGAATTCAGTTTAATGAAATGCAAAGTTGGCCAACTTTTATTTCGAGAGTGGATTTCAAATACCTACGCGCCATGTTTATGGAAAATGTATCTAAAAAGATTAAATAGTCACGCAGGGAAGCTTTTGCCAATACTAAAATATGAAGAAAAAAATCATTTTAATCCGAGCCAAATTGTTGTAATCGATAGTATTATAAGTATTGTGATATTATATAAAAATACATTAACAACTAAAACTTCAAATTAAAAAATCATATGAAGCTTTTAAATAATATACACAAAACACGAACGTAGAAAATACGAGAAGCCAAATTTTTTTAGTTCAATAAGAAATAAATTATGAAAATGTAGAAATCACAATGAACAATAATTTAAAAAATGTTTAATTAAAAAAAAAATATTTAACATTTGCAAGCAGAATCACATAATAGACACACATTTATTTAAGGTTGGATAGAGAGATTGACCCAGAAACGAAGATTGATATTTACTTAGCTGTCATAACAGGTGCAGAATGAGCCTCTTGCATGCATTTTAATTGACTTGCATATGAATAAACTTTTCTACGAGAATTGTTAATTTTATTTTCAAGAATAATTTTTTTAAACCGTTACCTACTGTATGAAAATTACGTGATTTGCTCTGCGTTCTTTATTTATGTTCATATAAAACTGAAGGTTTTTTTTAAATGTTGAGTTACGTGACTATAACTGGATAAAACAGAACATGATAAAATAATATGTTGGATTTCAATTATTCTTTATGAAATGAAATTTCGATAGTGAATTCGACGATTTTAGTTTGTGTTCTTTATTTTTACGAAATTGTAACGAACCTTTACTGAATCACTTCATTTACTTGTACGACACGCACCCTATGACAGTTCGTTAAATCCATAATGTAAAATTATAACTCGATTTTACTTAAGTCGGTAAACAGTTAAATTATTAATAAACAGCAATTTTTAAATCAATTTATGGGTGGTTCGTTAATAATGATCACTTAGCTTCTTTGTATGATGCAAGTAGCTCAATGAATACTTGAAAACAATACACCGATTATACATACACACTCTTGTTTAGCGTTCATCGTACAACAGATGAGTCGATGATATCTGATTCTTAGTTGGAATTTCTATTTTCGTTGGCAACTAACTACACCTAAAGCAGAAAAACTGTTTGTCCCACGCAAAACTCACGAACGGTGAGCATAAACGAAATGAAAATTCTAGTTAAGGCGAAGCACTACAAAGTAATGGCGAAATCATGTGTTTTTGATTGGAAAATTCTAGTTAAGGCGAAGCACTACAAAGTAATGCGAAAGCATGTGTTTTTTATTAGAAAATTCTAGTTAAGGCGAAGCACTACAAAGTAATGCGAAAGCATGTGTTTTTTATTAGAAAATTCTAGTTAAGGCGAAGCACTACAAAGTAATGCGAAATCATGTGTTTTTTATTAGAAAATTCTAGTTAAGGCGAAGCACTACAAAGTAATGCGAAATCATGTGTTTTTTATTAGAAAATTTGATTATTTATAATATTGTAGATGCTTTAATTAAATACTGCGAGTAAAACACATCTTGGCCTTTGAAATAAGTAAGCATTTTTTATAGGCCAAGATAAAAAAATAGTATAAAATAAAATATAAAAATGCCCATAAAACTGTTTTGAAGTTCCAAATCTTCTACTTTCCGGTTGTGGTTATATTGTATAATATGGCAAATTAAGTTTTTTCTTTTCTGTTCTTTATTTGTGGCTGAACATAACACAATAAATAAAATAAAAACATATTTTGGTGATGTTCATTTCTTGCATAAATCAAAACCGGCGGTTGGCGTTAAGGCGAAGCTTAATGCTAAATCACTATTTTAATTAATCTTTATAACGAATTGGTGTACATTATGAATACCAAAAAATATGCTTTAGATAAATTAAAGGTTTTCCTAACGTTTCGCTTGAGTAGAATACAAATAAAAAGATAAATTACTCAATAAAAAATATAAATGTAAATTACTAAAAAAAATATTTTTTACATTTCAATAGAAATGTATGAACGCATAAAGGAAACAACTTTAAAAAAAATATATAGTATTATAGCTAAGATTATCTGTGACAGTTTCACTTGATTAACTTTTTTGCTTTCTTATAAAATTATTTATAAAATAAATAAAATCCAGTTTTGTGCTTGAAATCGAACTTTTCTAGACTCCGTTTGTCAAGCGATTTTAATGCCTATTACCTACAATATAAGGTATACCAAGAATACATATTTTCGGCTTGTAGCTTCCTCTTAAGCGGGAACTTAAACCTTGAGTGTTATTGTTAGCAGTCCCGATTCCAAATGTCCGCGACGTGCAGCAGTTTATCAGTGGCAACATGTATAATTTTGTTGATTGTTGTCAATAGCTCAGGAATCATCAGTGGTTAAAATCCTTCGGATGTTTGCCTTTACACCTTATATTCGACAATTCGCAAATATACGTCGATTGCAATTTTATTTTAATGTAAAGTGAATGGTGTTACAGGATATTTATTTGTAATTATCGTTATATAGCCATGCAAATGGCGTTACAGGTGGCAAGCTATAGAACACATATTATTATTGAATAAACGAACAAATGGCGGAACGAGTTTGTCCGTCCACGGCATTATTTATTATTGCAACCTTGGATAATTATTATACGTACATTACATTATTCAAACATCTTTTCATACAACGCTTTTAAAATGAATCACTTCTTAGTACCAAGACCGTAACTGCGAAGTCAATGCGTTTAGATTGATGATTTATATTATTTAAGGCGATGCACTACGTAGTAATGCAAAATCATATGTTTTTGGTTTGAAAATTTGGTCGCCTAGAAATGTTTCAGATGCTTTAATTAAATACTGCGAGTAGAATACCTCCTGGCCTCTGAAATAATCGAGTATTTTTTAGATAAGTCTTTTTATAAGCCCAGAAAAAAATAATGTATAAGGTCTATGAAAACTGCTTTAAAGTTCAAAATCTCCTATTTACGAACCCATTTCGGTTATGTTTTTATTGTATAATGTGGCAAATTAAGTTATTTATAAAATGATCGAAAAACATTTAAATATTTGTGCCTGAACATCCACAAAATAAAATAAAAGGCACTTTTTGGCCATGTTTTTTTCGTGCATAAATCAAAACAGGTGGATGGTGTTAAGCGGGAATTTAAGCCTTATCGCCATTGTTATTGATAGCGCGGGTCGATTAAAAATATTACACGACGTAGTGCATCGCCTTAAGTGTAAATCTGGTTCTCTTTGGTATGGGTCAAGTAAAAGGTAAATCGTATAAGGGCGCCTGCGCTGCCTTTTTAATAAAAAACTTAAATTTAGATTTGAGGTCAAAACACACGAGCACACCTTTTTTTTTATTATTAAAAGGTATTTCAAATATCTAGTACGGAAATGCGCTAATTATTTATGTGTGTTTTAAATTACAAAATAATTCAGTTATGTTAACGAAAATTATTAAAAAAGCATTTTGATGGGCATTCAAATTACAACTGACCGATTTATGTTATAAAACAAATTTGACGTGTATTAAATAAAAATTTTCCCAAAAATAACCTTTTATGACATTTTATCGGCCGTTGCTCCGGTTCACGAAGTCTTATCGTCCATATTATTCCGGTTTGAGAATTCAGTCGGCAAAAAAGCCAAACGTTTGAACAGTTATAGTCTGCTGGTGAAATTAATGAAAATATTCAAACGGTTGAGTGTAGGGTTTAATTACCCTAGAAATCAGAGATGGTGCATGACAGGGCGGAGGACACTGACCTGAGGTGCTCAGAATAGCACGCGTTCTATGTTAGCACGTGTGGTTCTTTATTTAAAACAGGCGTGTCGTTTCGAATTAAGAACATTAATGTAATCAAACAGACGTGATCCAATAGGGAGGAAAATTTCCAGTCCGGCACTATGGCACAATGCTAGGTACCTATCTACTTTTTTATTTTTTATTTATTTATTTATAATGTATTACAAAAAAACATGGTAAGTAACACATTATTCCCAATGAGTTGAGATAAAACTCATTACGGGATTATTTATTTTTGTTAATTTAAAAAAATCGGTACGACATCATATTATTTATTTCAAAGTTCTCTACCACGAGTTTAAAAATTAACAATAACTGAAGAAATACTTAAAAAAAGGAACGCCAATAATGGCAACACTGAGCAAAGCTTTTTATTGATCGCTAAACTAATCCAGGTAGGCACAATAAGGAAGTTAAAAATGTAATTTTTGATAAGTGGCGGGATAGACAGACTTTTATTCGTAGAAAATTAATCATTTTTAACCACAAAATTGGAATACGAATGGTTTCGAAGAGATGAAAATAATACCTTTGGTGAAATTACAATAGAAACCATTAAAGTATACAGCGATCGTTGTTTGCTTATTTATACTGTCTATCGCCCGCAAATTCAAAGTACCTACCTTGGTTCTATGAGAGCTGATACCGACTGAATGAAATAAAAGGCGGGAAACGGTCATTCAATATGGAACGCCGCCATGTTGTTACGCGAAATAATAGACAATGCAATGCGGCCGTGGTGGTTCCATAGACAAAGTAATTGCCGGTCAGATCAGATGGAGAAACAAGTATTACAGAGGATCGGTTGCAATATATTGTTTAATTACTGCAGTGTTATTTTTTCATACAAATTCTAGTAGAATTTCTGTATAACTCTATATCCTTCATATCGCGGCGGAGATTCAAAGCATGGTCACGCAATTTTTATAACTTTTTTGTGTTGAAATTTGAAAATTATAATATTTAGGCGAAATTGACGTTAAGTGAGACAATCATGAAAAGGATGAGTGATTTTGCACAGCATCATACGGTCATTGAACCTTTAATGGTTTACCAAAAATCTAACAACTGATTTGTTTTAATTTCTAATTCATATTCGGTAAACACCTTATAATGAACCTCTTAAATATTCGGCTACCTACCTAAATGATCATTATACAGCGAATATAAATTAATAAGAATTAAAAACAAAATAAAAATAATAAAGCAAGGTTGCTTTTTTGAGAATTAAAGCTTAGAACTTCGATTGAATCAGAGAATACGTATTCTATAACATTCAATTAATATAGTATATTTTGTATAGTATCGCCTGGGCGAAAGACCACCATTTATCATCGAAACGTTACTTGAAACGACTTTAGTCGTGTTTGGTGATAGCTAGGTACTTCCATATCCCCCTCTCCAATTCCTTCAGTCTCACAACATTGGTGAATGCCATTGTACCACTGGCTTCGGGTTGCTGGGACTCTTGTACGATTCCTATTAACATATTAGAGTGAGTGAGTTCTTGTGAGAGCCCTGAAACAGTAAACAACTGTTACTTGCACCAGGGCGGGAAAGCGGTGGATATCCTCCAGGGCCTTTTAAAAGCATTCGAATAGTGTAACACCAGTTCTATAATCCCACGAAACCCGAGAGCATTGGTATTGCACAGGTGGGTACCTAACTACCTACACCGGTACCTACCCGCGGCGGGACGCCCTTGGGCCAATTCGAGCACTGCATTGTCGTTTATCCGCTGCCAGCCAGCGAGCACTGGCGGTGGCAATAAATGGAAACTAAACCACTACACTTGGTTAGGGGCGGATCCCATATTGACTGGAATCATTTCTCACGAATGAATAAAATTAAGACGGGAAAGTCAGATATCAATCTGGAGCATATCTGTTTGTCTGAAGTAGCGAAAAATCTCGAATGGTGGGTGAACTTTGGTGTCATAAAATTCTTCTGTCTGGAATTTCGTGTTGACTGTTCTACTCCATTTATTTTGGGGCCCGGTCTTTATTGGATAGACGGCTAACTTAGACTGAGCTTTTAAATATTATGGTACCTACCTATCTGAAGAAAGTTTGAAAAAAGAATTGTCATTGAGATATTGACGTTTCTTTTGACAAATTGTGGAATTCACAAATATACGGTTTATAATTAAGTAGGTACGTATTTAAGTACATACTTACAAGTCAAATGTTTTTTTTGGCGCGAGGTATACTTTTTACAGAACTACTAGTTTTTTTAACGTTACACAATAGTTATAAAACTGGGCTTATCGCCAAATGACAATTTCCCTAACAAACAAAATTCTGATCGGGAAATAAAAATTCATTTACGTATACAATAAAAATGTAGCATTTTCCGCGTGTTATAATTATTATTTTATCTTCGGTTGATTTATAGGAGTTACCGCGATCGTGTACTCTTATTTCGAAACTGGTACCGGTAAGTCGACCAAGTTCAATGGAAAGAAACGCCGTGATTTCTCTTTTGCGCGAGTGTAAAATCGCCGAGATCACCGACTTAGCAATATAATACAATCAAAAGCCTTTAAAAAGCTAACTAAAATAATATATATTTTGTAGGTTTCTGTTTTACTGAGTGGAATATACTCTCAGTATCCCTGGTGAAACACAACCATTCAAAATCGAAACGTTGTTTGAAATCGGTTTAGCCGTGCAGCCGGTTGCAAGCAATTATTACAATATTACTGTGGATGACATATGACTATGTGCAGGGTTTTCCAATAAGAGGTGTTATTTTGATATTCAATCGTAAAAGATCAATGGTTTCGTTGCTTGTGTGGCACGTAGCCCCGTTTTGTTGAAAGCAAACGTTGTCCAGATCAATACCATCCAATTCCGGCCATAAAAAATCATTAATCATCTCTCGATAGCGATCCATTCACCGTAACTGTTTCTCCAGCCTCATTTTCGAAAAAGTAAGGTCCAATGACTCCGCCGGACCATAAACCGCACCAAACACGTTGAGGATAGAGAGGCTTTTCAACAATAACTCTCGAGTTTTCCGAGCCCCAGATGCGACAATTTTGCTTGTTGACGAAGCCACCGAGGTGGAAATGGGCCTCATCACTCAAGATGATTTGCATTTGATTCACTCAAGTGAATTTTAATAATTTCAATGCGTTGTTGAAGCGTGTATCGTTCCATTTTTATTAATGGCGTAGTTTCTACTTGTCAAATGTCAAAAAATGACAGCTTCAAAAGTAACATCTGCCGAAATAGCGGGCTATTCAAAATAACACCTCTTATTGGAAAACCCTGTATTATGTATAACACAAACTCCCAAGTAATCGCTTCGGTGAAAGATCGTAATTTATTCAGAATCTAAAAGTTGGCAATAAACATCGGCACGCGCAAAAAAAAAGAACCCGTATAAAAATAATGATTTGCTTTATCCCTTTTGACGATGACGATGTTAATTGCCGACATTGTAAAATAAATGAATGTGCAAAAATTATATCGTTTTTTGTTTTCAACAGATTATTAAATACGATTAATGCAAACAAAGTTATCTCTCATTGACGGCTAGAAGATAATATTATACACGGAGAAAAATTAGTATTGCTGATTTATTAAAATCCTGTTAAAAAGTTGACAGCAGGCCATTTACTAATAAACTATTGGTAGTTTCATAATATATCGGAACACGTGATCATGCAGCTGCGTTTATCCTGTTATTATATATATAATTATGACGAAATGCGAAAATATTAGAATTTTTATGAACAGGTGTTCCGACATCGCCATAACACATTCGTGTTTTACTGATACGTAGTTTATTATAGAAATCTGTCAATTCATCCGTTAAAGGCCTGCAGTCCCGTTTTTAACGGGAATACGATTAATTTGAACAGGATTTAATAAATTAGTAATATTTCATATCAGTAGTTTTCTCTGTGATATTCGATGAATGAATCTTTGTCAGCGTCTTTATAGTTTGTTTTCACTATTATTACTGATTCACCGTCTTTAATTTTGCCTATGACTTGTTCTACAATTTCTAATAATGTGTAGGTACATTAATTATTAATAATGTTGGCAGTTTTCATCTTAAGTTAAAGTTAACGGTGTCAAGCATAGAGGAAATAAATATAAATGAGATGTCAAGCCCAAACGGGTGCGACTTCAACCCGTGCTCCATTTTATGGGCAAGTTTTGTAATGCAATATAATTTAAACAAAGATAATATTTTTAATAAATAATCAACATCAATTAATGTACTAGATGTCCGACAGTGCTATATAAAAAAAATTGTAATCCATGTTCATAAAAATAAAAACAAAATGAAAACAGCCGAACACAAACATCAAACCAGAAGTAAGGGAAGTAATGACCTTTCCGTTCCAACAAGCAACAGAGCGGCTTATCAAAAAATATTCTCATATCTCGGTCCTAAAATATATAATAAAATCCCCTTTCAGCTGAAACTGTGTGAATTGTCATCCTTCGGTCCAAGAGTGACAAAATGCTTGTTGGATCTAGGCAGGACTGATTCCGAAATGATACTAAAAAATGTAATTTGAAATCACGAACGCCTCTATGTATCTTTATGTATCCTTTTTATGTATCTTCGTTTTAACATACTTACTTTAGCTAGTCTTAAATCCTGTATTCGTCTAGGATAACTTGAAACCTGTAAATTTGACTGTCCTGAAACGGGAATCGTTCCTAGTTGGACAGTCAAAATCATAAAATGTAATCAATATTATTATAAATAAATAAAAATTCAATTCAACGTCGTAATAAATAAACGTGACGAGCTTCTACGCCATCTTGGTTCTAGCATATCGTTATCGGACATTTTAATCAAAAACTTCTATGGTTATCTTATCTCCACAGAGTTAGCGTCTTCAAACTATGATAAAAATACTCCTTAGACGCGTAGACGCTCATACATAATTCATTCACTTGATAATATTTATGTATTTATAAGAGTCGTAAAATTAATTAAATAATTTATTCCTTGTCAATACAATTAAATGCTTCAAATAATTTATAGTCCGAGTAAACAATGTCTACTAGGTTATAAAAATATAACATGCAAAGAATTAAATCCTAGTATTTGGCAACGGAAAGAAAAAACAAACTACCAGATTATTTACTTGGCTAATTTTTTATTATATTTACGAAGTTAGCTTGGTTTTTAGTTTATTCTGGTGAGAGAAACATTGAATTATTTTTTTTGGTTGGAGTGTTACATTTGATGACCGTTAAATCGACGAACAGAGGCATTTTGAAATTTGTACGCATTATGGACATTAAATGTCGATCCGTGGTTCGTTTCAGTCTTTGATCAATTATAAATTATAACTAATAACGGTCATGCTTGTCAACTGATCAAAAACTGATAAGAATTAAGAATCGACGTTTAGGGCGTGTTGTTTCACAGAATCTGAACAATTCATCAATTTTCAAGTTCTGTGAACTTTTTATTCAAGTTCGATTATAATTTCATTTTTGTGAAGCAACTGGCCAATACTGATAAAATAACAGAATTTGAATAGAACCATCACAGAACTTGAAAATAAACTTAGAAATTTGAAGAATTGTTGAAACACATCAAAATTGCGCTAATTGTAGATTTGAAAATGTTGGGATAGTTTAAAACAAGAAGTTGTCCTCCATAAGCGTAAGGAAGTTATTTGGAGTAAAAATAATCAAATTATCAACCTGGCTACCTTCTCGCATTTCAATTGCTTTAACTTTTGCCAACAAAGTATAATACCATTACCAAGAAAAAATTATCTGAAATACGAGTTATCACTAAACACAAATAGGTACTTCATTTTACGATTCTGCCAAAATATAGCTTCACAACTGCTATTTCTAAAAATAGATCAACACTCCTCACATACCAACACCAAACCAGTCTTTTTCCGACATACACCAGCACAAAATACGATCACAAAATCAAATACACTTATCGTCATCTACAAACACGAATAAATTTGGAATTAACGCGCATGAACGCAATACAACGCATTACATAGTAACCTAAAACTTCCAGTAACAAACAAAAAAAAAACATTGGCAAAGTCTCTTAGATAACATTTTCTTAACAACTTTACTAACCAGAACACAATATTTTTTTGGAACTAAATTAATGTATACCTTTCTTAATGTATTTGTGAAATATTTTACAATTAACTGTGTTAAGTTTGTCTAGTCTGTTTTATGATCTATGTATCTACCACTCTCCCTTTTAAATTCGTATCCTTCTTATGTAAAAATAGTTTCATTTTAATTGTTTAATGTTGTCTTTCTCGTGTTTTATTAAACTCATTGAGAATAATGCGTTATAAATATTATTGTGGTTATTTTGCAATATTAACACTTAAATAAATAAAAAATATGCCTGAATATATGACCTCACGTCGGCCGCGATGAAGTATTTATTTTAGCAAATAAACTTTTCATTGCAGAGAACACCTCTACGTCACTGTTAAGATTCAGCATTCCTGTTCAGGAAAGCACAAAACGTGACCAATAGATTCCCAAGGCCCGCGAGCCAACAACTAAATGAACAGGCAACGAACGCAATGTCGACTCAATGCAGAATTTTTTATTATATTTAGTTTTTCACGGGCCGTTTCTCCATTGCCGATTTTACGCGAAAAAGCCGTTCGCTTCACGAAAGCACGATTAAAAAAAGTTTAATATTAATGAATATGGCAAAATTATTAACTACACGCTCAATCTTGCACATACTCTAATTTGCACAGGTAAGCATGTACGGTAAAACGGCAAAACGGTTTACCTACCGCGCAAACGGCTTGCATGAACGTTAATTTGCGCAAACTAAATTTGTTCTGATTTGCACAAGTAAGCAAATACGGCAAAACTGTATAATGCGCAATATAATCGCTTGCATTCACTTCAAATGATTTGTATAAGCTGTTTGCGCATGCAAGTCGCTGTCGTATGGACGCCGCACAGTGTATCGCGTTTTTTGTGCAAAATTTTGCACAAACTGATAGCGCATGCAAATCGCTGCATGTAGATGGGACAAAGATAACTAAATAATTCATAGAGGAAAATTAACACTTTGGTAAGTAGGTATTTATAAGTGAACGAAAATTTTTCAATAATGAGCTGCGGAGCTTCGAAATATTGCAAGACTAAATATTGTTTGTTCCCTCCTTCTATGTTTGTACCATATTATTATTTTTTTAAATTTCAATTGCTTATTAATAAGAAAAAAAGCGTAAAAACTTGTGTAGTAACTAATAATAAAATGTATATCAGCATGGAAGGTAAATTTGAGTTCAAATTTTGCGGTTCGATCTTTTTCACGAGGAAATTGGGACATAACCTTAAAAACCAGAACGCTTGGCCAAAATGAGCAGTGCTACTTGCGAAATGCTCTTTCATGCACTGATAAGCTAATTCCTTGTTTTCGATGTCAAAAAGTAACATAAAATAAACGATTTTTTTTGTTAGTGTTATCTACATAAATAATATATCCAAGATAATATTGAAGTGATCATTGCCGACAAACATATAAATCATAAACATTTTCAAGAGAACCCGTAATTATTATTATTACTACTTATGAGAATTGAACACGATCCACCTGACGTTAGCCAAGCGTCCTACTCATGGGATTATCTACCTTCAACAAAGCCGAGATGTAAACTAATTATTTATCTGACACCCACAAAGTAAATAATTATTTTAGACACGAAAAGTTACGATAGTCAAATCACTAAAGAAATCACACTATTGTCAAAAGACTGAAAAAAAATGTCGTCCTAATAATATAATTAAATCGTAAAGTTCAAACAATCGAGAAGATACGAATAATAATGCTCCTTTGCTAGGAAGTTTCCCCATGCGTGAAAATACGCTCACTAAGCAAATTCACAAGAGTAAAAAACTAAAGTTGTTTGTCATAAAATGGTCGTAAAGGAAAAACTTTGTCGGAAACGGGACGCAAAATGAAAAAAGAGACCGAGTTTCGTCACTAGTTATATTATAAGTTCTTTACTCCGAGAGTAGCCGCTGGCAATCTGACAACACTGTAAACACGGACCAGTCGACAGTCGACACACACATCATTACAATACACTCAAACACTGATGACTTGATTATTTTTACGATAAACTCGATAAATTTGAGCGAACTCCTCACGGAATAACACGAAACGATTCAGGAACAAAGAAGAACCTTCGTTGCGCAAGATCACACAAATTTCACGTCAGATTCACAAATTATTTGTGTATCAATCAAATTATCACAGTGTACGCAATTCTGTCACGAATTTACGAATACTTTTCACTGACCTCCGTGCATGAAGTATTCGGTCTGTTTCGAGGCGAACCTTGACGATCGATCACATGACGAAGCTGTATTTATACAAACAATGCGAAAGCACGAAGGAATCGCATAGTTCGCGGGAAGAAAGCGGAGGAGTACTGCCCGATTTACGATAAATGCCTTTGGAATTATTTCAAAAGTCTAAACTCATAATAACAATTCGTCGGAAACAGTGTGTATGTAGTTATAACGGTACCCAGCCAACGCTCTGCTCGACTACTGAACTCTCGACCGAGCGGAACGTCCCGAGCCAAGACAGAGCAGGCAGCAGGCAGCGAGGTCCCTACTGCTTCTGTCGCTAGTGGGAAGTTTACTATCTGGGTTCATAACAAAGCTAGCTTCCCATCACCAGAGGCCCTTCAAACACCAAAAGTCTCCACCGTAAACATTCGCGAGCCACAGCAGCCGCACACGAACTTGCTCCGCCCACCGGGGCCGCCAGTGCCGTTTAGGGCAGGCAGATAAGAAATTCAGGTTGGACAGGGACGTGGCAATTCGTGCTAGTCACCACCACTTGAGGAACTAACTTTATGTTAATAATAGCGAAGTTTCGGAAGAAAGCACTACGATCTCACAAAAAGGTAAGAATGTTGTTCACATTACCTTCCGTCGCGAAGGTGACGAACTGACGAGGAGAGAACCGCTAACGTCTCGGCGGTGGCCGAACAACGGTGAATAAATCCGAGCACAGGGAACGTCGCCATTCGGACTACCGACTAGCACTCACTTATACACGCACTAACTTTATTCTGTCTGAACGAAACTTTGTTTTTTAGACAAAAGAGCGTTTCTCCCTGTCAATTAAAACACTTTTTATAAGTTTTAGTTTATATAACACTTCTAAAACGATATCGAACACGACAAACTCTGTACGGGTATCGCAAACCGACACGGAGAAGAGTGACGTCCACCTCTCGCGGCTTTCCGAACTCGACTGAGGAAGGGCGGGGACGGCGCGGGATCAGAGGCCGACTGCAGACGAACATTACCGAAGACGTCCGAAGGGCAGTGTGCACATTTTGCTTGCTTTCACGTCAATCTGGTTCTGAAAAATGTAGGTACCTACACGGCAGGATCATATATGCCGGTATATGTTTTATTATTATTGTGATACCAATGACGTTATAATACAATTCTTACAGTGTTTATTGTTTATGTACAAGAGTGAAGAGTAGTAAGTTGTAAAACATGCACGTCGCACTGCGGTTTATTGGGTCGCCCTTGAGGCGATATGCACAAAAACGGCGCTATACAAATCATCCAAATATTATTATTATTAGGTACCTACAACGTCGTGCGATGATTTTAGCGATAGTAGTTAGTCTGTGCAGCATGTTATGTATCACTTCCGCCAGCCACGTACCTCAGGTTCCCGTCTACCTGTGACCAGGGCCGGCCCTACGCGGGCGCAATTGGAGCGGTCCAATTGGAGCTGATTGCACCTAACACATAACAGTCCTAACACATCGCCCTTGAGATTATTTTTCACACAAACGGAGCTACACTAAATACAAATCATCAGGAGTATTATTGATTACAGCGATCACTTAGATAGTCGTGTGCTGATTTACTCGCGCTAGGCGCCATTTGGCTCTGGACCGTCCCTGCCTGTGACTACCGACTGCGCTAGAAAACCTTAGCTACGTCCCACACCTACTACCTACATGCATTGTTTTATTACCTAATCGTAGAATAAAGTAAAAATGCTATTTGTGGCGTTTTCTTATACAAAATTCTGACTACTCTTTGCTTAAGAGGAAGCTACAAGCCAAAAATGTTTATATTCTTGGCATACCTTATATTGTAGGTAATAGGCATTAAAATCGCTTGACAAAAGGAGTCTAGAAACGTTCGAATTCCATCAAAAAACTGGTTTTTATATCCAGTGAAGCTGTCACAGATAATCTTGGCTATAATACTGATTTTTTTTAAAGTTGTTTCCTTTATGCGTTCATACATTTCTATTGAAAGAATATTTTTTATAGTAGTTTGCATTTATATATTTTTTTGAATGATTTTTTATTTTTTTATTTAATTTTACTCAAGCGAAGCGATCGGAAAACCTTCAATTTATCTAAAGCATATTTTTTTTTATTCATAATGTACACCAATTCGTTATAAAGATTAATCAAAATAGTGATTTGGCATTATGCTTCGCCTTAAATTTCAATATGATAAATTAGTCCCATAATCATTCATGAATTTTTCATTTTTCAAATCAATGTAATGGCGATATGCGATAAATACTGTAAGAGAGCCAGAGAACGTGCTAAATGGGCTAGAAGCCCACATGGCGACATCAGTTTCCATTCAAATCTACATGGAAGGCATTTCTATTCAATACATTTTAAATAATGTAACATATTGCTCCTAGCTGTTGAGTAGAGGTATGCAGGACACAATACTGGCTTACAGCTTACAATAGTCAGAGTGCTGATAAAATACCAAGTAAAGCCGGATTACAAAACATCGATCAGTTGTAATTCATTTGATATTATCAAAAACTTTCTAACCTACTTTAAATACTTCGTTTATCTTTTAACCCTTTCGGACCGTTCGTATTTTTGAAAATATATATAGATTTAAGAAGTTTTTCGCCCTATAGCAAATATAAATTGGTGCTTTTCGATTTTTAATTTCTGATTTGCCTGGCTTTGCGCGCAATTTTGTATTGGATTTTAGTCTCTCGTTTAGGCGGTAGCCATTTTTAAATTTTGAAATGTAAGTTTTTGTGTTCAATTTTTTTCGGAATATTTTTTAATGTAAGCTTCGAAGGTGTTTTTATAATGTTTTATTTTTATTATTAAACAACAAGTTATATTTTTTGTATACAGTGTACTATTTGTCATTTCATGTGACACACGCCCTCTGAGACCTAATATTCTTTCAAATGAAATTAGCAATAATTTATAACCTTTTGAAAAAACAACAACAAAAATAAGTAAAACTAAAAAATAAATCGGGCATTTACTAACAAGCGTCAAATATGTTCTCCTACAGCCATTTTTAATTTAGGTTTGAAAGGGTTAAGCCCATTACCATACATATAATAATTTCTGAAAATAAATAGGAAAACGCGCAATGCAGTAACATATAAAAAAAACTATGTTTTTATAATATTTTTATTTTATTTTATTATATGAAAAAACTATTTTCTTTAAAATACTAGGCCCCGACTATATCCAGAGGCCCGAAGCCGGTAGGACATATGCGTCCCTAATGTAATCTTGTAAGGCTGAAGATAGCGGGAATGAAGGAAATTACTAAGGACAGGTTGTTTCAGAGAATTTAAACATTTCTTCAAATTTCAAAGTAATTTTCAAGTTCTGTGAACGTTCTTTTCAAATTATGTGAACGTTCTTTTCAAGTTCTTTGAACTTTCTTTTCAAGTTCTGTGAACTTTCTTTTCAAGTTCTGTTACTATATCAGTTCTGTCAAGTAACTGGCCTATAATGATATGGTAACAGAACTTGAATAGTACATTCACAGAACTCGCAAATCAACATTGGATGATGTATTGTTCATATTATATGGAACAACCCATCTTTAGTAGAAAGATCTCCACACTATACACGGCTACAACCATTTCAAGCAACGTTTCGATTTCGAATTGTTTTCTTTTACAAGGCTATACTGTATAAAAGTCTGATGGTGTCGATCTGTACCTAACATATTTAATTATTTTTTAATGTGCGTATAGGTTGTAGGTATACTGTCCGTCCACTAATTAAAGGATTACTTTCAAAACACAATATTATGAATATTCACTACCGTATTCTTGTTGACTAATTTAGTCGATTTCGATGTCCAACAAAGCGCATCCAAAGCCGAAACAATGTCCCTGTCGGTGGATTCGTGCATTTTTTTTACCTATAAATATCCGACCACAATTAGAATGTGAGCAAATTAACCCTCGTATCAGAGAACTGTAGAGGAGGCGGTAAAATGATGAACATGTGATATTTGTTTAATTAAAAATACGGTCAGTTGTTATTTTTGACAAACAGATATAAGTACCTACCTATATTCTAGTCTTATTAATATTATTTCATATCTTATCTCCTAAAATAAAATAAAAGTTTTGTTGGGTTACCAATTTTTTACTGTAAATACAAGCTTGGCTTGTTGATCTGCAATAAGATATTTCCAAGTTTCAATAGAGAAACCAATTTTAGGGTAAAAATTCCTACTAAAATCACGTGTCCGGAAATGCCAATATATGTAGGCACTAATAATGCCAACATATGCACTAATAATGTCTAAATATACATTATCAATGAAAAAAGATGCACTGATAATTCCAAAATATGCACTATTAATTTCAACATATTCTCCATCAACGCCAACATATGCACTAATATTTCCAAAATAAGCCATATAGATGCCAAACATATGCGTAAAGTAGGTACATCAATATAAAGAGATGGTCCAATCCAATGCTCTGTAGTGAACTCGCTTGCACCGCGCGGGTGTACACTGTGCGCCCTAAAGTTTAAGTTAAAACTTTCGGAATTCAATACTTCCTTTGTGGGAAAGCACTATGAAACAATACATGATTATTACTTCAATGGTGAAAACCAGGATCAATGAAACCACAAATAAACCATAAATATGAATTAATTACAGGGCCGAACCTAAGCCAAGCGGGCATGTAGCGAATAAATTTTAAGCGGCCCTTCTCGAAACCTGTATACGCCTAGGTCAGTGATGGGCAAAGTACGGCCCGCGGGCCAAGTCCGGCCCGCCAGGCTAGTCAATCCGGCCCGCGACAATGTTTTGAATAACCCTACCACAATTTACCAATTGAACAAAATGTATTTTCTACGTAGGTAGAATAGAATACTTAACGGTTTCCTTCTTATTGTGTTTTTAAGTACGGTATTATTGCATCTAATATTAGTTTGCACACAACTTCGCGCTTTGCAAATCGGTAGCATGGCGAATGCATGGCGATGTGAAGTGCAATGCGTGTGTTGCTCGGCTAAGTTCGGGACGAATCGGGCGCTACCATTTTCGTTTCCTCTGTTGTCAAGGTCAGTGTTCAATCGTTCAATGTTCATCAGTGTAGTTCGGAAAGTCCACCAGACTGACCACCATTTAGCTTCACTACTGCGAATCAGCTCATCCCAGTTTTTACCAGATTATGATAAACTTTTAGAAGCTCAGCCACAGTTTCATCTGTCACATACGCCTTCATACTCTTCTAAAGAAAAATCAATTTTTGTTACCTTTTTACCATTTTAGCATATAATGTACTCAATATTATGCATGATTGACAGTACTTATATCACTTATAAAAAATTATTAATTAAATTTTTTTCCGGCCCGCCTAGATATTTTTTTATTTTATCTGGCCCTTTCCTTAAAAAGTTTGCCCATCTCTGGCCTAGGTCGTAGAGGTGGGTCCTCTGGGTACTTTTCGTTACTGGGTACAATGAGTACAGATACAAAAAAATACCTGTTAAAAATAACGGTTACAAAATACAAGTATTTTGAACCTACCTGGGGATTATAGTATCTGAGTGGGACTATGAGTGAGACTAGATGGGACGGAGAGTAATAAATACTCAGTCCCAGTATAAAATACTTTGAGTTCTTTGTAACCAGTATTTTTAACAGGTATTTTTTGTAACTGTACTCGCTGTACTCATCAGATAATTTCTGCCCACAAATATTCGAATCCATGGGGGGGGGGTTGTTAGAGAATTTCTATGACAAGCAATTCCACAAAATAATTTTTCGAATCCATGGGGGGGGGGGGGTGAAGAGTACTATCTATGAAAATTAAATTTTTGACGTTAAAAGAATAGCAGTATTAAAAAAAGGGTTTGATGTGTAAGGCTTTTTATTGTGAAGTCCCTGCTATTATACATTACAGGAATATCAATTTATAACGAATTATAGAGGAGAAGGATTGGTACAAATTCTCGATAGTCCTTCCGTTATTGGAGCGAATTAATAAATCACCCAAACGCAGCTAAATTGGAGATCGGCCAAGTAAAAATGGCGTACGTACAACGCGTTAGCAGATGGCGGGGAATGACCGACTTGTAATGAAAAAATCCTATTTATTTTTGTTTTGGCAACACGGCTCTTCTACTCACATGTTAATTTACATTTTTTTTAACGATAGACTATTTTTAAACGCGTTACTTGCCCCGAGGCGTATTCAAGAATGAAGCTTTTGGTGATACTTATCCTTTCTTGTTAGTTGTAATGTAAATTAATGTGATGTCGTCTATAATCGCAAATCTACGAATACCTGTCTCCACTGCAAATACAATTTTTAAACGCGTTACTTGCCCCGAGGCGTATTCAAGAATGAAGATTTTGGTGATACTTATCCTTTCTTGTTAGTTGTAATGTAAATTAATGTGATGTAGTCTATAATCACAAATCTGCGAATATCTGTCTCCTCTGCAAATATAATCTCCGGTTCAAAAATCATGTTTTTTAGTTTGTTAACTAGTGATATTTTCGTCAAAAATACGCAGGCATTTATACGGTAATACGATAATCTGCAAGTATTACGCCTTGATCAACTGAATTAGAAAACTTTTAAAATTGATAGAAATACGTGATTCACTTTTCGAATGAACTTGAAATTGTCAGTATGTTGATGTAAAATGTAAATAAGGGTACAAAGATTTACAACCGTGGTAATAATTATTCATACATATTCGTAAAATCTCGTTTGATGATTCATTTCATGGCTGTAAAAATATCAGCTTCTTTGACTAAAACCTATTTAAAAAAACTCCCCAAGCTTTCTTCATACTTTGCATTAGAATAACGATAAAATTATTTAAAATAAAGCAATGACTTTGTTAACATCACTTTTAGTTTTTATACCTACCCATCGTTGTTCCCGGTATTTACCCGGCGTTTCCCGGGCTTCACTAAGAGTTTTTCAAAATTTCACGTAGACAGTGACCTTCCCCTTGTTTTGAAGGTCAAGTGCGCAAAATTTCATCAAACTCGAAATAAAACTTAGATTTGAATAAAACTGAAATCCACGCCCATCCAAGCCCGTCACAAACATATCACGGAAAAAATGAGTATTGTTAATTTATTAAGAATCTCTTGAAATTATTCAAAATCCGGTTAAAGCGGGATTGCAGCCCCTTGACGAATGAATTGATAGGTCTTCTGACAATTAACGAATAATTAAAACATTTTAATTTTGTTATAAAAATTTAAGTTGTTTTGACAAATGATGGTGCTCAATCAAAACACAAAAATCTACACTATCTACGACATAACTTTAGTTAATTTTATCAGAAATAATATGTTTACGATCACTCACCTCCATAGATTCATCAAAATGACAATTCAACACACCTACAAAAAGTGATAAAAAGTCATGAAAAGTGTTGAAACAAAAACTAGGATAAATAGGTTACATAGGTAACTATATATTTAACCTAGTTTTTAATGACTCTATATCACTTTTTAAAGGTGTGTTGAATTTTCATTTTAATGAAATATCATAGAACCGTAAATGCCTGAACACTGACAGCCAAGATAGCCAAATTGTTCAAATTTGGTTATCTTGGTTAGATTGTTCAAATATACCTACCTACATATTACACATGGTAGTGGCAGAGAGACATTTTTTTATGGAAAAAATTTCTTTTGAAATAATTTTTATTAGTACAAAATATACTCAGGAATCGCTAGTTAGTAAAGTCTGTCATCTTTTACACCATTTTTATATAATGTTGTTTACCAAGCGAGTTTCACAATTTCTAGAACCGATGGCGTATTTCTTCGCTTTTATCAGCGCTGGCTGATAGAAAGTTTAAGTACTTGCCCTGATGGTGTTAGTCCCGCGGCATTTCCATGTTCCCCGTTATCCCGTTCCCTTCCCTCAGTCTACTGACGATGCCAGTGCCAGTGACGGTGACAAGCCAGTGCCAGACCAGTAGTGCCTACAACCCGGCCACATGCCGGCCACGATGGCCAGTGGGCCATTGCAACACAGAACCTGATTAATTCATCCAATCTACAGGTTGAAAGTTGTAACACAACTTGTTATTGCTTTTGTAACTAACCGCACACTGGCCCAGTGAATCCGTTGAATTCGTACGGCTTGCAACAAAAATAAGTTGAATTCCTAAAGTCGTAAGCTGAGTGTGGTGTGTTTACAGAGGAAATTTACAAAAATCAAGGGATATTTTATGTAACCCCCTTCAAAGAAGTCTGTGTTTTTTTAACATTGCGTTGTGAAATACCTACGACTAACCGTTATTTTGTTCAGCTAACTTATTTCAAAGTAAAATGTTTAGACACTTCAAACATACAACTGTTGTAGAGCTCTAGCCTCTTTGATATTCGCGTACCACTTACAACGATCCATTTATTTTGCTTCCAGTATCTAATATTTCTCTGAGATTGAGATAGTTGGATTGCCCATTTTCAATAAAGCACTATCGAATCTGAAACTGGTTTGTCTTCGAACTCTGCCCCCTATTACCGAAACATGTAACTAAGTCTTTTTAAGATATAATTTATTTATGGCCTAAAAAATATTAAAACTGGTGCAGTTTATGTTGGGCCACTGTGTATGATAGCTGATGTTGTGAGTTGTACCTACAAAACGGGAACTTTAAGATTTCTTTTGAAGTTGTAACTTTCGCGACATCCATACCTCAAGAAAGTTATGTTGTAGTTCGTTGGTTCAAATAAGTATTGAAACAATGCTGTTTATTATTTGTTTTGCGAACCTAGCACAGGAATTCTTCGTGAAATTATTGCATCGTTAAAGATAATTCATAACCATTTGAAAAGCAATGCAAGTATGTTATTAGGATTATTTTGTAGTAAACCTACTTAATAATTCATTATATATTAAACTAATATTCTTATGTAATACCCTTTTATAATAATCCTGGATATATTGCATTTAATCGAAATACACACTAAAGTGATTTAATAACTTTACGAAGTAATTAAAAATACGAATTAAAGTTTAAGTCATTAATTTTTTACTATTATATATATCTTTTAAATTATATCTATTAAGAGTCCATCACCAGAATACTTGCACTAGCCGGCTCTTGCATCGCTTTTGTGACCGGTGTAATTTGAGCAGTTTCTGGAAATAATAAAAAAATATGAATTATTAAAAAAAGTAATAATTGAAACAATAAAAAACAAATAATGTTAACAAATACATTATTTTTTTTAATTAATTATTTTACAAGTTGTAAGGTATTCCTCAATCTTAGTGTAATCTAGGTAGTCGTGTGATACTTGCACCCAGCTCAGGTGCACAATTCGCCGGGTTTCCCAGGCGACGCAACCTTGTCCCTTTCTTCCCGTGGATCTTGCTGAACTTCAATGTTCCGGGAATCCGTATTCCGCCCAGTATGAACTTGCCAGTTACGTGACTGGGAAGATTTACCTACATCTGGGGAAAAAAATACATATTTGTATTTTTTTATAAATGTGGGAAATTTTTTGACGAATTCTCCCCAATTCTATTTTGTGTATTCTTCTTCCTAATTCTGTTTTGTGTATACTCATCATGCGTGTTAAAGATTTGTTATGAAACTAATGTAACTTGTAATAACTAACTATTTCATATCTTATTTTGTTTATTCTTCTTTCATAAGCTTATTTTTTTTATGTCTTTCTACATTTTCCAATTCATTATTAAAAATGTTGATTAATTTTTCGTAATTATCTCCAATTATGTAAGTATATTTGTGTGTCAGCGGCAAATAGTCGTACTCTGCATTATGAACATATTTTTACCTCGTCATTAATATAGAATATGAACAATAGAGGTCCCTGAACCGATCCCTGCGGTACTCCTAAGTTATTCTCCATTGCTTTTGAAAATGAATTATATGCTTTTGTTACTTGTTTTAGGGCTTTCACATTCATATACTCTTTTATTCATTTAATAGTTAATTCTGAGAAACAAATTTGAACTTTTATTTTTTATTTTACTTTAGTATTTCTCGATCTACATAAATTTAGAATCTTTCGAAGATCTGAAACCTGGTTACTTTTACTCGAAATTAATTAGTATGGCATCCCTAATTGAGGTATGTTGTGAGGCTATGTTCTGATGGGCGTGGTGGATAGGGGAAGGATATGGAGAAGAGGAAGGACTTAAAAAAGTACCATGCTATTCAGATTTGGTCACCAAATAAGACCAAAGTAATTTCAAGCAACGTTTCAATTCTGAATGGTGGTCTATCACGAGGGCGATACTGAGAACATTATGTAAAAGGGAAATATTTTTTGGATGTTACATCACTGAAACTAGAACTAGTAGACACTAAGCTAGTATTCCAATACATCCAGGGGTTGGTTGCTTGGTTGTGGGGAAGAGAGGTTGGATGGTAGGAGGGGGGAGGCAGTAGCTAGTGCTACTAGCACCTTCCATCCCCGACCTGCCATATAATCGATAGCGCATGTTCCCGTCGCCATGGGGATGTTAATACCTTGAAAGTTGCCAACCATTTGTGAGGGAATCATGCACAAATTAAAGCATTATTGATTTCGTCCTGTCTAACTTGAACTACGGGGAACACTGCCTAGAATTTAGATGGAAACTTGTAAGAAAAAATTCTGACACCGACCCAAGTTGGTGAATTCACATAAATGTATTATTAACTTATGCGTACACATAAATACAACGTCGAAAACGCCCTGTGAAGACGGGAAATAAAGGACCAAGGACTGTTGAAACTCCTGTTTGGTGTACTTAGATTATAGGCTAGGAAAGAATTATGCCGTCTGTAGAGCGCGTTTTTGGGAATATCTGTTTGTACAACTGATTTTTTTTTAATTCTGTAAAAACAAGAAATCATTTTAACAACCACCCATTGCAGAAGCTCGTCGCATCCATAGTCTTTCGGCATTATGGACTGGAGGCAGTCAGCAGGAGACCGGCATGCGTTGAGACGTTTCCTAGAGGCACTCTCCAAGCCTCTTCGAGGGTTTTAATCCAAAGATGATGATAAAAAAAACATTGAATGAATTCATTACTGCAGTTTCACACAAATTTAACATGGACTGGTTCAAATGGCTCCTGGCATCTTTTTATGGCCATTGAAGATTGTCCTTGAAACTTTAGGAATACTTAGTTGTATTTTGTCGGTAAGGGTAAGGAAAGGGAAAGGAATATAAACCGTAAGACCCCGCGTAGAAAAGTCTCACAACCACTGCGCTGCAAAGTGTGTCGAACACCTTTCTGCGCAGGGTTTTACAGCATTCGCTTTATATGTTGATTCTCTACCAATAAAAATGGAACAGGTCCTTAGTATTTCTTAATTCAAGAAGGTACAGCGTGGTTATGTTTAACATAGTAGTTTTTATTTTCATAAGAACAAGGCAAATATAACGGGGAAATATCGTGGAAACACAGTTTTAAATGTTAGGTACTACAACAATTGAAATTAAGTGTTTATTTATTCCTTGTGATAATGTGTAAAAGGTGCCTCGCTCCTGGGTGAGCACCCTCGGCTATGTAACAAGGTTGTTCAATATTATACCTCATTCCCCCCCACGATGGCAAAACGTGGCAAAAGCTCGAAGAGAATCACAATCATTTACCGGTTAACTTATTTCAACAACTACACACAACTCTCCTAAATGTACACTAAAACGAGCAGAAGGGTTTAAGTAGGATTTAGGCCTAGTTGTTTGAACTCCCGTCACGTTTGTGCCCCGTCATCAAATCTAGAACATTGGCGCCATTTCGATTTTTTACATTTGAAAGTTAACAGCGTTTGATGACAGTTGTGCCCGAAGACTTGATAAACATCCTATCAAACTGTTGTGTTTACCCAACATAACATTTGAAAAAGCTAACGGGCTGAGAATCAATTTCCAAAAATCCAATTCGATTTGTGACGACGCAAATATGACAGGAGTTCTATTTTTACTGAATTTTTTCGAAGCTACAGAGAAAACAAGGCCCATCCACCTCGACGTGACGTGTAACATTCGGAATCCAGCGAAATCACGCACAGATGTGCGATAGGAGATTTTGCACTTTAACTAGGCATTTATATAGGCCCGATACATATTTTTTGCCAGGGTTATGAAAAGACTAATATGTCATTGAAGAAGAAGATAATAAACTCCATCGGATTTGTTTTTTGCTCGAGAATGATTTTTTTTCACCCCTCAAAAGCACAGGAAGAGATTTTTTTACAGAACTAGGTCCAGTGGACATACTTCAGATTTACTGCGTTTAGTATCGCACGTAAGTTTGTTCGTCAGACAAGCTGTTACCAGCTACCACAAACACGCCACTCTTTGCTCTTGTAAAAAAATGCTTTTGAGAGGTGCAAAAATCATTCTCGAGCCAAAAACCAATCGATGGAGTTATTTGCATTCGTAAATACACATAAATCATTTATAATTTTACTAAATACAATTAATCAAGGCTTTTGGCTACCCGATATAGGTGCGTGTCTAAATAAAATAAAGAGAGTACCTACACACAAGTGTAGGAAGGACAACCATAGTGACAGTGACATCGTATTCTACTACGCTGCTCTCTGTCGGATTGCGGGGGCGGGCTGTTGATAATATAGCTATTTCATCCGTACGCACACATTCTTTGAATTGCTATCCTTTTGACATGCGTTTCGTTTCTCGGTTGATACTAACTTCAAATGATGAGCGTGCCGTTGTATTGCTATTTCATCCGTACACACAAATTTTCTGAATTGCCATCATTTTCTTATTCGTTTCGTTTTGGCTATGAAAGATAAAACAAGAACGTGCCATATTTTTGTTCGATTAGTATAACCTGTCTTTGTATTTATTTAGTCTATGTGTCCTATGTAACGGACAATATTTTTGACAAATGGCGTGCTTACTAATTGCACTACGGATAAAGTTTTCATGACGATCCTTTCTTTGGTCTGTCTCCAGATACTTTCTTAAAAACCACGGATTTGTTCGCCAGATGGAAAAAACGTCCACCAAAGCTGTGCGTGAGCACTAGGCTTATAGTTTTGGAAGTGACTCGTGATGAAAAATTCACAGAAGAACCGATTTTCAGAACTAAAGCACGATAAATTGGAGTTGGAATTTGCTGTCTGAAACAAGTTAAGTCGAATTTCTTACACTAGGGCAAACAGCTTTCTGTAAAAGGAATTTTAGAAATCTAACAATTTAATTGAATATAATTATAAAAATATTTTAGGGTAGGTAGTGTTAACCAAGTAGAAATAAAAAAAAGACTTTTCTACGTGAATATAAAACCATGAAATGAGGTGCAAATGTACAATACATTTATTATTGTATTAAACTATTGAAATAATCCATACAAAACGTTGAAAACTTCATTTGCTCTAACCCGGTTTCGGACCCACAACTTCAGCGTTCGGATCCAAAAACCAATTTAATTGTCCAGAAACAACTGTTTTTCCAACTTTTTAAATGTTATACCCATCAGTGTAATATATCATTGAAGAAGAAATTATACTAATAAATTTAAACGAAAATTTAAAAAAGAATTTCGTTTATGTTTATTACTATTACCTTCTTCTTCAACAATATAATTCTAGTCTGCGACCGAAGTGTTTTTTTAAATAATCTATTTGAATTTCACATTTGCTGTGGGTAATGAATGAATGCAAATCCTGGAAGCGGAAATTAATCCAATTCGCGACATCCTCGAAACTCGTCAGATTCGTTGTCGATGACAATGCATTCTGTCAACTTTTGGTGGCAATCACTTACGTACACGCGTACATACATGCACTTCTCTGAAATCGGATGAGATTACAGCAGTTAATGTACGAAATAAATGTCGGTCCTACCCGATCGGCATTTAACGAGGTTGGTAGAGTAGTCGACTACAGTTCTTGAATAGGAGGGTTCAATTCTCAGCCAAACCAACTTTCTTGTGTTCACAGCAGTTATGAGCCAGTCCCTGGGGAGGAAGGTTTAATCCTCAGCCAAACCATAAAAGTGTTTTTAAATACATAAAAAAAAAATTGTTTTTTTCGGGTTGATTTTTAATCTTACTTCTGGTGAAATTGATAAAAAAGTAACTAATTCTGTTTCACAGAATTTGAAGAATTTATCAAATTTCAAAGTTGATGTTCAAGTTCTGTGAAGGTTCTATACAAGTTCTTTCATCATTTCAGTTGTGTGAAAGAACTGGCCAATGATTTTATAATAACAGAACTTGAGTAGAATATTCACAGAACTTGAAAATCAACTTTTAAGTTTGATGAATTGTTCAATTTCCGCGAAACAACCCGTTGAATTGAATTCTTTTTAATAATTCTATTAAGACAATCGACCTGTCTAGTCAAAAGGTGTTGGTACATAATTGGGAATATAAGTTTTCTTTGAAGTGAAGTTGTGTTAGGTTAAGTTGACTATTGGCACTTTATTCACAGATAGTAATATTATCACAGTATACACCAGTTTATCACCATGTCCCATTTTTTCACCGGTGACCCAATTTGAATTGACCCACAATCTGCGCAAATGCAGTTACGTTAACAGGTCGCCAAGTCTGACCTAGGCCTCCCTAGGTCATAGAATGATTGCAAGGTCACTGTTACCTCAGATTCAGTTGGCTTCCATCCAATATACTGCAATAGAATCTGTGCAAGTCGCCCGCCATTTACACCTGAAAACATTCAAATATTTTGTTCATACAACAGCTGCGCGAAAGGTAATAAATTAATATAATGAACCTCAACTTATGGGAAAGGAACGAAGTAACCGCAAATGGCGCGAAACGCTCTAGTAGTTGATTCGTTCCTTTCCTGTAATTCCTGTAAATATGTAAGATACATCACAACATTAGTGTAATTGCGCCACATTCTTACTTGATTCATCAAATATGTTTTTTCTCGTTTTTTTATTACTCAATTTGTGAGAACTTCCTTCACAAGAGAAAGAGATGTGAAACAAGTTCGTATAGGTACTCAACGTACAGCTTACGAATAGTAAACCGAGAGCAGTTATTTTCTGCTATTCTTTAGAATTTTTGTGTGAATTGCCCACAATCTCAGGTCTTTCATTAAGGATTTATTATCATCATTCTATTGAATTGAATCACAGGTACAGTACAACATTGTATTTGTATGCCTTTCTTGAAGGAATTGAGTTTTTATACAGAAAAAAACTATTTATTTATATTTATATTGCATATGTACGGGCGCAAAAAAATAAATACTCTTAAGATTTTAAAGCATAACTTGCAAAAAGTGCATGTTCAGGCATATAGCCGATAATTATCTCTAATAGTTTACTGCCTACCTTCCCGTTCTATATCCTCTTCAATCGATGACAGGTTGCTAGTGCAATTCCGGGTTACGTGCAATTCGCATTGGATTTTTTTTTTGTGCTGGAGAGAGGGCACACTGAGGACACCAGGACCAAAGGTAGTACTTTCAATATTCTGGTGGCATCCTCTCAGAGTTCCATTCCGTTCCCATTTCTATATTTCGTACACAAGAAACTCGAGAGAAAAGATATAGAAACCGTGCATTTTAATAAAATAATTAAATTATTGTCACCTCTGAACGCGTAGATTATAACGTACGTCGCGTAACGCTTTTTGGTATTTTTTAAAATTACATTTGGATTTCGGTACACCTTTTTGAATGCGTGAGGGCTTCCTTTACGAAAGAGAGAAAAAGTTAAAGCCTAGGATCCCGATACAGCAAACGAGTACACATATGAAACTACTTTATAGTGACAATAGACATAAATGTATTTCTTTAAAAAGTTGGTCTGCCGGTGCGTCTCTTAGAGGGTTCCGCGCAGTCATGGAAATAGGGAACGATTTTTTTCTTAAAAATTACGTCATAAGGTACATGAACGGGAATGGTAACTTACGATTATGGTCGATTAGTAGATGAAAAAAATCAGATCTGCCAATCGGCAGCCTGTAGCATTCGCAGACAGCCGGATTTAAAGTTGGATGAAAATGAAAATGCTGTGCTTTGCGTATGTACGCAGTTCTCTGGAGTACGCCTCTCAAGTCTGGAATCCCACGTATAAGTCACACATAGAAAGGATTGAGAAAGTGCAATACCGTTTTCTACGATACCTTGATTTTCGGGACTATCGTCCTCATCTGAGTCACGAGGAGTCAGCAGCGTTTATCAGAATTTCGTCACTGGAAAGTCGTAGAAACTCCGCAGACGTACTATTTTTACAAAAAATTGCTACCTCTGTGATAGATTGCCCGGAATTACTAGAAAGAATTCAATTAAGAGTACCCATCAGACAAACCAGACAAAATCACACATTAAACATCCCTCAATGTAACACGAACTCAAAACAAAATGCTTTTATTCACCGTGCTTCATACAATTTTAATACTTCATACAGTGAATTAGACTTATTTAACTCAGCACCCCACAATTTCAAACCTAAAATCAATAAATAATTATATTATCATTATTATTTTTTTATTAATATACACATACGTACATGCTACACATTACACAGACTAGATCCATCCCATCCCCCTCCCTTCCGCCATCCCATCCCTATATGCTAATGTAACTTGTTTTCTTACGTAAATATTATATAATGTTTACTAAATAATTAAAATACCTAAGTGAAAACCTATTGTTGGTTAAATAATTAACACTTACTACACCATACCTTGTAATAATTATAACTGTTGGTTTTCCAAATAAAATAAAATAATAAAATAAAAATTGGTAAATTTTACGTCATCGAGTACACGAATGAAACCAATGAATGACTGTAGTCTAGATCATCCCATCGAAGAATTTCTCGGTCTGCCGACCAGCAGCCTGGCAGTTTTTTGTGTGCGAATATTTAAATTTAATTTTTTGTCATTGAATTATTTTAAATATCTTTTATAATTATTTTTATTGGGTTTAAAAAGTGATAATGATAATAAGAAATAATTTGAGTGTTCCGAATGTTCCGGTCGAACGGCCGAGCCTTTCGGCGCGAACCGACTTACGAACCAGGAGGGCGATTCTCGTTCTACTTAACGACACTAAAATCGTCCTTACATTCAAATTAACGATTTTTCTCGGTTTATTCGTATGAAGCGATTCCGGTTCTCTCGATGACAGATGGAATCCTTAGATTTTCGATTGCGCGCCAAAACTTTTAGCCTTACGCGAAGGGTACCCCTAGACCTGTCTTTCGGCGGCCGAACGCTAGCGTTCGCGGAGAATTTGCTTCATTTAATTGTGACGTTTTGACAATAGGCCACTTGCATGGATTTCATAACGACTTGGAAAAAATCGTGTGGATAGATCTTTTTACTAAGATTACGAAAATGTTAGTAAAATTTTGTAGAAATGTACATTTATTTTTATTTTTAAATAAATAAATCCATTATTTGGGCTCGTGTCGTCACTACATGAAAATGTCCCGTCTACTGAAAATGTTCCTATTAATTTTGTAAAATTCCACACTGATTTAATTTTTTTATATGGCATCACTTTGATTTCAGGCGAATTTTTGAATTCGTTCACTAGATTTATTGTTTGTTCTCTGCGAACTTTTCATTTGGTTTGAATTTTTGACAGATGTGAAGAGAACCCCGTACAATTTAGATGTCGGTACGTGTTTTAGAAGTATAATGGTTATGGTGCTGATTTTATCAAAATCAAATTTTATAATATTCTTATTATTATTATAATTTACAAGTACAAGTATATTACATTGGATTTAATAATATAGACGTTGTACATTATAATGATTTATGATCAATAAGATGGATCAAGGAAAAAAATATTTATGAGATGTAATATTTTTGGTATGCCTCGTTATTCTGCTGTGTCATTCGTGTGGAAAACGTTCTTTTTTTTAAATGATTTTCGGCTATGTAATCATTGTTTTTTCTCACCTATAAAATTATGTCCCGTCTGAGAAAAAAAAGGTCTGATTTTTCGGATTGAAATTTTCAAAAAATCCCCAGGGTTTCAAAAATATGATTAAAAAAATAATAATAATACAGAATGTCTTAGAATATTTTCCTTAACTGGAATTTTTTTTTTAGAAATATGATGCAAGTGGCCTATTAGCAATATTTGCGTAGTTTTAACAAGAGAAAACTTAATATTATCGTAAGTATTGACTGTAAACATGATTAGTGACTTGTTTGTGGCACAATGATGCTATTAAATGAATTGAATCAGGTAATTGCGATGTTTGTAAATTACGTAACATGTCGAAAGCCAGATAAGTGATTTAATTTACAATAAACTACACATACCATTGAGGATTTCTACATAAATAATAATAAGTTTCAGATAAAATGGTCGCAGAATGGCTGGCGCTCGAAATTGTGGGTTTTGAAGTTAACCACAACGAAATAAGAATCCCTTTCACTCTTAAATCAACTTGGGTGACAGTTAGCCCCATTCGGCAGCGTTAGTTTGACAGCAAACGTCACTTTAGAAGTGGTGAATCTGTAACAAAGTCATTAGTATCCAGCGAGGTAAGTACCTTTTCACAAAACGTAAATCTTCGATAAATGGCTTATTTATGTCATTCATAAATAAAATAAGCAGTTATTAAAATGCATTATAATACAAAGTATTTGTTTTTTTAAGTTTTAGTTAGAAACCTTGCGTCACTTAATTATATTTCACCAATTTGTGTTTTCAATAATCTCTTAACAATTTCGTAGATGCTCTTAACCACGCTTCTTTAGGATTTTTTACTAGGTCTCTCCAAAATTGAACTTGTAAGGCTATCAGAAGAACGAGAATCGCTTAATAGTTAAGAAAAGATGTTACAAGCGACGGACAGCTATCTTTCGCAAACGATAGCAGTCGTTGACGAATGCTGTCATTTAGCTTAAGGCTAAAAGAACGAGAATCGCCCTCCAGGCCGCGGTGCCCCTCACCGCTGTCGCGTGCCTATATTATTATATAAATATATTATAATAATAGTCCTTTAAGATTGCCTTTTAGTCTATATTAGTTGGAAGTTCCAAATTAATGTTTTTGAGCGAGTCAAGATTAAGAGTTGAAGTAATCGACAAAAGAAAAAAGACAACGATATGACGATGATTTAATCGTCGTTGTAAAGGAGGGATCCACTTCTCGGGCGGATGATTCGAAATACTTTAAAAGCCAGGTCTTTGAAAGAATAAACTGAAACGTTAATGTGAATTAATAAAGTTTGAAACGTCTCTTATTCATCGGGGAACTGAACTAACATGCTCAGTTCTCAGTTCCCGGAGCAAACGGAGGTGCTTTGAAAACTTCGGTAGACTTGGTAACAGAGTTGGTAGTTCGTGGAATAAATGCCTTTGAAGCCGAAGGTCACAAGTTTAATCCCAGAGAGGCAGCCGGCAGCTATATGTCATTACAATATCTTCATTTCAAAATGAACACCTTGTATAAACATTGATACTTGAGCTGCCTGGGCAAAATGAGTATTTTGCATGAATATTCAACAGGCTTAGAAAAATTAATCTGATTAGATCAGTGATTCCCAAAGGGCGGTAGCACCCCCTGGGGGCATTGGTGAGATCCAGGGTGGCGTTGAGAGGTTCCAATGGGGTTGAAGGGGTGAATCGTAGGTAGTAGGAAGTAAAATGTACATTCATTATTGGTTATGTATAACTGTAAATGTGCATTTAAAATAAAATAAAATCCTAATGAAATCAATATATCAATCAAGTCGTAGGTACCATTGCAAGAATCTTGCATAATTTCCGGGTTACACGTAATCTCAGAATATTGAAAATCCACCCACTTCCATCTTCATAAGCGGAAAATGAGGATTGTGCAATGATGGATGACTAATCTAGTAACGCCCAGGTTAAAAAGAAGGGGTTAATTTTTTTTTAACTTCCACGCTTCTAATCTGTTGGTCGTGATATTACAAACGTGTAGTGACCTTCCCTTTGTAAACATATATGTAACTTTAACTTTTTCGCTTTTCCGCGTATGCTGCCATACTTTTTTTAATATGGTCCCTTCCCGGGGCGGGCGTTGAAGAAAAATATACTTGTAAAGTGGGCGGTAATCCAGATAAGGTTGGGAATCTCTGAATTAGATTGACTGAAAAAATCAAGATGGAAGAGGTCTGTTTAGCTAACTTTTATGGCGGAATAATTAAATTTATTTTGAAATTTAACAGGAAGGTTCCCCTTAATTAAATTCTAGAGGTTTTGGGTGATATTTTGTCCTAGGTTCGGATGTAAACAATAATATTGAAAGCGTCCTCTTGCTTTTCAGCGGCGACAGTTTCAAGTTTCTAAAAGTAACTATATTTCCTACGTACTGAAAAACACCATTATAAGTTATAACCGTTATTTATAATTTTTACTTCAGTAAGCGTGCTGGTAGACTCGCCGGCTTTAGCGGCCGGTTTCCTTCGGCCGGTGCTTATTTGCAATTCAATATACGCAAGGTGGCACACTTAGGCCCCGTATATCAGTATTTTTTTATAATGGTATCACTTGCTAGGGCTCCTAGCAACTTGACATAAGTAAATATATCTCATAGCGAGGATAGGGACTGACCGATATACGGGCCTTACACCAGCAATATGCAAACCGGGAACATAATCTGCGCCAGGTCTGGCAAAATGGAAATTCAATAATTTATTTATTCTTCTTTACGCCCATGGGTCTTTTACATTATAACTTTTTATGCTATTTTTTAAACATCGAAATTGTTATGTTAAAAATATGATATAATTTTTATATTCATTTGCTAACCTATTTGGGGAATCGCGAGTTTGCTTCATAATTTGTTTGTGCACAGTGACATTGAAATAGGTCCTCATGGCTGCGTGGTGTGTCAAGTTTAAATTTGTTTGTGAACGGTGACATTGAAATAGGTCCTCATGGCTGCATGGTGTGTCGAGTTTAAATTTGTTTGTGAACGGTGACATTAAAATAGGTCCTCAAGGCTGCATGGTGTGTCGAGTTTAAATTTGTTTGTGAACGGTGACATTGAAATAGGTCCTCATGGCTGCATGGTGTGTCGAATTTAAATTTGTTTGTGAACGGTGACATTAAAATGGGTCCTCATGGCTGCATGGTGTGTCGAGTTTAAATTTGTTTGTGAACCGTGAAATTAAAATAGGTCCTCAAGGCTGCATGGTGTGTCGAGTTTAAATTTGATAATAATTGCTGAAAAATGATAAGATAGTATTATTCTTTTTAACAAAATCTTGTCAAAAAATTATAACAGATTACAACCATCAGTTAACTAGCCAAATAATTAATATTACTTTCAAAGATTAACACTTACATTGATCAATGCAGGGACAATTTAATATGATCTCATTTTGTTCGTTTTTCATCGGGAGTGATCGATATTCTTAGGCACAAAGTTTTTTCTTCAATTTTGTTTGAAATAACGTTCAATATTCCAAGTGAATGTGTCACCTCGTCGAAATAACCGGCCGGTTGCCGCCCGGCAAAGCCGGCGAATCTGCCGGCACTAAAGGGAAATGGGAATAATTACCCGCACAAGGTCCGCAGGCCCTAGATATCAGACGCGACCTTTCAGAAACAATTATTAATGCAGCCAGCTCTCCGGGAATATCTCCCCAGGTGGTAATTACTGCAGCCAGAAACACTATTTATGCTTTAGGGTTGTTGCCAGTTGCCTGTGATAGGGGGCGGAGGGTGTAGGTTGGGGAGGGGCCAGAGGGTGAATATAATAGAAGATATACATATTATAATGGCATCGGATAGTGGCGTTAAAACTATAGGAGCTAATTCGGTCAGTTGTGTCAGTCGGGGTTCTACGCAATGTGACGGCATTTTTAGCGCAATGGTATACGCATTTGGTTTGAGAGGGAGTAAAATTTTATGATGTGTTTTTTATTTAACATTAGCTCCACACAGGAAGCTCTGAGGAAAATAATTCCTCTCTTTGGGGATGCTATGTGGTGGATCTTTTTAGGAAAGGAACGGGTGGAAGTTCTTGGAAGGAAAAAGGTATGAGGGTTGGGTAGGGAACCTAGGGGTCAGTGACGGATGTAAGGCAATGTTCTGAGAGTCCTGCTGGAGAGGTCATACGGTCTCCTTCAACCAGTTTCTCTCGATCCGGCCCACCAAGCAGTTGGTGGGCCGGGTTGGTTAGACGTATCTGTCGCCAATATCCGGACAAACCTAATCCCATGAACCTGGGCACACCTGCTAAGTCACCAAACGAAGCGATCCACTTGGGGTGATCTATGGCAGAGGTGTTGGTTATCCAATCATTGGTTTCTGGGGCGGCGGTACCCGTATTAAGTATTTTTTGATGTATTAACTTATACTTAATATTACATAAATACATTAGAGTGTTTTAACTTGCACGTCGTTGCCCGAAATAAATAATTCTGTTCTAACTGACGAAAATTTTAAACCCGAATGGGCACTTTTATAATGACCACGGTAACGGCACGGCGACGGCACGGCGACGGCACGGCGACGGCAATGGCGGTAACGGTAACGGTGTTTCATTTCTTTAATACATGAGGAGGAGATGATGATTACAACTTTTTCTTTTAGGGGAACCAGACATACGTACATCGCCTGTCTCATTTTAAACAGCCCTTTCTTATACCCTATCAGCAATGCAGGCTTACTAGGGGGTATGGCATTATACCGATTATAAGCGGTTTCCGGAAACTCTTGGTAAAAGTGGAAAACTGGTGAATCTAAATTAAATTTCGAGACTATTTTTTAGTATGACTTTTTTTGATTTGAGCTTTCGTTTTTCAGTAAATCAAGTTTGATGTTGGAATTTTTAGGGTAAAATTTGAAAACAATCGGTCACTGGGTGGTTAACATCAGCTGCTTAATGTGTCAAAGAAAAATACCTGCTCCAAAAGTTTTTTTAACTCCTTAGTTGCCGAAATAAAAGGCAAAAGCGCATTAACAAATAAATTAAAATCGAAAGGCTCAGATAAAAAAAGAATATTTTTGGGTTTTCCGTGTGATGTAGATTCTCCAATTTCCCACTTGTAATTGTTTCCGGATACCGTGTATAACTGCCTTCCAGATGACATTAAAAAAGAAAAGTATAGGTAAGTATACCCATTTAAAAAATATATATATTCCTAAAATTTTCCACTAACTTCATTCAAACCACAAACCCACCCCAAGGGGATACAATGGAAAATTTTCCACCCCCTTTTCTCTCGTCACTTACCTACTCCAGTTGGGGATGTAATAGTTCCACAGGGCTCCGAGATTATTGAGGAATTGAGACTAATGTGTGGTATTCGCAAGTCTTTTTTATATCTTTGTAGGTAATCTAGACATTAAAAAAATTGACCCTTCCAATGTAAAATAATATTTTGGGCCCCTTTACCGCTTAAAACGGCCTTGTTCATAGCTCCGAGCAACGCAGGGTACACGTAAGCTTGTATGTAAATATTTCTTGTTTCTTTTGACTACTTATTTGTTTCTTCCCTGTAACCTCTATAAAAAATTGAGTTTAATGTGTATACATTATATTGTATAATTTAGGTAACCATTACGAATGAAGTTTGTCAGGTAGGCGATGCCTAATTACATGACTTTATATAGAGATAATATTTTTAGAGTTATAAGAAGACACACGGTTATGATCTTTTAATCATCATAAAATTATGTGGGTACAATGACAGCGTCCATTTAAAATCTTGTTCGTATATTCTTGCACTGGACGGGAATGGAACACGCAATCCTCCGATCCAATGCAAAATCGCAAATCTTACTTTCACCTAATTACGCAATGCATCAAACAAATAATGACAAAACACACACATAAAATATTCTTGATGGAATGGTTCTATAGAGGGTAACGATTAATGATAATTAATGATAACAATAAATTTAAATATTTATGAAGGTAAATGTTTGTCTCCGGGGTTTTCTTTAAGGCCCCTCAGCATTCAAAGATGGTTTGAAAGGGAGATATGCAAATACGAATGTTAGAGGGGGCGCGCTAATATTAAAAAACGACAATAATTGAGAAATAATTGATGAAATAACAGAACAAAACATGGTTTTAATAATTTTCGGAGCTTACTATGCGATTTTTTTCTATCGAGGGAATTTCATATAATTAACGTTTCTGCATAACAAATGTATAGATATTATCTTCAAAAATAACATTTAGATAACAAAAAAGTTAAAGAGAAACTTTTTATAAATCGATAGAAATTGGTAATGCAGGGGCTTAATTAAATAAAACGCCGGTTTTAACAAAACACTTTGAATTTTATTGTCATAGATTGACAATGGCTGTGATACCTTAATTTACAGGCTGTTGGAATAATATAGACCTCGACCTTGAGGTTCCCACCTTATTTACTATCCTATTATTCTCGACAGATAATGTCATCTATGGGTAACCTAATAGACTAATCTAGTGCAATCAATGGATGAGCTCATACACTAACATAGGTACGTAGGTATTTAACTACTCCCAAGTTGTAAATTTATTAAAAGTTCAGGATTCACGTGACTCGATGCCCTTTAAGTGCGAAATGTAGAGGTATATTATATAATTATATTTCTCAGTACTTACGTAAGCCGTGAAGGGAGGTAGGAACCGCTGAATAAAGCTGTTTTTCGGTCACGAATATGTTCTATGAAAGCTTAATTCGTCTACCTACCTACGCCAGCTTAATTATAACTTTTGAAAGTTCCTCAGTTTGTCTGTCTGAAATCTGTGTGTTAAAAGTAGAACGGTATCGGTAACATCAAAGTTCTAACGATTTGAGTGTATTTATTCAACTTTTTGTTTTTGCGATGTTTTTTTTTTTTTCAACTAACACCAGGTTATGGCATCCTTGATCTGGGGTATGTTGTTAGACTGAGGATGAGGGGAGGGGAAGGAGATGGAAAGAGAAAAACACAAATAAAAAATAAATAAAAAAAATCAGAACAAATCATCAAATCAGTTTCCCTTAAGGGGGTGACAGATTACGCTATAAGTTCAAAGCGTTATATAACTCCATACAATCCTATAGAGACCTGTCACACCTAAAAAGATTATGTGTCATAAGCATGTGGCGTGGTGACGATATGTGCCGTGATCTGCTAGCCAAGGTATATTTGAAAATTATGCGACCCCCTCTCCTGCCATAGGTCAGAACAATTTACGGAGCTCCTTAATTACGCGGCTGTTATCTGTCAAAGTGACAGATCCCATACAAATAAATGATATTCCGCGGCAGTTTCCCAATTGATCTGACCCCTCTCCTGAGAACGATTAGAGCGTAGAGTGCCACCCCAACATATAATGCGTATGTGTCACGCTCAAATTATGCGCGCATAATATAGCGTAATGTTTCTAAGACTTTATGTTTCAATCTATTATATTAAATATTTTATTATTTCTGTTGACGCAACGTATGCTCCTGCATTCCATCACCTCTTGTCCAATTACCTATCCTGTTCTGACAACAACACTCTAAAACGTTTGGAGTACCTACCTCATTCCAATTTATATCATTACCTTGTCACTCTACTAAAGCAAGTCGTGCAGTGTCCACGTTTTTTTATTATCGAAGTGTATTAATATCGAGTGTGCTAAGAAAACCAATAAGGTTTATATGTGATCTAAAGGTAAGTCATGCAGTATCCACGTTTTGAGTGACCCTCGGAGTGTATATCGAGTCTGCTAAAAGAACCCGGAGAGTTTACATATATGTGCTCTCACAATACGTGTTCCAAAGGACCAGGGGTTAGTCAGTTTCCAATTGTAACTAAATGTTAATCCGCTTCCCAAATAGTGTCAACTTGAAAGATTACCAAAACATATTAATTAAAGTCCACAAAATTGATTCGCATGCGATGTGCAACTACGCTTTGTCTTTTTTTAAACTTATTTTTACAAAATATGTACGTAGTACTAATTTATTAATTAACATACAAAGCAAACACCAGTTAACTATCCTTTTGTTTTAATCCTTTATTATTAATTATATTTATGTACCTACCTATTATTTTTATATGTATGCTAAATAATATGTATATAGGACTATAATATGTAATGCAAACACAATTTTCTACCTTTGTGTTTTAATTCTTTAGTATACATGTCCTTTTATTTTAATAAGTATGCTAAACAAACATCAGTTAACTTTATGTTTTAATCTATTTTTATTTATGTTCTCTTTTTATACAAATATGTATGCTAATTCGTCCAAATTTTACTGTCATAAAATGTAGCTGGACAGTCAAACAAATTAGAAATGAATAATTTGTACGGATTTACATAAGAAATATAGAGAAGAGAGATCTTTATCAAATTACATTGAATATAAAAATATTAGAAAAGATTTTCAAATCATGACAAAAATATGCTATAATTCTTTTATTAATCATGTTAAAAACTCAATAAACAATAATGTAACGTATTTTTGGAACTATGCAAAATAAATTAAAAATAACAATCTGGGTATACCTACCACCTTGGAATATGAGGGCAAAAAAGCAAATGACACTCAAAGTATCGGTCACCTTTTCGCTGATTTCTTAAAAAATGTTTATGACTGTGATATTCCAACTTTTGTTAATGCTAGATCAAATTTTGTTACTGATCATAATCTTAATGTACCTATATCTTGTTCTCATAGAATATAATGATATCTTGACTGAACTAAAACTACTGGATTAAGGCAAAAGTGGTGGACCCGATAACATACCTCCTATATTTTTGATTAATTGTGCCACCAATCTAGCATATCCTTTGTATTTGCTTTACAATCAATCTTTACAAACAGGATGTTTTCCTAATACATGGAAATTCAGTTTCCTCACCCATGTTTTAAAAAAAATATGATTAACACGAAGTGGTTAACTACAGACAGGTATGTCTTCTATCGACAATTCCTAAAATGTTTGAAAAATATTTTTAGATTAAATCAAGTCATTTCTCCTAAACAACATGGTTTTACTGCCGGAAAATCTATTCTTACTAACTTGTTAATATATCAACATTATTTATCTGAGTCAATGCCTAGTAAACATCAGGTTGATTCTATTTATACTGATTTATTGTAAGTTTGTAAGGCGTTCGACAAAGTTGATCATGATTTATTACTGTATAAACTGCACGAACTCGGTATAGATAGATCACTATATCAATAGTTAAAAAGTTATTTAACGAACAGGCTGTTAAATTGATGGTATAACATCATATAAATTCATTGCTACGAGTGGCGTTCCGCAAGGGTCACATTTAGGACCGATCTTGTTTTTGCTATTTGTTAATGATGTTTTATATATTTTCGATGATGTTCGTGTTCTAATGTTTACAGATGATCTAAAATTATTGCCATATATTGTTAAATAAAATCAAGAGTGTCAAGAAAATAACTTAAACTCAACATAAACAAATGTCAAATTATGAGGTTTTATCGAATAAGGAATCCTATAATTTTTTTATTATTCTATTAGTGATATATCTTTAGTTTCTGTCTCGGAAATTAATGACTTGGGTATATGGTTTGGTATGAAACTCAATTTTATAAAGCGTATAGAAATCATACCCAACAAAGCTTTGAAAATGTTGGGCTTTATTTTAAGATTATCGAATGATTTTCACAATATCTACACTATGAAAACATTGTATATGTCACTAGTAAGGAGTCATATCGAGTATAATTCCACAGTTTGGTCTCCAAATTATAAAGTTCATTCACATACCATTGAAAGAATCCAAAATAAATTCTTAAGATATGTAAATTTTAGAATACGTATTCCTAGAGAATGCCTAGATTACGGCTACTTTATTTATTCAATAAATTTATTAAAATTATCCGAACGAAGAATTATTTGCGATTTAAAATTAATGATTCGTCATGAAAACTCCTGAGTGGCTTCATTTCATTTTGTTCCATATTCCTGGCGGGACAGTTAGAAGATAGTATATACCTACCATACTATTGTAGCAATTCTTCTACAACTTCGCAGTATTACGCGACTATGAGACAAATCCAAAATATGGGAAACATATACTTCGATGTTGTTGATATATTTAGCTCAAAAATATTCCAATATAAGTTCGCTTTAATACATTTTATGACTTCAAATAGAACTGTTTTATTTGGTGAAATGTAAACCATTATAAACCAAGCAGAGTTAAGACTCTGGATGTGCAGAATGTAGTTGATCGATTTATTGTATCTAATGATCAAATGATATTTATTTTATGTACTTAGGTATTAAATTTCTGCATATTTTAACTGTATAAATAAATTTGTATATCATGTACTAAATAAATAAATAAAGAGGAATGTAGGAGAGACCTGGCTATTCAGATCTGGTCACTAAACACGTCACAGTGTTTTGAATCTGAATGGTAGTTTTTCACTAGGGCGAAACTGAGCGTATCTACCACTTTAGAACCTTTTCTTCTCTTCCCCAAAGTCAATATTAGCCACTGGCTAAGTAATGTTTTCCTACTCTTCCAGTAGGTATAGTATTAATTTATTGAGCTTTTATTTCAAATATCTAACCGAAACCGGTAAAATATAATATATAGTAAAATATAATATTTTTTCTTGTTAGAAACCTAACAAGAAAAAATATTACGATTAATTTTAAAGTGTTTAAGGCGATGCACTGCGTAGTAATGTAAGATCATGTGTTTTTGGTTTGAAAATTTGGTCGCCTAGAAATGTTTTAGATGCTTTAATTAAATACTGCGAGTAGAATACATCTTGGCCTTTGAAATAATCGAGTATTTTTTAGATAAGTCTTTTTATATACCCAGAAAAAAATAATGTATAAGGCCTATGAAAACTGCTTATAGTTCAAAATATCCTACTTACGAACCCATTTTCGGTTATGGTTTTATTGTATAGTGTGGAAAATTAAGTTATTTATGAAATGATCGTAAAAAAATAAATATTTATGCCTGAACATCCACAAAATAAAATAAAAGGCACTTTTTGGCCATGTTTTTTTCATTCATAAATCAAAACAGGCGGATGGTGTTAAGCGGGAATTTAAACCTTATCGTCATCTACGTAAGGGGTGTTATTGATAGCGGCTCGATTTAAAATATTACACGACGTAGTGCATCGCCTTAACTCACAAAAACTCTCATAAACTCTCGAATATATCAAAGTAGGTAGGTACTCGTAAATACTCGAAATTCAATAGATTCGATAACATATAATTCTGCTTTGTTAAATAAATATTTATAATAACATCATACCGCATTTTTCTAGAAGTCCAACCGCAAAATATTTAAAATAAATTATTTATTTTGCACATACATTATTTTTTATTCAAATGTTGTGGCTTATAACCGGTTTATTGCATAAAAAATTTTTCTTCGCAAGACAAAAAAAATAGTATCGTATTTGTTTAGTGTGTAGAATGTTGAAAGTCCGTAATATCAGAAAATTTTACATATCGTCGTTTAGCAAGAAAATCACTCCTAAAATTATGTTACCCGACCTTCTCCGTCGCAAATCTTGATCCGCATACTTAGAACAAGTGTACCTGCCCACTCGAACAACCGATCTTACCTGCAAGATACCTCACTCGTATCGACCCTTTATCAGTGCAAGTACTTGCCTATGAAATCCGTTTATCGTCTTGATATAACTAATACAAGGATAACATTATAGATAACAAATCACATAGAAGAAAGGTGAAGTATTACATCTTCAGTAAACGCTTTCGAATTATTCACAAAACTGTCAAACGTTGGCGCTAATGTATTCAGAATAATGGTGCTGCCACACGCAAAGCTCACATCAACAGATAATATAAAGCACAATAGCGCTCGCCATACAATCCCATACAGACCCGACACACGTAAAAAGATAACGCGCTATAAGTGTGGTTCTGAACTTCGCTAACCGAATTTATTTTACGTATCCGCTCCCGAAGCGATATTTGAAAAGTTATGCGTCCCCCTCTCCGCCGTAAAAAGGAGAGGGGGTCATTTTAATTACGGAGCTACCAACTAAGTTCCGTGTTCCCTTAGTAAAGTTGTCACTTTGACAGATGAAATTATGTTCCTCGGCCGCTCTCGAATTCAACTGACCCCCTCTCCTACCATAGGAAGAAATATTTGATAGCGTCGTGTGTCGGTAGAAAAGATGATGCGCTGTACATTAACTTTTGATGTGAGCTTTGCGTGTGGCAGCAGCTTAAATCAAATCGCTCGTGAATCGCATTTAAGGTAGTGTTGCAAGAAGGTAGCTATTACCTCACCCTACAGCTCCTAATAGACTTGTTCCGTTCTGTCCTCAGTAGGCAGTGGTTGGTCTTTATGATACCGTGACTTGAGCTTGATGATACCGTGGAAGTCGCAATTACAACTAACCAAGTTCGAGAATCTCCGTCACAACATTATTTACAAGTTTCGAGAGTATTTCGAACCGGAAACTCAGATAGAATAGTTAAGTAGTTAATACCGACATAAATATTATTAAATTGGTCTGGTTCTATGAGATAATCGTAGCCAGCTATTTATATATGGTGTATAATTAGTTTATAAAATTGCTATATTTTAATTATCTAAATATTCGATCTCGAAACAATGTAATAATTGAATTACTTCAAAGAATCACCCATTTTTTTTAAAGACGCCTGGATTATTTTATTCGGCACAAAAACGACTTAGCCAAAACAACGAAATCTAGACATTTAATTTAATTATTTTTTTAATAAAAAAATAACATTACATCATCTACAAAAAAAAGAAGTGTTACAATACATAAAAGAAATAATGGAAAGTTGTAAAAACATGTTTTTTTTCTAACAGCGCCATCTGTTGGACGTAAAACCAACATGCGCTACTGTTTCTCTATCTGCTCAGACAGACTGAGCCACAGCAACGTTGCGGGGTACAGCTAATTATATATAAACGATGTACCCCTATAAATAGGCTGAGCTTGTGTGTATAGGGTTGTGTTATTTAAATATGTTATGTTATTCAGTTGACATTACCAGTGTGTTTTAAAGTGATTATTAATAATTAAAAAAAAAATTATTATGTGGCTGTCATCTGTCAACGTGACAGATCCTATAAAAATAAATGATATTCCGCGGCAGTCCCCCAAATGATCTGACCCCATCTCCTGGTGAAGATTATAGCGTAGTGTGTCAGCCCAACATATAACACGTATAATAATTTATGCGTGCATAATATAGCGTAATGTGTTTAAGGCTTAAGTCATTAATTGCTGTCATGTCATGTTAATGACATGTAATGACCACCGATCATCCCACCGACCACATGGACCACACTACCGCCATCTGCTTCGAGCATTCCAGGTTATCTGCAAATTGAAAAGATTTTGAATTTAACATAATTATATATCGATTAAGCATATCATTACTGCAGAACAAGGATTCTCAACCAATCTTACGTAGAGCAAAATTAGGTGGATCCCGATAATTAATTCGATTGTGAAATTTGAAAAAAAAAAATATTTACATATTGTAAATTTACAATCATGGCTGAAAAATTAATCTCCTATTCGTTGACCACTAGATTCATGATTATCTGTAAATGAAGCGGCAAAAATTCTTATGGGATCATTGTTATCCCATGAAAATTAAAGTAAAAAGTAGCTCAAACGAAAAGTGAGTCTAACGCGGTTTCAATTATTTTAAGCTAAAAGAAATGGTAACATTAGTGATGTGATGGCTATCAAGAAAGAAGATCAAGCGACGGAACTATCTCCAGTCCATTGTTAGTTCTTAGCAGTGCGCAGTGTTGTAGGTAGGTCTTCAGTCTTCAGGAATCGCGAACCGGTCCAATGTTCCCCTTCCTAGCAGTATTCTGTTCTCTGTACCTGGTACCTGCTGCCCGCTGCCCGCTACCTCGTCTCCTCGTCATTCGTCTCTCGTCTCCGCGAGGAGAAAGTGTGCCAAGGTGGCTGTCAACTAGTGATGGGGCAGCGTGGCGAAACGATATCGCACGGATTTTAAATGTGAATAAATAACTCGATATTCGATAGGATCGATAATACGTATATGTTTGATAAATTGGTTCCTATATGATAGATAGTCATTTTTGTTTTTATTATTAGGCAGTATATTTTTTTATAGTACAATATAAAAAAGTAAAAACGTATATACTAAGGAAGGATAAGTATACAAAAACAAGAAAATTTAAAAACATTACAAATGTTTTTATATAATAAAATTAGTGTTTTATAGATATTATTTATATGCATGATATAAAATATCTCATATATGTAAATATATCACTTTTATATCGTTTTTTGATATTTTTTCTGTAACCACAACAATAGAGTACCTAACAAACATCCCTTAATTGGGTATTTTGTGAGGCTGAATGGAATGAGGGGAACGATTGGAACTAAGAAGGTTGGGGAGTAATTGGCTATTTAGTTGACCAAACTATCTACCACATCCATTTTGGTCACCAAACACGGCTGATGCCATTTCAAGCCATGTTTAGATTATGTATGGTGGTCTTTCACCAGGGCAATACATAGAGTGTTTACCACTATGGAACATGCCAAAATATAGGTATTTACGGTTTTAAGACTACCCTTTTTCTCTTCGTAGTCTGCCTCGTCTCGTCCTACGTCAGTGGTCTCGGTCCATTGCAGACTCGGTCTCTCTCACAGCCTCCATACTTGTTACCGCATGATGTACCACGACTAAAATAAATTAGTTGGTAGGTATCTACATTAAATGATTGAAAACCCTATCAGGGGTGGACAGGGAGGATACACCACCACCCAACTCTGTCCTGACACACACTTAAATTCATACATCGCCTCATACATGCTCTTCTGTTATTCTGACTCTTGACATGACCCGACACAACCATTTAACTCTATGGTGACAATATGAGATTATAAATTTGTAATAGTTTTACTCACCCCAAATTATAAGAATTTGATAATTCAATTTATAAGAAATACTGTATGTTAATTATACGGTAAGCAACAAAATGAATGTGAATATCCGCTTTTTATTCATTCTAGATTAAATTAGTAATGTAAATTTCCCACGAAACATCTATTTACAAAGTAAGTACTCTTGGTAAATGCTTTTTAAGAGGAAGCTACAAGCCAAAAATGTGTAAATTCTTGGTATAAGTACCTTATATCGTAGGTAATCAGCATTAAAATCACTTGATAAACGGAGTCTAGAAACGTTCCATTTCAAGCACAAAACTGTTTTTTATTTATTTTGTAAATAATTTTATAAGAAAGTAAAAAAGTTAATCAAGTGAAACTGTCACAGATGATCTTGGCTATAATACAGTATTTTTAAAAAGTTGTTTTCATTATGCGTTCATACATTTCTATTGAAAAAATATTTTTTTTAGTAGTTTGCATTTATATTTTTTATCGAATAATTTATTTTTTTATTTGTATTCTAATCAAGCGAAGCGATAGAAAAACCTTTAGATTTATCTAAAACATATTTTTTGGTATTCATAATGTACACCAATTCGTTATAAAGATTATTCAAAATAGTGATTTGGCATTAAGCTTCGCCTTAATCCAATTGTTTCTGTCTTTCATCCTTCAAGGGTGTTTTAAGTCATCATTTTAAATTATGGAGAGAGGGAAGGTAAATTTATATATCTATTTTGTTTAAATGGGCAAATTTCAAAATTATATGGATGATTGGATTCGAATTCAAACTGTACTTAACGTCACGATTTATATAATATGCTTACAGAAAAGAATCTTATACGCTTCTGACATGATTACTATTCCTCTTGGAATTGCAGCTACCTAAGGCATGTCTTGTCTCATTAAAAATTACACCATGGAAAACTTCCCCACCTCATCCTAACGACTGTGAATAATTTCAAAGTTTGCGGAACATGAAAAAAAATCATAAACTTGGTTATTTTGAATTATACTATGTAATAATGGAGATGTTATAATAATAACTTTCCTTTCCCATATATCAGAAAAATTGCGGATTGTACCTTGCGGTAAAGTAAAACACACACACATGCGTTTGACCATAATGTTGAATAACTATATATCTCAATAGCTCTTTATTGAATACCTAATGCATCTTGGAGACAGCTTCCTGTTGTCTTGGTGTGATTATAAAATTGGAGTATTCATATTCATACATATTCTAATTTTGAGAATTTGCGAGAGTGAAAATATTCACAAAGATTATGTTGTAAATTTATTTTATTTTTTACTACCTGAAATGAAAAAAAAAATATTAAGCAAAATAAAATCAATCCAATCAAACATTTTACTTTGTAGCTTTTGTCCTTCATAAATTTACAACTACCTACCTGCTTACAATTTCCTTACGAGGACACTGGCTCAGTTATTTCCCTTTGTTAAATCACTGTATAATTGGCTTAAAAATAGATAAATTATAAAACGTTTCATAAAATATCGATGGTGTTTTCAAGCACTAGTGGTCGTGCAGAGGAGTTAACTCTTCCCACCCGACCTCCTCCGATCTTGTGGAAACCTTCGCGGAAGGACATGGCCGATGAAACCAATTGTTTTGCCTCCTTTACGGTAACTCTGCACTCTACAGTGTAATAAATAATAACGATGTCTTAACTTGTTCGATATTTATTACCGATTTTTGTGAAGGTTAGGTATATGATTAAAATCATTTACAGGGAAAGGTTGACGTATCCGGAAAATTAAAAAAGGAAAATCAAACTGGGCAAAATAATTTTCCACATAGATACTTACTACGGAACGGTATCATCATCCAGTTAGCACCTTGAGGTGGTGGTTCACAACAAAAAAACGGCGCTATGCAAATGATCCAATTACTATTATTAGCAAAACGCATTGACATAAATTCATTTAAGGCAAAACGTAAACAAGCTATCGTGGAGAATAGCCAATATATAATTACAATAAGCTATGTTTTTAAACAAAGAAAGGGGAAAGGAAAAGAAAAGAAAAGAATAAAAGAAAAGTGGATAGAAATCGCTATATTGTCTGTTGGGTAAGTCATTGTTCTATTTTAGAAATTCTCCTAATTTTAGGTTTACAGGGGTGCCAAAAATTTTACCTGCGCCAGGTTTCCGCCGTCAGGCTAGTGATGGACATAATCGAAACATCAAAATAATCGAATTAACGGTAAGAGTAATTCAATCACATTTCTTATTAATACGTGAAGTCATTCCTTCAATAGGAGAAACAATGAAAATATTTCATCCCCACGGACATAAAAACCTGTACACTAAACCAAAACCGAATTTGAAGCCCAATAGTTTATCGAGCTATCGGCGGTAGATGGCTTTAACAACAAATACATACGTTATGCGTAACCTTAAAATTGATGTAACCTTAGATTATTAATACGGTGCCTTCGATATGATTTATCACGAAAACAGTGCCATGGAAATGATCAATCTTTATTAATAATAAACTTACCAACTTATTAGGTATAAGTGAGAATGCTATTTTTTACATCCATTAAATGTACTGGCATGGTAAAGCCTTACTTAAAATATTAATTTGTTGTTCCCATACTTGTTTGGTTGGTATATAAAATCGTAATTTAACCCCTAATATATAATTCCCTATCATTATCAACATTTGATAGTTAGCAATGAATAATTTATGTAATCTCAAATGCATGTCAAATCATAATAGATAGTACCCATGTAATACAAAGTACCTACGAGTTATCCGATATATTTTTTTTTCCCAGACTTTTGAAAATAATTTCTGACTATTCCGAATGATTGGGTGGATTCCACTTTCGATTACGTTTCAAAACGATTGTCTCGGGCTGTGTTTTCGAATAATTTTTGAGATCGAGATACGAGAATCGATTTGTCTGTGATAATGAATCGAAATATTTCGATGATCAAAAAGTTCAATGAGCAGTTCACGAAAAGTTCGATGGTCAAGGGGCAAATCATCGATGATTCATCGATTTTGCCCATCTAGGGATTAGACATTTTATTGAAAGTTTTGTATCTAATCTAGCTCTCTAAAGTTTTTAATATTAATCGTAGACCAAAGAAAATATGAACATGAACTAAAGCATATTCTTTAACTCATTTTCCAGGGCTGGTGTCAAGTAAGCAGAGCCCGCCAAAAACTAATAGTCCCATTTTCTTTTGAGACTTGGTCGCACCGGGAAAAATACGTAGGTAATTAGCGATTATCTACAATCAAAAACATAATAATGAAGAAGGAAGGAAAATCAATATTTTATTGATTGTTATTACCAGGAATTTATTTCAATTTCAGTTATTACTCACCCTCCAATGGTGTTTTATTTATTAAATAAAATTACGAAAAAAATTCTACTACGAATCAAATCAGCATGGTTTCTTAGCAAAAAAACTTAGCATAGGTATGCATAGGCGGTCATGAGTCCAGGGAATTCCCTGCATTTTCAGGAATACCTCAGGGGTCAAACGTGGGACCTGCACTATTCTTGATATTGATTTAGATATTCAAGAATGCATCCAAAGTACCACTTGTTTGCTTTTTGCTGACGATCTCAAATTGCTCAAGATAACATTCAAGATTGTATTAAATTACTACTTATCTTCATGGGCCGATGAGAATAAACTTTACTTTAATGAAAAAAAATGTTTCTCTATGACATATACACGTTCCAAAAACCCAATTAAATTCGATTATAAACTAAATGACGAAATATTATAAGGGACCTCGGGGTTACACTTGATCCCAAACCTACCTCCACAGACCATAAAGTGGGCATCATCATGCTTTTTTGGATTTGTGATAAGAACAAGTAAACAATTTTCCAAACCCAAAGACATCGATGTTCAACTGCATTATACGATCAAAACTAGAATACGCTTCTGCTGTTTGGGCTCCATACCAGCAAAAATACATAGAATAATTAAAATATATTCAAAAAAAGTTTCTAAGGTATCTTTATATGAGAGTGCACGGTGAGTAGCCGCGATTCACGTATCACATGTATTTGCCCTATGAAACGCTCTACGAAAGTCTACAATCTAGGAGGAATGGGGCCCTTACAGTAACAGCGTTTAAAATAATAAACAACTACCTCCAGGGTCACGACTTGATCTATATTCCACTGTTTATCGGTATGGTGCTGCTAAATGAAATCTCTAGGTCTCTTGATATTTTCAACACTGGCTTCGAAGGTTTCAAGAGTCATTTTAGGCAAGGACTCTAAAATATATTTAAAATTATGTCATGTGTATTGTGATAGGATTATGTTAATCTGTAAATTAACACATAAAAAAATAATTGACGAATAAAGTCGAATGGTGTCCCCGCCTCGTTCAAATGTTTTTGTTCACATCCCGCACCCAATTTATAATTTTGTGTTATTGGCGACATACGATTAGCAGAACGATTAGCAGCGCGATTCAGCCGCGTACATCATTTTGTATTTGAATATCGAAAACTATCGCGTGGCTAAGTCGCTAATGCGATTTACATAGAAAGCGATGTGTGGCTGAACCGCGCTGCTAAGACGCCAATGTGACACTAGCCTCCTTTACTCTGCGATGACTATGTGACACAGGGTAACAATCATGGTAACAATCGTAGTAACAATCATAGAGCTATAATTAGAGGTGCTACTGCGTACTAACATCCCGTCGAAACTTGCTCCACTGTTGGAACGCGATAAGCGGTGCGCGTAGACCGGAAACGCTTTTTTGTTAGAGCGTTGAGAGAGTTGGAGGTCAAAAAGCGGAACCTATTTTTTCGCTTCGTGTCTCATCTAAATATAATATACCAGTGGTAACAATACAATATATTTTATATTCAAGTCAGAATCAAGTAAGACTTTTTCTTTTTTGTCTTTTTGGGAAGTAAATGGGTCGCGAAAAGAAAAGGCACTGAAAACCAACAAAAAATGTCCCACGTTCAAGTCACCATCATAAACAAATCCCTAATTAGTGAAAAGTCTAGGTTAGTAATTAGCAAGAAGAGTGCTCTGTGTCATTTTGAAAGACAACCGATGTCGCCAATTTACACAATATTAGACATTTCGACATCTTTCTGGAGGGGAGAAAAATCAATGAAATTGATTATCTGTTCAAAAAAAGAGTTTCATTATGTCAATTAAGGGAAAATTGACCTTACTTCGGGCACAGTAGACATACCCACAAATTGTGACGTCTTTTTTAGAAAGTCCATTAAATTTCACAAATCGAATCACATGATCAAAAAAAAAATTGGTGTCACCAAAATTTTGATGTAAATGATTTTTAAACACAACCTCCAATTTTTAAAACGGATAACTCAACCAGCACGCCACGTAGCCTACTACGTACCTTTATGGTAAGCAGTGATAGAACCACTAGATGTTTGGAAATCCGCAACATTCAATCGCTAAATGGACTAAACACATCGACGGAAGTGCTATTTTATTATTCAGATAGCTGTGTAGGTACCTACATACTGTACCTAGTACATATCCCACCTACCTTGCTAGTTCCTACTTCCTACGCGCAGGAAGCCTGCAAATTTGCATTTTAGTAACATCACTGCAGAGTGTATCTATTCAATCAGATCTAGTAGGTACCTACCTATATTTTATTTACAGTATATAGTAGTACTTACCCAAGGACTAGGAACGTCGCGCGCCGTCCCAGTTACATCAGATTTATTCCCAGATGACCTAACAACCAACAACTTCCTCGAATGACTTAATAAAATATTAAATAGGTCACGGGCGTCCATCCCGTATATTATTTAGTTGCTTATAACTTTCGGTGTAGATTCCAGTTGCTTTTATTTGGATTGCTAGGTATTGGGTAAGTAGGTACCTATTTATTAGCCCTTTTCCCTCTTTACCCCTACCGTGGTTAGAAATCGATAAGTATCTCTACCTACCAATAACTAGTGATGAACACAATCGAAACAATTTAATAAACGTTGTTTCAAATTAATGGGATACACATGATAGGGGGTGGGAAAAGAACTACATTTTTTTAAAATTTCAATTAGGTAGGTACTAATATTTATAGTATAAGCAAAATAGTACCAAAATGTACAAAATAAATTACGAAATTCGTACATTCATGAAACTTTCGTGAAAATTTGTCTTCGCACTATAAATGAAGATCTGCAGAGTCCACCAATCTGGGGGGGGGGGATGATGGGAGGAAATTTTTGAAATGTACATCTTTACAAACTAGGGAGTGAGGTAGTGAGGAGTGAATAAATGAGTGCTTTATTTCCCTAGATTTCAGGGGGTGGAGAAATGGATGTTGCTTGAAATGGCTTTGGGCGTGTTTGGTGATCAGATCTGAATAGCCAGGTACTTCCCCACCTTCCTCCTCCATATCTCCTTCCCTTTCCCACTATCTTCAACCTCACATTGAACATACCCCAATTGGGAATAGCATAGTCTCACTTGCTCCAGACGGTTGAGCAGTATCAGTTTTTCTTGTGCGGTTTCATATTTTTAAATGTGTATGAACTACTTTTCTCTTCGATTTTATCAAATCGAACGCGAGAAATTGCCTTGGAAAAAATATGACTCAGCATTTGCAGGATTATAAATCTTCTACTACTAACCGCAAATTTTAAACTAAAAATAAATAATGTAGGTACATACCTAATATTTTTAGTATATTTACAATAAACCAAACTGTTCCGTCACGCCGATTTGCTTTTGACAGGCCATGCGCTGACCAATAGTATGGTCAGATTTTGAACTGTACAGTTTGAAATCACACACGTCAACTATAATCACAGAGTGCCGTGAGCCGTACAATCGAATCGAAACGTTCGTCTTGTAAAAACCAATGTGTGTACTATCGCCGGTTATTTATCGGAATAATCCCTTAAACGTATTTTATCGCAATCCAATTCAACATAACGAGTGCTACCGTACAACGATCACGGTTCCAGTGCTGACAGATGATTCTCGAGATGCAGATTTCGTTCGCCACCCCGTAAGCTGACTCTGAGTTAACCTTACAAATTGTGTTATCGCATTCGCCTGTCATAAGCCATAGGCTTTATCTGTGTGGAATAGCCCTTTAAAATAAGGCTATCCCAACCCTTGTTCGTTCCTCGAACACAAACTGTGTTTGATTTTTTTACTTGACACTTTTGAGATTTTTAAAGATAATTTTATCATTCTTCGACACCCTGGAAGAAATACGTTCCACATCCCTGCTACTCACTTACTTACTTATGTTACCAAGATAGCAAACACGTCGTTTAATGCATATTATCTATTTACTTTCCACTCCAAAGTTTGTCAAATTAAAACAATATTGGTTGTAAATAGTTTTTATTCTTCATAAAAATATACAAGTCCACTATGAAAGCCTAAAAGCGCGTATAATACCTACCTTATTGCATATTATGCATCTACTCGGTTTAAATGGCGTGCAAATTCGATAAAACGGACAATATTGGAATAAATATAGGTGGGTAAGAAGTAAATGCATTTTTAAAGAAATATCTACCGAAATAATTTCCACAAAGTAGGTAAAATCTTCATACATTGCTTTTTATTCAAATTTATTAATGTTATTATTGAGTTCTAAAAGATTTGATAATAACATGCATTAAATTCGATTTACTTTATAAAAAAATAAATTAAATGGAGTTCTAAAAATTTAACGAAATAACAATAAATAATTCATACATTGTAGTTGTGGGCAGTGTAGGCTACATCATCTACTGTAGATAATAGAACTAAAGGGTGATATGGCATGGAGGAGCGACAAGTATCGCCAAGCTACGACCAAAATGTCCAGACTATCAAAGCGGCGGAGCCAACGAAAGTAATGTGTTTGGTGTGTAGGCGAAAATAAGGGCACGGCACCGCTGTGTGTAGATCATATACATCCAAAATGATAGACTCGTACTAACACGAAATCCGGGTATTAATTTGACAAGCTGGAGGCAAATCACGTTACCATAGTTTTGATACCATGAGGGTTCGAGAATGCTTCTAATAAACTACATCATTCGTACATTGACCGTCGAAGAGCCGACATTGAAATAACCAGACCCTGCGCAGAAAACTAAAGTTTGCTCAAGTAAGACAAAGGTTTGCAGCACAGTGGGCCTTTTCTAAGAATGAAAAATTATCTGAATGTTCGATTTTAAACAAACCGCCTGGCGTAGCGATGATAAAAATGAGCGAGATGAGTAAACTATAAAACATTTGTGAAATCGTCTAACTAAATAGTGCAACAAAATTAATAAGAAAATAATTTGGAAAACAAGCCCGAAATCTTGTTCACCCGATTTGGGATTTGTAGCTAAGTATTTTACGAAGGGAGGAATTTGCGCGCCATTGTAAAAAGTAAAGTACTAGTAATTCGTAAGCAGATTTTATTTTTGAGGACTGAATAGTGATATCATATGCGAGTTGCCTGTTAACTTCAGATTCATTTATTGACGAATCACAGGAAGGAAGATGGTCACACCGCCTCTTAGTTTGTTCCCCTTTCCGTGATTGACTGGTCTATCAATTTGAATGTCTATGGTGTAGCTGGTAGTATGGGTGATAATGTCAGCGACACTTTGTGTAGGCGGTTAATAATAGTTTAATAGTTATTGTTGCATAATAATAGTTCAATCCACGTTGTTTCTATTATCTATTCATTGGTCAGTTTCAAGAAAACACAACACTTATAATGCAAACTTTTTGCATTTTTCTTCAAAATGGAAAATGATTTAACTCGTAAATAACATTAAATAAATAAATATTTTTCAGTATACTTTGTATCCTGACGAAAGAACCTTTGGTTATGAAACATTAGATAAAAAAAGTTAATTATTTTCATTTAAATATATATTAAACTATCTCTATAAAGAAAAACAAAAAGTAATAAATACTCTGATTTTGGCAAGTGATCAAATAAATCTTATTGGATTTAATCCAAAATTAAAGATGGAGTAAGAATATCAGTAATACAATATTTTAATCAAACTAAATTTTAGCAAAGTACTGCTTTTTTCTCTCATTTCATTGACAAATAATAAAAAAAAGGTTTCAATTAGAAGCAATGGAAGCATAAAATACTAATGTAATAATAGCCTGCAATCTTCAATAGCCCGGTGGGTAGGATGCTCAGCAAGCGTTGGACGGATCAAGTTCGAATCTCCCAGCTGGTAACGACTTACTCTTTTTCAGAACAATAACTGCCTATACTATAAATCTCAAGTTTCTTAAAAAGGATCACACAAATTTCTAAGATAATATTTAATTATAAATCATTTTAAATGAAAACTTCAAAAATAAAACTGTTTGACTTGGTAATTAATAATTTGAACTTTTCTGAAAGCTAACAAAGTTGCCGACCTTTATTTATATTTGGTCCTCGGAAGTAATACTTCTGATACAAAAGAATGTCCCTATCACTTATCACTGGTCGTAGTATGATTTTTTTATAAAGCGGATGAAATGTGAAATACTTGATGAAAAACGCAATCATTACTAAGATATAATGAGAATGAAACACTAAACGCCTAAATCTAATTGTATTTTCAATACTCGATAAGTAATCAAAATTGTATTCTGTATTTGTTGATGGTTCGTTCATTATTCTTGGCTTCCCTGGAAAGAGAGTTGCCTCGGCTGCGCGACTGGGACGAGGCGTACATGGCCTGCAAGCGGGAGGGCGGAGGGAGGGAGCTGGCGGAGTTCTCGCTCATCGTGGTGGAGCCTCCTGAGTCCCTTCCCCCCTTTACCAATGACTCGCGAGAGTTACCTCCCATTGACATGTTCTTCATGATGGAATCCCTCAATGAAGAGTTATTCCTCATGTCCATTCCTTTCATGAGAGATTCTCTGGAATTGGAAGTAGATGCAGACGACGAGCCGGGCACCGAAGGCGTTGCAGATCTCAATGAAGGCTTACGCAAGGTCCTCGGTGGAGGTTCATCGTTCAATCTTCCATATTCCCCCAAGCGACGAGGTGTGGGTAGCATTGGTCTGGAGGGAGATCCGCGGTTCGAACCTCCTGATGGAATTTCATGAGTGCTTTTTTTGATTTCAGTATCACTCAGTCGGCCATATTCCCCGAAGCGACGCATGGAAGGTTTCCTGGGCGGACGGGGAAGGCTAGAAGGGGGGAGAGAGCCAGAACGTCTGGCGTCACTCTCAGCCGCATCCTGCATTCGTTGCTGCTGGGAACTCAATCCTTGCTTCTCCAACAGCATTATCTCTTCGGGGCGGCCTTGATCGTGAGGAGGTCTTGTGACCAAGTTGCCCAGGAAGCCGGGTTCAAATAGTGCCGCAGTTCCTGATGAGCCGGTCAAGGGCTTGGAGAGCTTCCCCTTCCTCGGGCCGGTGCTGGCTCCGGAGAATGCCGGGAAGCAGCACAATCCTCGCTGAAACCACAACAACATATGTTTTAGAGTGTGTTTTCAGAGATGTTTGAAGTAGATAAATATGGTGTATTTTAATACTGCTGAATACCTAATATTAGTAAGCAAGCCAAAACTACTTACTTGTGTTTGTTAGTTCAATTTCAGGTTTCACACGTATCAGCGAATAAATTATGCAAACTCATTTAGTTTGTACACTCAAACGCGTGCAGGAATATTGATCACTTAAAGCCAGAAACACGTTCATGGAGCACTTTCAAAATCATTATGTGTGTGGGATATTTTAGGGAAAACGGGATAGGCGTGGAATCATTAATAAAAATCTGTTTCTTTTTTAAATAAACTATTTAATTATTAAAAAACATATTAAGCCTTCAATTAGCTCAAAGCAGATCTCCATTATTTGGTTAACATCTTCATTACACAATGTGTTTTAATAAATTAGTGTACATAACATTATTGTATTTTTTTTTATCAAAAATATACTACAAAATATTTAGGCATTGGCTTTGTCATTCCAAATTCAGGCACTCAAATTCAATTTAGGTGTCTTAGGCACTTTAAAGAAAAGGGCACTTGGAGTTATTTTAGGTTTTAAAATTATTAATAAAGGATTTGTGGGGGTTACAAAATTCACTTGTACTGGAAAGTTCAGTACATGGCCAAGTAGCACAGAGATTCAAAGCACACATAATATTTTCATGGTTTAGTTAACTGAAGCAATTAGTACCTAATCAAAAGTAATTAGTGCCAGATTTTTTACTTCCTTTTCTACTGTTGATGTAATTCATTGTAAGTTTCCAACAAAAGAAAAATTTATTCAGAAGGGACACAGGGGGAAAAGGTAATTTTATTATATTTATTTAATGGGTAGGTGAATCTTTTAAGAGGGTGTTAAAAACAAATAAATAAAAATACATAACGGTATTCAGGAATTTAGAAATTAGTTTGTATCTACGTATTTGCATCTTTTATAGCACAGGAAAGCATACAAACTAGGACGAAAAAAGCTGAAATACATCACTTAAAATCAAAACACTAAGGACGGGTTGTTTCGGAGAATTTGAACAATTCTTCAAATTTCAAAGTTAATTTTCAAGTTCTGGAATTATTTCAGTTAAAAATAAATAAATCATCAATATTATGAAATGTGTAAAGAAAATGTAATGAAAGGAAAACGAAATTTGGATTGAAAGGAAATGTTTACAACCCTTTATCACCGATTAAAGCCAACCGGTTTAGAATTCAACCAGAATTAATATCTGCCCCAAAGGAGAAAACAGTTATGTTCAAAATAACCTATATGCATAACCTTCAAGTGGTTTAAATAGATTTTTTTATGTACATAGTATAATTATTTCTGTTTTGTAGAATGTTGATTATTCAGTTAGTATTGCCTTCATCACAGGAGATTCATAAGCCTCTCGGTAGAACTCTCGTTGAGAACGACAAAGCATAAACTATAACCTACAGTACTAAACTAAGTGACTAATAAAATAAATTTAATACAAAAATATAAGCTTTGGTAAAGTAGTAAAAAGCATAGTAAGAATAAAATTAGTAACCTAGGTTTCTCAAGTGCAATAAAGAATGACCTTATAAAAATAAAACAGATCAAAAAATTGAGGTCCACTTAAAACTATAAAATTTGACTTCCAAGTAGTGTTTTCAAAAATTGTACTTACGAGGCTACTTTTCTTAAAAAATATATATTACATATTATGTGAAAGCAAAAAAGGAATGATAATAAGCAACTCAAGTGTACAGTATTTGAGATTGTCCAACTAGCTGATTTGTTCGCTAAGTGTTAAGTGTAATTGACCGACTTTAGGGAGTCTTTCTCGATAATTTAAATATTTGTCTAAGACTATTCAATATTTTTTGGTATACGCTTAAATGATAATACCAAACATATAAATTAATTGTAATTAATAATTATTAACAAACATATTTCACAGTAACCCAAGTTGAATGGGTACAAAAAAAAAATTATAAATTTCTGTAATTGATTTAATTAAAACTATTGTAAAAAAACTCTCATGGTGGTTCTAACACCAGATGCATTCTCGTATGCATTCCAATGACCAGACTTATTATTACTTTGTCAACATAATGACTTCAGTGATGGAGATTTCCAGGCATTTTGGCATTTCGGCCGCGCTCATTCAAAAAATTATACCTCCGAACATTAATCTGGAAACATTTAAACTGATTGCTCTGGTTTAAGGCCACTGAATCCACATATATTTCATCGATAATCCCATATTTGTAGGTTTATAATTGAGCTGTTTGTGGGAATTTGGAAATAAATTCGTCTACCTAAATTAAAGCAGCCACGGAGGCCTGGAGTGATGAGACCTAAATAAGGGTAGCCATCATTTGACTGGTTATCCAACCAAACGACCACGGAATATAATAACCGCATTTTATGTTAACTGATATCTGGGAGCAAGTTAAATTCAAAATAGAGGCAACTGATCTTCTTCCGATGTGTGAAACTTGGCAATCCCAAATGTCGGTAGAAGATTGCAAACGGCGCTCCCACCCTGCGCGCTGCCGTTGTAGATACACATCCATTGTGTGGGATGGTAATATGACTCTTATAATATATTATATAAGGTATTATAATGTTAAATGAGTTATGTAGAAAATATATTTAATACTATTGTCAAAGTTTCAAATCAATGTCAAATGTTTTATTGATGACATGAGCCATTAGGCAATAGGGTATTTTCACAGTTTTGTTTTATTCTCAAAAAAAATTACGATAATGAAGGTTGTTCCGTCACGCCGTTTGCTTTTGACAGGCCGTATGCTAACCAATAGTATGGTCAGAATTTGAACGGTGTAGTTTAAATTCACACACGTCAGCTATAACCACGGAGTGCCGTGAGCCGCACAATCGCACAAAAAACGTTCCACCTGTCAAAACCAATGTGTATACTATCGTCGGTTATTTATCGGAATAATCCCTAAATACGTATTTTATCGCAATCCAATTCAAAATAACGAGTGCTACCGTACAACGATCACCGTTCCAGTGCTGACAGATGATTCTCGAGATGCAGATTTCATTCGCCACCCGGTAAGTTGATTGTGAATTAACCCTACGAATTGTGTTTTCGCAATCGCCTGTCATAAGCCATAGGCTTCATCCATGCTTTATCTGTGTGGAATAGCCCTTTAAAGTACGGCTATCCCAACTCTTGTTCGTTCCTCGAACAAAGGTATTTTCATGTTGATGAATAAATTTTCTGATTTAAAATATGCCATTTAAGAATTTCCGCCAACACAACGGTTTTATTCGTGATTTTGGCGGCGTTAATGTCCCGCCGGGCGACGTCGGTGACAGCCGTCTTACCAGACATTGGCTTTTTCTACGTCATAATAATGACGTTGTGGCCAGTTGGAACCGTTTCGGAATGTGCAGTTTTAGATAATTTTTTATATCAATAATTATGATTGATAATATTAAAATTACACATTTTAGTACAATGATCAGAATCAGAAATTAAACTTTAAATCTTCCACATTTTTTTAACGGAATTCATTGTTTGTGAAAATACCCCATTCCGTAGTTCATTAGTTTATTCATCAAATCCTGAAAAATCAGTGCGCAACATAGAGCCATAAATATAATGATCCATTGTGGAGGACGCAGAGCTAATTAAAAATGATTTCTTTATACATATTCACATTGTTACTATGTGTAGATATTAGAATAGAGCAGAAGTTCTTTAAACTATCCTTACACGATTTAAAAAAAATAAAAACAAACTATTTATGATTAGAGTGTCCTTAAAGCTAAATCAACTGAGAAATACTACATAGTTTTATTCTAAAATACGTAATCATATATTTTCTTTTTATAAAGCTTGTGGAACTATGTACATAAATATAGGTGTGACTCCTTCAGCTATGATTTGAGATTTTCACGGCCAAAAGTATTACCAACGATTACACATCTGCCCTGATGATGGACACACTGTCCAAAAAGATGGCTAAAGAAGGAGAAAGCGCCATGATATTTCGAAAATAAATGACGATATGACTCCTTAACTTTTTTTAGGGGCTTATCATTTTATTTGGAACAATACGTAATCTTTCATTATTCATTAAAAAAATATCACAAAAGTAGAAATATTTTTCCCAATTACAAAAACATTAGTCTAAAAAAACATGCAAGCAGGTTTTTCTAATGGCAAAAATTAATTTGGTTGAACTTTCATGGGAATAATAATTTAGTAGACACTTTGTTAGTAAATCTTTAAATCTAGTGCAAAGTGCAAGGAATAAAAACCTTCCAAATTATTTCCTAAAAACATATCTTGAGTACTAATATAATAGCTCTTTATTACCAATAATGTTATGATTTTGGACTAATTTTGATCAATGTTGAGATTCTTGGTGAAGATCTATCGTCAATGTCAATGAAAAGTATGCAAAAAATCACAAAAGTTATGCATTTTATTGGAAGAACTGCAACTTGAGGTTTTTCAGATTTAATCCAAGAAAAATGAGATTATAATGTTCAGTCTCTCATTTCAGTTTCAATGATTCACAAAACTAACATCTATGGCACAATCAACTGGCTTCGCTAGTCATTGACTTGATTGTCAATTATTTAACACAGTCAGTAATTATTAGCACAACAATATCTACCAGAGCAGTAGAATGACTAAACCGGTAAATCATTGTATGTATCATAGTCACAAGTTTCTGATTTTGATTTCATCGATGAAGTGCTAACCAATAATGAATTCTATTAGAATGAGGAATCTCTTCTATTAAGTCTTTTCTACGAGTAGAACATCTGTTTTCATATTGGATCCATGATATTTTATCAAAATTACAATTAAACACACATTTAAAAAGTGATGTAGAGTCATTAAAAGTGATGAAACAAAAATAGGTTAAATAGTTACCTAAGTAACCTAGTTTTTGTTTCATCACTTTTCATGACTTTATATGACTCTTTGTAGGTGTGTTGAACTGTCATTTTGATGAGATACCCGGTCACTGTTCATATTGTATTTAATGCAATATGTATTTAACCAAAGGTAATGGCGGAACTTGTGATAGTGCATTACGAGGTTGCAGTCATATTATTGAAGCCGGGGGGTCTGCGGAGAAACTTATCTAGTGAGTATCAATTTTCATATGAATACACATTCACTCAGCATCAACTGTAAAAGCTATGTTTAGTGACCAGATTTGAATAGCCAGGTACTTCCCAACCATTCTCTTTGCCTTCCCTAATTCTTTTAGCTTTATGACATTTATTAATTGGGTACGCTGTAGTTCCACTGGCAGTTCGGACTCTTCCATTCCAAATCACAAAAAAACATGTTCCACTGATTTCCAATATAAACATTAATTACTCACCTGAAATATCCATACAAATTGAAAATATCTCCCGAGTAAAAATAAATGCCGCCGACGGGAATTGAACCCGCACCTCCGATGTCCGGTCAGGTGCTCTGGACCACTGAGCTACGTTGGCTTATTCCGAACCCGTGAAATAATTCAATATGTACAAGTACTTCAATCGACAACTGCTGTTTACTATTTTTTTTTTTTCCGACATAGTTCAGTGGTCCAGAGCACCTGACCAGACATCAGAAGGTGCGGGTTCAATTCTCGGCATTTATTTTCAATTTGTATTGATATTTCAGGCGAGTAATTAATGCTTATAATAATTTTTTATCCTTTGTGCAATGCATAAAAACTTTGTCTTATAAACATTAAATTAAGAATTTCAATATTTCACCTCAAAGTAATAATGACTAAGGAAATGTGGGGGGAAACTGAAGTAATTTCTGCAAATCATAAATTGGATAAATTGCAACAAATAAGAGCTGCATTTTCACACTCAATTTGAACTCAACCAGAGTGCGCTTACTACCATTCGGTGTGTTTTGACACAATGTGCATTAGTGAAAGTTCATGGATCACATATGCAACAGTCGCGTGGTTTACGTTAACAAAGCAACAACTGAGGAAACGCAGTCACACATTGGATAAGATACTAACGAAGGGTGTCACAACAAACTGGCAATCACAAATTGGATAAATCACAGCAAACACGAGCTGCATTTTCACACTCAATTTCAGTTCAACCAGAGTGCAGATTAAGGAAAGTTGTCACACACTGGATAAGATATTAATGAGGGGTGTCACAATCACAAGAAGCTGGCAATCAATAAAAGGTCTCCCGTTCCATGGGCATTGAGGAGTTGTTAGTGAGCGCGTCCAGGGCCGTGAGACTGGCGAGGCGCTGGGAGCGTGCGCGAGCGATGTGCGCGGCGAGGTCGGGTGAGGACGCCACCACCTCGCCGCCGTGCAGCCGCAGCACCCCTCCCACCCCACCCACCTTAGACAGGAGCTGGCTGTCCAGCTGGCTATCCAGCTTGGCCAACTGGTCATCCAGGGTGCGCTTCTTGCCCTCAAAGGACGTCGGGTCTGAAAAACACAGGAGTTAACTCACTAACAAAACTCCATTTCCAGCAGTTATAAATTTTTAAAACTCATAAATTTTTGAAACAATATCAATAATATTCAAACCGAGGCTCGAACTCGGTACCTTCCTTTATCTGGGAGGATGCATCTTCCGTTGTGCTACCGCAACCCATTTTTTATCAATCTCATATTTCTTGAAAAACATTGTCATTATTTTTTTCAAACTATATAGTAGTTCTGTGAATAGTTTGTAGACTTTGCGTCCAAAATAGACTGACTCTAATTTTCTCTAAATCAAAACCAAAATTTTCTCTGAAATCATAAGATTCGTAAGTAGGTACTTAAATACATCTATTTTATTAATAAACCTGACGTTTTCACATTTGAAAGAAGAATCTTTTAAAATAAATTTTGAAAAAAAATGCATTAAAACGGCCACCATCTTGAAACTGGAACATGACAAACAAATTTACAGACAGATAAAATTCCAAATACACCAAGTCAATTATTTTTCTTATGTGGTATAAATTTTTATTTTTGTTAGCGGAGATTCTAACAAATTAACAATAATAACAACTTTATTTCTCAATAATTCTCCATAAAACGGTGATACACAAATATATTACGGAGAAGATTACAATTTTGAGATGTAACATGTAAGAATAAAATGTCATGGAGACAATTTTACTATTTTGTGACATGCGTTACCTTTCCCCTTTCATATATATTTTTTTAGGTAGCCTAATACATTACCCAAATTTACGGAACAAAAAAATTAAGATTGAACAGAAAAATTAAGGGACTAACCGGCTGGCGGTTTGTTGAGGGAGTTGGATGTGGACCCGTACTTGGTGACCAGGCTAGCGTGTCCCTGCAGCGCCGGAGAGGGGGACCCACGCACCCCACTGTGGTACAGGGGCACCGTGTCTTGGCTACTGAAGGAGGCGGCAGACGATGAAGGCCCGAAACCTTTCAGTAAACCACAAAAATCTACATCCATAGAGAACTTTATAAAGGTAGAAAGGTGACATGATTCAAAGAGATACCAAAGTTCAAATTTACATTACAATTAAAAAAAAAAACAAACATTGAAACAAGTAATGTTAGAGGGGAACATGGCGTATTGACACTGATTTAATCATTTTTATTGTAATATAGGGTGTCCGGGGGTAAAGTGCACTAACTTCGGAAGGTGATTCTATGTGATAGTACAAGTAAAAAAGATAAATGACTTTTTTCGAAATTCCAACTTTTGGTGGTACTTTTCAGGTAAAAACGTAAAATTAGTCTGCCGTGTGGGTCTTGCATTATTATTACGCTGTTGCTAAATCTACCGCCCCGCGCCTGTGGACTGTCATTCCGTCAGTCTAAATTGCCGCGCTTTGTGTCAATAACTTTTAGTTTTTTCACAAAGGATTTGTTAATTTAATGTATCCCGTGTTTAACTTTAAAGACTTGATCCAAACTCGTAAATGTAGTGTGTCTTTATCTTAGTGCGCATTTAAAGACTTACTTGAAAGAACGTCTTTTCTCCAAAGACTTAATTTTAACATTGTGTTTATTTGTGCGTAATTTTAATTACTTTTACAATGTCCGGCTTCACCCACGAAGAATGGGCAGACATTCATTGGGTTTACAGGCTACATCATGTAAATTACACATGGAAAGTGGACATTTTGAAAATTCATTTAATTAGTCAAAAGCAATGACATTATAGTAAGTGATTAATAGTGTTACTACATTTTGTTAATTGTAGTACAGTTTTCTTTTGAATTTAGTTTAAAACATACGAATTGTAGCAGATTTGTAAACATCAAACACTCGGCGTAATGTTATTGTTTACTTGCGTTACAACGTTGCCACCTCGTTGTCGGCAACTTCACAGCAAAATTTATTGAGTAAGTTCGTCCTCCCACTAAGGATTTTTGGTAGGTATGTCTTTTTGCATGGGAAAAAAAGTTGGAATTTCAGAAAAAGTTATTCATTTTTTTTACTCCTACCATCATGTAGTCCTTCCGAAGTTAGTGCATTTTACCTCCAGACACCATGTACGTACATAATTAGGATCCCAAGGTTAAATAGCAAAAACAGTGCTGTAACTGATTAAATATATTTACAAACATAGAAATAATATGACAATGTCTTATAGTGGTTCAATTCTTCAACATAATTTTATTATGGAAATAATGTTTGTTTTATTATAGAAATTATTAAAAATCATTGCTTGAGATAAATGATTTTTCACATGGCAGCACTGGAAAATAAGGTTTTGCACTCAACCACTGCAAATTCAGACTAATAATAACAATAGTTACAAAACAAGATGAGAGCATTACCAGGAATATAAGTCTCACTGACATAGAAGAGAATTAAGTTAGTGTGATAATGAATATTGTTACCCAGTTCCTCGCGGGAGTTGTTCCTGAGTGAGTGTGTGTGAGAGTGTGTGTGCGTGTTGTAGTGAGAGTCGCTGGCGTCACTGGCATAAGAGATGGTCCCCGCCTGGCTCTGGGTGTGCTTCTGCAGGACCTTGATCATGGCATCCTTCTCCGCCACCTTCGATTCCAGCTCCTTTAACCTTCATTCAAGGGAATAACAAAACCTTTAGCAAAACTATTTCACCATATGAACTATAAAACAAGAATAATGACGGGTGAAGGATGGTCAGACGCTCTGTTTGCAAGCGCCAGTGTAAACTGTGCACCCTTAACTTTTACGAATTTAACCAACAAACAATATTTCATTTAACTATTCTGTTATCTATTGATAACAGAATAGCATGAAGCATCGTAGAATTGCTTGACTCCATACAGATCTCAAGTTTGCCCCATCATTAAATATAGTAACCACCCTAGACTGGAGCCCCAAAAAAACTCATATAACCTGCTGAATTGAGGTTAAAAATTAATTCCATAATAAGGCAAACACACTTTGGGTTATTAGTTATTAATCAACTAGCTGTACCCCGCCATGAGTTGCTGTGGCTCAGTCTGTCTGTGCAGATAGAGAAACAATAGCGCACATTCCTTTTACGTCCAACTGATGGTGGGGTTTGAAAAAAAAAAAATTTAACTGTCATAGGTGACATCTATATAATATAGGTATATAAAAACACATGCGTATTCGAATGCAACGTTGTGTCAAAATTTAAAAGTAATCAATGAAGAATTTCCAATTTTTAAGATTTTGAACAAATTAACATTTATATTTTTATTTATAGAGATGATTATTCTCACCTTCCTTCAATGTCAGCACACTTCTTTTGGGCATCATGCAGCTCGTCCATGTGGCGAATTTTCTCGTTCCTGGCCTCCGTCATCAGACGTTCCGTCTCCTGCGAAGTCTTTTCTAGGGCAGCTATCTTGGCATCTCTGCCGGGGAACAAATGAAATAATATTGTTCACTGAATATCAAAACCCAATTACACCACCGTTACGTGGGTTCTGACTTCCTAAGATCGTCCCCTCTCTCTCTAAATCAGTGATAAGCAACACGCGGCCCGCGAGCTTTTTCCCACTGTCTTGGTTAAATAAACTTTCTGTTCTGTTTTGTTTCTGGGTTTAGCGGAAAACTTTAGTATTTCTTCAATGTTTTGAATCAGCCACTCAAAATAATAAGATTTTTTCTTACATATTCTTAAAAAGACAGAATGTCGTGGTTCAATCAAAATTGTAGAAATTTTTCGTTGAGATCTATGTTTGATGCATTTTAAAGGTTTCTGTTTTATAAAAGATGTGTTTGTGTAATATAATATTTATAAAATACATGTTTGTAATATCCTACGGTACAGTACACCACTACACTCTAAGAATCTCTTAAAAATAATTCTACTGAATGTATTTAATTAAATAAATTGTTTTCACTTGGCCCATTTTGTTGAAATAAAAAAAAAAATTTCAGCTTATCCAGCCAATCCATGTGTAATGATTTATTATCCGTTCTACGGGATCGATATAGTGTTCTTTTGATAAAAAAATTTATCATTTCGCACAAAAGACATAAAGAAACATAACCAAGGAAGAATTGTTTTTATAAGAAAAAGAATGCCTGTAGACACGCATGGTTGGGACCTTTTTGAGGAGATTGGTATACACATCTTTTAAACATATCGGATGACAATAATTCCTTTCCTGCCATTTATATTGGAGAGTAAAGATATTAAAAAAGTAGGACTGGCGTAGACGTACCTAAAGATATATCTACCATTCCTGCATAAAATATGTCAAGAGCATTGACATCTGAATAAATAGACATGCCCTAAAGCTAAATTAGCGTACCATTTTGGCGGCCTGGAGGTAGACTGTCGGATACAACCCACGACCACCTAACTTCCTAATGTTAATTTCTTCTCTCACTCTTAATGGCATACCTCTTGCTTCTTTGATCTGTGGTTAAAAGTGATAACATAAAATAAAGAAGAACACAAGAAATGCCTTGTGGATGTTTTTCATGTCTAATCGTGGCTTAAATTTCCAATACAAAACTGTGTTTACGAAATTCAAATGGGATGGAGATCTTCGATACCAGGCGAGTATAAGTGAGACAGAGCGCAGGGCAGGTGGGCTAAATGGAACATTTGTTTCTATTCAAATTTGCTTGGAAGGAACTTCTAGTTTTCTTCTTTATTCCATGAGTGAAAATGTGGAAGGTTCTCACTTGGGTATGCTGGCGGCATCAATGGCTGCTTGTCTCAGGGCGGCCTCCTCCAAGTAGCGCTGCTCCCACTTGGCGCACTCCCCCTCCAGCACCAGCAGGCGTTCCTCCTTCTCCCGCAGCACCCGGCGCAGTTCTCCCTCGCCTACACCCGCCCCCGCTCCTGCCCCCCCTCCGCAGCCTGGGCCCAGGCTGCCGTCGCGGGACCTTTTTAGGATATACAGCGTTAATGAAGAGAGCCTTTTAGAGAGGTTGTACAAAATAAAATTAAAAGTACATCATACCCTCTACACGCACAAATTATTTAAAAAAAACACCTATCTGAGTTTTAAAGGGTTTAAATTTATCAGAGCTTATATGTGGGATAAATTAGGCCAACTCATTCAATTCACTCAACTGACCAACTGTTGAGATAGCGATGTAAGTGCTGTCAGACCTCGCCCACACAATCAGAGGGTGTTACGGTTTTAATCATTTTTAAATGACGATTTATTAATTTTAAGTATAATTATTCACATAATAAAACTAATATACATATTCAGAATCAGCATGAACATGTTTAAGCCATAAATTTTTTCACTCAAGATCAAATAAGCCAAATAGCGGAGTTGGCAGTGAAATTGTTAAGCATGAACTTATTAAGTGGCTTTTACTGTGAGTTTACAAATAAATTTCATTAATTCAAGTCATGTAAGTGTAAAATTGACAGTTTTCAAGGATTACCTCTGATTCTGTAGTTCCTTTTCAAGTTGTGATCTTAGTTTCCTCTCTGTTAGTTCTCTCCTATCTGATGCTTGTTGCAAGGACACAAGAGCACGCTGAAGTTGAGCCACCCTTTCAATATAGCCCTGGGCATGTCGGCACTGCAAATTTTTTATTTGTTTATATACTATTAGGCTAAAAAATGCTATAATTAAAATGTAATCAAATTTGAATATGTACCTACTTAGACTTTTAACATTTTACTTTTTACCATCTGTTTACAGGGTAACAACTTGGTACCGCATTTTGAAGCAAGGGTGAAAACTGACAAATCTTTGTTGACATTTTTTATACAATGATCAACACATTTTTCGCGGACTTCACAATAGCAGCGTTGAAGGCGGCCCGTGCCCCATATGTGGACGTCACAACAAGTGTCTTGCGAACATGTATCAACGAAAAAGAGCCACGTACAGACCTATAGTCGAAACATCATGCATTTAAAGAGCAAAGATTTTTTAAATGTGAATACCATGCAAGAGTCCTAACTGCTCCCAACCGTCTGGGGTAAGTAGGACTATGGGATTCCCAATTGGGGTATGTTGTGAGGCTGCAAGTAGTGGAAAGGGGAAGGAGATGGGGTAGAGGCAGGTGGGGAATTATCTGAGTATTGAGACCTGGTCTGTATTGATTGTGTCATATTTTAGTGTAATGTTACCTCTTCCTCAAGCCTGACAACGTTGCTCTGGGCATTGGTGAGGGCTGTGTCCAGTATATCAATGTGAGTGCGTTGTTCCTGCAAAGTGGCGCGCTGTGCCGCTATTTCAATCTCTTGCCGTTCTTTGGAGCAAACCAACTCTTTACCTGCAAGAATAAAACCAGAGCAGGTTATTTACTTTTAAAATCACAACAAATTTTTGATATAATAGTAAAAATTATTTGGGCCTCACCGGGTGCTGAAGCCCCCCACTTTACAATATTCTATATGGTTATGTTTGCATATATGAGGTTAGCTTTGCTTGTGTAGAGTAAGGAGATGTATATTGTATTATGAAGTACATTAAAGGCATTTTTTAAGCATGACAAAATATGAAATTTAAAAAATAAAAATTATTCCGAAGATCAATACATATAAGACATTAACATTTGAAGATGATTTCTGGCATGTAGCCACCGTGGCTTATCTTGGCGAAGCACATTATTTTATTATCATTATCTCCTCTTTTTGAGCACTCAAAATACATATATTTTTATTTTTAATACATAATAAATATCCCTGTCGAAGACTTAAAATACAATTTCTTATTAAATACTCTAAAAATACATACATTAGAGGATAGACGTAAAATAAACGATTTATCGTTCTTATTCAAAATACTTGACTCTAAATTCGACTGTTGTGAACTCCTGCAACTTATAAACATTCATACACCCACAGTAACAACACGACAAAATACAATATTCTACAGCAGCACACATAAGCGTAACTACATTGCCCACTCTCCGATACAACGACTTCACACCATGGGAAATCATTACTTGGGTGATGTTGACATATTCAATACCAACTTGGCAAGTTTTGTGGATCATTTAAAACATTTATTTCAACAATACTCCTAAACATATCATGTAAACCTACAAATAGCTGTAATTTTCTGTTTTTGTTTCTTGTGTTTGTATGACTTGTTGCATAGCTTTTATCAAATGTAATTTTATGTTTCAAAGTATCTGTCAAATTAAAATTATACTACCAACCATGTAAAAGCCCTCTGGGCGTTAAATAAATAAATAAAATAAAATAAATAAATAAAATGTACATATATCAAAACAAGTGTATGTTTTTGTGTTTCTTCCTTTTTGAACAAGAACATGGCTTACTTTGCGTGATAAGTTGTGCAATCAGCATTTCTCTGTTCTGCAACTCCTTCCTCAGAATATCGCTGGTGGGTGTCATTGACTCCATCGGCCGCATTACTTGCCCCGACAGCAGCTCAACCTGTCCGGACACAAATCACAATACTGGATTACATACATATTATACCATAACTACACGCTGAAGGCGGTATACGGCTACTTCAAGAGAGGTAAAGCAGCCAGACTAAAAGAGATATGCCCCGAAAAGTTAATAAATACAAGCTTGTAACGAGAGCTATATACATAGTTAACATTCAACTATTCCTATATAGTTTACATTAAATGTGTACTTTATCAAAATCACAATTTTTTGCATTTTTGGTTTACCATGTTAATGTTTTCTTCAACTATGTTTCTCAAAACTGTGTTTTTAGGGTAAGATTCCTTTCCTAGGCAAGACTTCAATTTCAAATTTGAAATCCATCAATAGCGTCAATACAATATAATATTATCAAATACACTAGAATGATAATACTTCCAACTCCAGTAAAATATTGGCAGTACTTCACCCAACTCTGGCCGCTAGAGGTGCTAGTGTGGCATGTTGACATTCCTTCCAGATAATGGCAGCAAATAATTGAATTTATATAGTTGTTGGTGGCGGTGTTTTGTGCTTCTAATTTGTATTTAAATCAATATTTAGAAAAAAATCAATTAATATTATAAAAGTAAGTGTACAATGTGCGTGCCGCTAAAACTCAGAAACGAGTCCCGGTACGATCAAGGTAGCCCTCTATCCCCCATACATGAAGAAGGTTCACGTTTTTACCTGAAAGGCGTGCTTTTGAAGATCAAAGGGCTGGAAATTTTATGCTCTAGAAATTTCTAGAACACTCCAGAACATTCGAGAGTATTCGAGAGCATTCCATAACATTCCAGAACAACCCGGAACATTCTGGAATGTTCGGAAATAGTCTGGAACGTTCCCTGAGCGAAGCCAAGTAACCTAGTAGCTTGTATACAATAAAGCAGTAAGAATGTATGTAAGAAATCTAATTTAAATATATACCGATTTCTATAATTTATTGTCGTAAAATAAAGAAAATATTTCACATAAAATCCATTCAATTGTGTGAAAGAAAACCAACCCGCAGAACTTGCGCAGCTAGTGGTGCTAGTGTAGCATAGTGCCATCAGAATGAATGGGAAATGTTAGAAGTTGGACGTATTGTCTCTATTCTAGGGCATTTGGTATTATTGAGCGTTTGCAAACTGCCTCAGGTTCATAGCTGCTAGGAATCCACCTGTTCCCGTGTATAACTAGTTCACAGGAGTACCTACCTGTTCACGTAGCGCCCTGTTAATGTCATGAAGCCTGCGACAGTCTGCTTGTAGCCGACTGCGGGCAGCTCTCTCTAGCCTCTCGCGGCGGTCGCACGAGCCCACTAGCTCCTCGTGGGCGCGGTGAACTTTGGACACTTCTTCTTCCAACTGTAAAATGAACTCATCAATATTAATATTCTTTGTATTTTTGTCGGTCCCACTAAGTGATACTGTACAGGTAATATCTCAGAACAGACATTGTTTAGCGAGGAAGGAAACTTATATTATACACAAGGAAAATAAAATAATAAATGCCTGGGTTGCTGGATATGAAATTCCAATCTCGAAATTATGTAAATTAATTCGGAAGAAACATCACACTTTCGCAAATAACTGCTGTAAAGCTGGGATCCTACTTCTTCTATTCTATAAACAGGCTTTCTATGCGATTCAACTTTCATTCTATGAAATATACCATAGATCATAGAATAGATATGGTGGGGAAACTAGCATTAGTGAAAAATTGGGTGTTATGAGTTGAGTTTTACTGTTTTAAAAATAAAATAATTGTGTGATATCATAAGTTACATTGATATAAAGGAATTGCTAGTGAATAAATTTGTGGAAATCGTAGTAGAAACAAGGGAGATTAGTTATGAACCATTATGTATGAAAATGTCACCAACATCATTCACATACAAAACCAGTGGTGGCTCATGACTTTTGAGTGTGCAAGAGTGGTGATATTAAAAAACAGCATTATTGATGTAGTAGCCGAAAATGATTTTATTTTTCTTATGAATTCGATTTTCTGTATGAAAATTTTAGGAAATCAGTGGATCGCCCAAACAGAAAATCCCTGAAAATCTTTAGAAAAAACTGAATGTTTGAAAAAAAAAAATCATTTTGGGCTAAAACAACATCTTTTTTTCAATCTTAGCAATCTATTAAACTCAAGTTACAAGCCTCCACAGTATACTACTGCAAATCGCATCTACGCACAGCGGCGCCGTGTCTTTGTTTCTGTCTACACACCAAATGCATAAGTTTCATTGTCTCTGCCGCTTTGATAGTCCATGCAGTTTGGTCATAGCTCAGTGACAGTGGAACAAATTTGCCATATCTCATATCTCCCTTCGTTTCCCTTTCAAATCGTAGTGTGTAATGTACCTTGTGCGATTTGGCAATCTTCTGCCAGGCATCGTCAAGCTGGTTCTTCAGTTGCGAATTCTCCTGCACCAGCATGTCCAGCATGTCGGCGTAGCAGCCGATGTCGTCCAGCTCCGTGTTCTCTGGCCAGGAAGCCTCGCTGCTGCCCGGGATGGGCCTGACCCCAACGCTGAACACCCATGTATTATCATTAGTTATGTGCAAATTATAGCATCAAGTCAATTCATTTATATGATTGAGCATACAGCATCCCTTCTTCTATCATCATTTAATCCAGCCTTATGTGTGGAGTTCATATAAAAATATAGGACATTGCCCACATATCTTAATCTTAGCAAAATGGTAAAGAGATACAACAATATCGAGCATAACTCAAATACATATTTTCGTCGGAATTGGATAGATATTATTTAATATCTTAAAAATAGTATGTAATGGGATTTTTTTTAAAAGCATTTCGATTTTTACCAAATAGTTTTTCTAGGATAACCTAAATTATAGAGTATGGTTATGTAAAAAAACAATTAAGATTTAGCACAAAAATCTCGTTTGGGGTACGTGTTTTCCCCCTCTGGGAGTGGGAGGGTGACTAGGCCTAACAATATTATCTTTTCTTGTACAGCTTAACCTATTCTTTCATCATGTTCTGTGTTTTCACCGTTCTGTTTTATATGTACCTATGTAAGGATTACAATTTACCTAGACAAATCTGGCTGCGATCGAGACAAGCTGAGTTTATCCTTGCTGAGGCGTCCCCGTGGCTTGGAGCCCCCCTTGCTTCCCTTGGCTTGCCGGCCGTCGGAGGGAGAGGGGGGGCCCCCGGAACCCGAGGGGGGCCCCCCAGATCCCGAAGGGGGCACACTGGGGGAGCGGGAGCTGGGGCTCTGGGTCACCTCCTTGGCCAGGTGTTTCAGGACGGAGGATTGGTTCAGGTAGTCGTCGGGAATCTCATTGATCTCCTAAGAGCAAAAGATATTAATATTACAAAAATAAGAAAGAAAAGACAACTAAATATGTAAAAGGGCCTTTGATTATTTCTTCTAGTGGCAGAACTTTTATTTATTAGATTAATAAATAGTAGAATGGGCCTTGAGGTACATGGTTCATTTAATTAATGTTGCTATTTAGACAAGTTAAATTTCCCCGATAATGCCAAGAGACTATTCAAGAATCTGAAGCTAAAATCTTTTGGTTTGAAGCAGTGAAAACTATGTATTGGTGAATTGAAACATGAAACTTGCACGACTTATTCTGCCAGCAATTTTTAAGGTTAGCACATCTGCTTTTAGCTTGCAATGTTATTTACACCATGAATTTTGAATAATGTATCCAATTAATTACATATAAAAAATAAGACAGGATATGGATATGTGTTTTATACAAAATATTTAAATCCACAGAAGAGATAAACCGATAGAAATGTATTGTGGATGTGTCCGTGTTTCTGAATTACGACTCAATTCTTCCTTACTTCTGGTAAAATGAATCAATCATTTTCAAAATGCGTAATTCTTTCTTGAACACATAATCAATTTCATTGGCCGGTGTGAGTTGAACCGTTTTCATTCAAATCTACTAGAGATGGTCGATATTCCTGTCCCGGTTACTTGGAACCGGTTCCTATGCCGTCACTTGAACCGTCTTTAATTATATAATATAATTTCTCAGAGGGACCGGTTCGTTTCGGAATATATATATATATATACAATAATAATTTATAATTTTTTATAATAATTTTTAGGATTTTGGGGAGTTCGGTGCATTCCCACACCATAGAGAGTGTGAATACATACCATAAATTAACAAAATAAATATAAATGAATGTAAATAAGAAAAAATCACCGATTTTGCTTTCCTTGATCCATATGTAGAGTCTCTGTGGGTTGGTTTTTGATAAAATTTTACACACTTAGGACAGATTGTTTCACAGAATTTGAATTTGCAGTTATAACACATTTAAAAACTTTCAATGTGGTTTGATATACTGCCGCGGTAAGTAAAAACACAATGCCTCCCTTGTAACTCTCAAGGAAGACACTGTGTTTTTACTTACCGCTGCAGAATAATTCACACTTCTCAGGCCAGTATAAAAATAAAACCATGCAAAATAATATGAAATTGTCCTATTCTTACATTTACCTGCACACCATCAGATCCATTACTGTAAGCCCACTGCTGACAGGCCACTCCATCCATAAAGCTGGCGCTGTTCCTGGGCAGGGAGTTCCTGTGGTCCTTGTGGCCCCCGCCGCCCATGGCCAGCGGGATGCCGCTGCCCTGGCCCTGCTGGCCTCCACCCTTCTTGCCGCCTCCACCCTCCTGTGATTGGGACTGCAGCACCGAGTGGAAGATGGGAGACTGGCTGGAGCTGTGCGAGGACAGGTTGGACGGGTGGTCGCGGATGCCGGATAGTCTGAAAGAACATAGTCATAGATTAACAAAACAGTTCAGTGGTTAAGATCCTCGACACTAAATCTCGTTCAAATCTCATGCGAACAAATTTTTAATTTAATAATAATTCTGTATTTGAATGTGTATATCTTTTGTTAAATTTTTTGACAGATATCGTCATTCTTCACAAGTTTATTAACGGTGTTCATTAGAAAGGTAAATTTCTGGATATCTCTTTAATTTTTCAATAAAAAAATATAAATGTTTGAAGTAAAACATTTTATAAATACTTTCAGCTTCACAAATCCTACTATTACAATATCCACGATTTTTTTCCAGGTCTGCGCTAGTTTTTACCAATTAATAAGGAGCATCGGTGCAAATGAATAATCTTGGTGATTATTAGAAATATTATAAAAATGTGTAAATAATAAAGGATAACATATATATTCGATTTACTAAGTACTGGTATGTATTTATAAAGGCCGTGTTTATTATTGGTTACTCAAACCCATGAAGAGTTGCTGTGTATCAGATAAGTTAGCTGAGTTTACTATTGGTTACTCAAACCCATGAAGAGTTGGTGTATATCGGATAAGTTAACCAAGTTTACTATTGGTAACTCAAACCCATGAAGAGTTGCTGTATATCGGATAAATTAACCGAGTTTACTATTGGTTACTCAAACCCATGAAGAGTTGCTGTATGTCGGATAAGTTAACCGAATTTACTATTGGTTACTCAAACCCATGAACAGTTGCTGTATATCGGATAAGTTAACCGAGTTTACTATTGGTTACTCAAACCCATGAACAGTTGCTGTATATCGGATAAGTCAACCGAGTTTACTATTGGTTACTCAAACCCATGAAGAGTTGCTGTATATCGGATAAGTTAACCGAGTTTACTATTGGTTACTCAAACCCATGAAGAGTTGCTGTATATCGGATAAGTTAACCGAGTTTACTATTGGTTACTCAAACCCATGAAGAGTTGCTACATATCGGATAAGTTAGCTGAGTTTTCTACCTATTGCGAGAATTTAATTATTTATTTAATAATACAGTAGAACCTCGTTAATTCGAAATCCACGGGACTTCAAAAATCAAATTTCGAATTAACGAATTCCCACGTAATGCGAAATTTTATGAAAAAAAAACGCAGAAAATCGATTTTCTCGGCCGCCTCTTCAAATCCGGGTGGTATTTTAGTTGTAAATTCGTATTAATACCAATTATTTCTATATTTTCGAGGCCGATTACCGTAGCGGCAGGCCCTTTAAATTCAGATATTTGATGTAAATTCGTAAAAATATGATATATTTCCGCATAAATCGAATTTTATCGTCAGTTTTTCGTCGCGGCCGGCCTTTTAAGTTCAGATATTTGAAGTAAATTCGTAAAAATATGTCATATTTCGGCGTGAATCGAAATTTTTCGGCCGATTTCCGTCGCGCCGTATTTTTTAACTCGGATATTCGAAGTAAAGTTAATAAAAATACGATATATTTCCGCGTAAATCGAGATTTCGCGGTCGATTTCCGTCGCAGCGGGCCATTGAAATTCAAATATTCGAAATAAATTCGTAAATATACGATACATTTAAGCGTAAATCGAAATTTCGCAGCCGAGTTTCGTCGCAGCCGACCCTTTAAATTCAGATATTTGGTGTAAACTCGTAAAACTACGACATATATCCGCGTAAAACGTATTTTCTCGGCCCTTCAAACTCAGATATTCTAAATAAATTTGAAAAAGTACGACATTCCAGTGTAAATCGATTCAGATTTACAAAATAATAATACTAATTAGGACGATGTATAACCACGTAAAAATACATTTTTCGGCGTTTTACCGCCACGTCTGACTTTTAGATTCAGATTAACGAAATATTATGATTTATTTTCGCAAAAATCAAATTTTTTCGAATTACACGAACAAATTTTCGTGCGCGGACAAAAATAAATTTAGAATTACGAATTAACGAATTTCGAATTAAAAAAATTTTTGTATGAAAAAATTTTTCTGCGGAAATTTTTTTGGCGCAAATTTCGAATTACGCGTTTTTTCGAATTATCGGGGTTCGAATTAACGGAGTTCTACTGTATTGCGTTATCCTATGAATAAAGCTATCAAGAGAATGATGAAATACCCCCATAATATGATTTATTATTTAAAATGTTTGTTTTGTAATTTTCTTGAAATTCTAGGAAAATTTTATGAGCAACGGTATAAATATAATTCATTTTGATATTAATAAGATCACTTGAAGATGATGCTTGAATCATTATTTACCTCCAAGCTCTCTTATCTGACATCTACGTTTGTATAAATATAACTATGTTAAGAATCCTCCGTTCAATCAAATTATTCAAAAGTGTAGTAATTATGAAAACAAGCAAGTGTAGGAAAACAATAGATCACAAATTATTACAAGTCTTATTTGGGGGAGCTTGGGATCACAGACACCTATCTTATATGCAAAATGACTTATTTTGACTATGGCAATTTGTTCTACCTCCCAGTCCACTGTTCATCTTGTCCAGCATTATGAATTATCAGAGTGTTGTAAGATGAGGAGGAAACATCCAGGGAGCTCCGGTTGCTATTGGGTCCACCGCCAATGGATTCCTTCAGCGAACTTCGGTTGCTGCTGCCTTGTAGAGATTCCTACACAAATAAATCACAAGATAGAAACAAACACAGTTTCTAAACAATCTGTAAACAATGTAATGGATGTAAAATTAAAATCACCATGGCCAAAAAGAACTACTTTGGAAGCATGTTGATAAATATACACATTGTATGATACTGACGATTGTGACCAATTTTAACCCATCTCACTCTGAGTTATGTTGGCAGAAACTGATGTTTTAAATTGATGCGGTGAAAATAAAATGAATACCATTATTTTAGCTAAAATCAATTTTCCTTATTTACATAGGTAGATATTGAATAAGGTATCTTCACTTTTTTTTTTATTCTCGAAAGAATTACAACAATGAAGGCATTTTTTTTTTTTATTATTATGTTGAAAAATACATTTTCTATAATGATATAAAATGTGCCATTTTCGATTTGGAACCGTTTCGGAATGTGAGGTTTTAGATTAAGTGAAAATATCAAAATTACGTATTTTTAATATGATAATCATAATCAGAAAAACAACTTTAAATCTTCCACACATTTTAAACAGTATTCAGAGTTTTAAAAAATACCCCATTATTGTAATCATTGGGAAAAGCGCACGCACTTATGATCTCACAGAAATCGTTGTCTCCCTTACTGTCATGGTGAAAAATATGATCTAAATTCTAAATATTGTTAGATAGAGTAAACACCATGCTTTATATTCAAATCTAGAAGTCAACCACAGAAGAATTATAATACACACCTCTATGAAACTAAGGTTCCGACCGCAATTTGAGAATAATTTATGAAACTTCGCAAAGTTTTTACTAATTATTTTTTATATGACAAAAAAGTGAGGTGACAACAATGTTTAAAATTTGTCTAGTAAAATGTGTTTTTTTGTTATCAGTAATGTTAGTACAGTGTTTAGACGAAACATTTTTAAAAGTTTTTCATGTTTCAAAAATTATATAATAATAAAAATTAAAGGCGTATTCATCACCTTTAAAAAAAGTTTTTTGTTTTCAGATACGTTCAGAAATATTTCATTTATTTGGATTTTATTGCAAAGTGGAAATACTCTGATCTTCTGAGAGAATATGCCGGAAGCCTGAGGAGTTAAATTTAAAAAAGGAGAAGACCAAAACTATAGGAGCAAAATTTAACCATTGGGCGATTGGCATTAAAATTTGCTGCACAGATATAATTTGTCCGACCTACATTAGACCCAAGAGGGCCAATGGGTTAATACGTAGGTAAATACTAAATACAGGTGCAGTATAATATACATCAAATTCATCATTCAATATTGACCAGTCACAGACCTTGAACTCTGGCTACTCATAACACAATACATAGAAGCCACAGTTAATTGATCATTGACATTGCAACAATTGGATGAGTTGTTGAAAACAATTATTGTTGATACTATTATGCATGAACAGTGGACATGGCGATAGATCCAACAGTGCGCAAATCACAAATAATACAGAGTACATGGCATTGATTTATGAACTTTCATATTTATAATATTTTACGCAACATTCTGCTGCAAGAATAACTCTTTGGGTATTTTATTTAGTCATTGAGGTCAAAACAACTATTTTCAGTTCACAATTTTGTTTCCACTGAAAACAATAATAAATTACATTAAATAACTTAATTAAAGAATTCTCTATTAGTGGAAATTACTATATTTGAAAACTTTTGGTGCACAAAAACATGCAATATTTCTGTAACTTTTATGGTGAAGACTTTTTCACTGTCCATTTTATGTCACAATTTAAGAGTCAAGCATTCAAATATTTACCTTCAGTGAGTTTCTGTTAGAACTGTCTTGCATATTCTCCTGTCCTTGGGGTTCTACTCTGGTTGTGTGGCGGATGACATATCTCTCTTCGTTAGATAAATTCTCGTTGGATGTGGAAACATCTGTCTCACTTCCAGATAAGCTTTGCGGAAAGCTTCCTGGAGCTACAACATAATAATAAAAACATGTAAACACTCATTTTATCATTCTACAGCATAATGGGAAGCAAAGATCATTCTCAAGCCTTAGAAAAGGTACAAAATAAATTTCTTCAGTACATCAATTTTAAAATGAATATTTCCATCGAATTTATAAATTATAATAACTTACGTACCGAAACCAAACTTCTCAAACTATCAGATAGAAGAGTTTTAGCTGATATATTATTTTTATTCAAAATTATCAAATATCTAATTGACAGCCCTGAATTATTGGAATTAATTTATATGAATGTACCTGCCAGACAAACTCGAAGCAAAGACACTTTTAAATGTAACAATAACCTCAATACTAACTATATTTATTCACCAATTCCAAGAATTCATCACCTTGCTAACAAACACTGTGAACTTATTGATAAGTTTGGTGTTAATAATTTTGTGAGTTTCAAAAGGCAACTAATTTCAGACCTATTTGCTAGTTATTAATTGGTATTATTTATTAGCTTTTTTAAAAAAAAAGTCTTGTCTCTATACCTTCCAACGTTTAACTCACATACTCCTTAAGGTTATTTTTTTTTTTTACTGTATGCATGTACGGTCATACTTGATATGTATATTATACTTTGATTTACTTAACCATTTTAAGTACTATTATTTAAATTCGATATTAATTACGGCGTTGGTATTTTGCTATTACTTATTAGTTTTTTTTTTCTATAGATACAACAGTCATTATTTTTCTTCTTTTTTTAAACATTTGTTTTACAATACATATCAGTATATTATATATATTTATTTTTTATTTACCTTACGAGTAAATTATTTTCCTGTTTTCAGTCTTACTGGTTTGCAACAAACATGAATTATTATATGCATATACGAATGTACAATGTACATTTATATTTTGCTTTATTTACAATATTAGGTGTTATTATTTGGATTTAATGTTAATCTTAGTAGCATTTGATTTTTATTTTTTTGTTGTATATAGTTATGCTATTATCCATGTATTATGTTAGACTTACAAACATAAATTGTCAATTTCTTCTGTAAAAGTCCGATAGGGCATAAATGAATTATAAATAAATAAATTACATATTTTCCTACTTAACCTTTCCTTTACTGTGCTAAAACAATCCACGCGTTCTGGTGCTTTGTAGTCAATATCTCAAAATAAGCGATTTAATATCGGAAAAATATGAATATTCATAGCTAATCGATTATGTTTATTATATTTTATATCAAAAGTGATAATAATTGTAATTTAATTGCTGAAAACATGAAAAAACCATCGGCAGATGCTAAAGAAGTGCGAGAGGTCCACATCTAACGACGGTTCGCAGCTGACTGGCTAGCGGCTGGCGGCTGGCACAAAGACAGCTGTGCGGTCGTAGGTATCGATGGTCTAAATCAAAATACAACTGCAGACGTGTGGATGTCTCATGATCCCGCATAGCAAATTAAAGCGGGACATCAATAGCGTGTCATTTCCTCGCACACACTTCGCGTATTAGTATCACACGGTTGATTGTATTGGTGTATTTGTTCCAGATTTTTAACAAAAATCTCTGATTTTTAATTGAATTTGAAAACTATGTAAAATATTATTTTTTAATTCAGTGCATAAATGTATAACGGAAGAATACCTAAAATCTGAACCCAGAATTTATTATATTTATAGAGTTATTAAAGTTATTAGAACCAATTTGTAGTAAATACACACCACAGATAAGGAAAGGTTAAGAAAATGTGATTTTATAATGTGGAGATTTTTCACAATACCTGACTGTTTCCTGGCCATTTGAACATTATTAGTGAATTGAAGAAATCTGCCCGTGTTGCGCAGTGAACTCATTTCTGTAAAGAAAAAATTAATCACTATAGGTAAAATGAGATTATGTAAATAAGAATATTTGCAACAAAAACACATAATAGGTTTTTCTCATGTTTACATATTATACAGGATGAGTTGTGTCTTTGTAATCCTGCGGGATATTAGCAATATTTTCATATGAGGGATTGGGAAAAACTGAATTTACACCAAAAACATGCTGTTTTGATTTGCATGTGAAATTGCAAAATGCTGACGATGGCTGCGTACCATTTTTATTGATGTGTCGAGCTACTTTCACGAAGGAATTTAAAAAAGCTGATAATGATTAGCAGATACAAATACGAAGGTGATATCCTTTATGTGTAGAAGGGAAGAGCGAACGTTATAAACTGTGGTCAATAATAATAATAATAATATTTGGCTAATTTATATAGCGCCGTTTTCGTGAGAAATCACCTCAAGGGTGCTGTAAAAAATATTCGATAATAAAAGATGAACTCAACTTGATGCTAGGAAGAAAGAGTAGAGCCGTATCTCAAGCCCCGAAACTTCAAGACTTACTATCTGTTTTGAAGAAAGAGATGTATCTTTTTGAGAATGGAGATACCTTCAGTTAATTAACAGCTTCTTGATGAGTCCTACCAATAGACTAGTGTGAAAGCAGAGAGAGCAGCTGGGCTGTGATGCTCAAATGTCCGTACACATATGAGTGACAGGACTCTCCATAATCTATGTTTTTACGATCTTATTCTTTTAATATCAAATTCTTCTGAAATTACTTAATATGTTACCTTGTCAATGTCTTTTATAATATTACTGATACATACCAAATATAATGTTGGGTAAAATAATAATCAAATATTTTCTAAATGTTTGCTTTATTTTTCTTTAACACCGATTAATAAAAATCCCGCCAATCCTGCGGCAATTACAAATTATATCCCGCAATTCCGTAAGATTTGCAAACCCTAGTTGTGTCAAACAGCACAGAATTAAGACAATATGGAGTTGGTGGAAAAAGTTACAAAGACATGACTCATGATAGTCTTATTCCTGAAGCACCGTTTAATAATGAACTTCTCATATTATTGGGGCTTTTATAAAAATGTACAATAATAATGTGAATAATTCAGGTTAACTTCAGATTCTGTGAATGCAGCTGCTGTGATTGAACAATGCTAACTTTAATACACTCTAATAAAAATATGACTTATTATTATATTCAAACCAAGTTGTATAAATTAAATATATTCAAAATAAAATTATACAATGGTGAATTCACATTATAAACATTGACAATCAATCAATGACATACCCATAAAACATTGAATATCTATTTTGTTTTTAAAATGACAGATATATTTTGAGTGGCGACCCGAAAATACACAGAAAACGTCTTTATAAATAATAATGTAAAGAAGTAAACGAAAATTGGGTGAGAAAATGTGCTACAACCAAATATTTACAATAAATTTTCATTGACCACAAATTTAGCTATACAGAATATTATGAAAATTGTATTTACTTGAGATGTGACGGAGAAGATATGTTAGTAAATGACATGAGTTTTACAAATATATCCGAACAAACTACACCATTTTATATGAATTACAAGTGACATCAATAATTCACAAATTCCTTTTCTTCACAGGAATGTCATGTCGTATTTTACTTTTTACTTATTGCAATGTTTTTTTTCCATTTTTGCAGACTCGTATAATGCATGAAAAAACCCGTACTTACTCGAATTCACATTTCAACTTAAATCAAATGGAAAAAAAAAACAATAAAAAAATAAAATAAAAAAATCTGAATATATTTATGTCAATAACTTATTATTTATCTTAGTTATCCATAATTTTTTTACAAAAATAATCGCGCTTTAGTATATTGTTGTAGATGCACACTTAGAAAAAAAGTGTTAATATGAGACAAATAAATTTTATCTGTGGTTATGTTCTGATTAGCGATGGTAGAATCGTGATCTGTAAATCGAAGCGGGAGTTGCTATATACACAGCGATTAGTCGACAGGGGGCGTGGCCAACATATCCGAGCATACCCGAGCTGTTCCGAGTTTTTTTTTTATGTTAAATTCCGTCAAATTAGTATTTACCATAGACATATGAATATTAGTAGACCTGCCCTAAGTGATTAAAAGCGTATTATCCCCACTCCCCATACCGGTTCCATTGGAGCCGGCTGTGCTCGCGTATGGCCTCAAGTGAAATTTGAAAACGTGACGTCATCATTCTTGTGCGAACTATGTTCGAGGCATCATCGGTTCATTTTACGAAATAACACGGCAGAATGTTGACTTGTGCTATGAAAACTTGTAAAAATAGATGTGAAAAAGAGAATAAACCCAATTGTCGTATTACATTCCATATACATGGTGTCCGGAAACTCGTAGTACAAGCGGGAAACTGGTGAATCTACATCACATTTGGAGTCGATTTTGTAGTATAATTTTTTTTTATTTGTGCTTTCGTTTTCGAGTAAATCGAGTCAGAAGTTGAGTTTTTTTTTGATCTTATTCTTATAAATTATTACTGAAGTTCAAAGTACCCAACTAATTAAAACTATTTAAAAATTTAAAAGTAAAACAAATAATGACGAAAAAATTTGAACCCTGAAATAGCCGAAAAATATATTTTTTTGGTTTTTTTTTTTTTTTATAAAAATGCTCAAATCAAAAATTTTTATGTTTATTTGGGTCCCCCGTGTGGTATACATTCTCCAGTTTCCGGCTTGTACTACGAGTTTCCGGACACCATGTATAAGCATTATTTTACTTTATTTTAATCATATTCACATCGTATAATATAGATCAGTTGTTACTATCACATCGAGAAACGTCTGGACGCGAAACACAATGCTGGTTGGTTGCTGGGAAGTAAATTATGAACATTTATAAAAGTGTCTTAACTAAATACTTAAACGAAATATTCGACTCTGAAAATGGAACCGAATTTTTTTGCCGAATTTGGACTTCGCAAATTTGTTCATAACGTGGCGAGTAATTTGCGCTCCCATGTAAAAATGTCTATTCATTCAAAAGCAGATTTTACTTTTAAGAAGTAAATGGTTAAATTATAATGCGAGATGCCTATTTACTGTCAGATTGATTTATTGACGAATCACAGTCAGCTTCACTCCCTTCGTTCTTCAACAGTTGATTTTACCCCTCGCCATTGTCTTCTCGTCTATTAATTCCTATGTCTGTGGTATTTACCTAATATGCATGCATTGTGTGCGTTGTGATTGAAATTTATTAGCTGGATTTTATTTTTTACGTTCAAATTTTATTTAAGTTAACTATTTCTACGATGTTGAGCGGCTACGCTAAGTTTGTGTAACATGGTTTATGATGAAAAAGAAAATGCCCCCTTTATACCGCCTGCTCGCGTCAAGGCAAGAAAAACATCCCAGTTTTCAATTAGTTTAGCGGCTACGCTAGGTTTGTGTAACATGGTTTGTGATTCAAAAGAAAGTGTCCCTTTTATACCGCCTGCTCACGTCAAGGCAAGAAAAACATTCCAGTTTTCAAATAGTTTAGCGGCTACGCTAGGTTTGTGTAACATGGTTTGTGATTCAAAAGAAATTCAGGCTTGTTGAAGCTGGAGTTTCCTCAGTACGAGATGTGTCTATTGTTGGAGCAATTTATTAAACTTAAATTTCAGGATGAGGCAGAACCTGATCGGCTCAATTCAGGGTTTATCTGTCATGTTTTTAAAGGGGTTTGTTCCCTCAATGTTTATATTTCCTTTGTGAGGTGTAATGTATTATTTTCCATTAATAAAATAATATCAAATATGCAGCTTATATGTATCAACTTAAATTCAGTTTTTTTGTAATATTTATATTTTTGTAATACCTGCATCAACTGTAAAGCGCCCCTGAGGTGATATCTCACAAAAGCGGCGCTATAAAAATTGTCAAATAAATAAATGTATCAATGAATTGCCCAACTTCCTTCATTGCTCACTTATCCTTCAACATGCTATATGGCATCCAAATTTTCACATTGACTCCAAATAATGCTAGTTTTACTTTCCCATAGGTGTACTGTTTTGTAATGTAAAAAGATTAGATACTTTGAGTATATATAGGCCTAATACGAATCTATACAAAAGTTGAACATAGGACCTACCACAAGTCTTTTATTGTCCAAAAGTTAATTATATTTGCAGGAATTAGAATGTGGTTGCCATACCAAACAGTCTGTATTAAGGCTTTGGAATCGACTTTATGATATTGGCCCTATAGTAATGTAATCTAACCAAATGAAATCAAGGTGCAAGAATCGTATGAAATGAAAGATGAAAATCAGCTATCGGCTGCTCAGCAATATTCGGAAATGCTCGGCCGTGACGTCACAAAAAAAATCTGAACGGAGAACCAATTTCAAATAAAGCGCCGAAACACTTCACTTCGGGTATGCTCGGAAATGTTGGCCACGCCCCCTGTCGATTGGTCGCTGTGCATATAGCGACTCCCCATCGAAGCAGATAGTTGATTTATGATCGAAGCAACCGTCAACCCAACCAGTAAGTATGTACATGGTAAGTTATGATGGTAATACTTGTTGCTTTGTTCGCTATCTCAATTGATTTCATTTCGGCATTTACCGTTTTCGGGAAGCTAAAAGCCTTCTGAATAATTGTATTTATTGATATAATAAGTTGTTTGTGTATTTTTACGGATGTAAAGAAACTTCAAGAATTAATTTTGTTCCTCTCAAAATCACAGGAAGACATTTTTCACATAATAGAATTAGAGCGACGTGTTTGTGGCAGCTGGTGACGAAACTTGCGCGCGTAAATGAACCACCCACCTTGTGCGAAACTAAACGCAGTAAATTTCAGGTATGTCCACAGGGCCTAGTTCGGTGTAACCACGCGCGCTGTCTCGGTAATCTTCACTTTTAATCGTCTGTAGTCAAAATTTGATCAAATGTCACCATCCCGATTTTCAAAAGTCTTTAGCACTGTATTCATTTACAGGAAAGCCTCATGTTTTGACTTTTTTAATGTGAAAATCTCTTATTCAACTGGAAAATAATATATTTTTATGACATTAGAGAGATTATTTTCTGAGTATAAGTGGCTATCTTGGGGAAACTACATACGATGAATAGATATTATATTTTATATCTGGTGAGACGGTACGATATTGAAAAACATTATTTTGCAAAAAGCAAATAAGTTATTACGGAAATAGTGTTAGCCGGCGTAAACATCAAACCTTACTGAGTGGTTTATTTATGATTTTTATAATTTATCCTGGCACGCTGGACGGCGGAAGAATGGCATTCCAAGGCATAGTAACACGCAAAAACAATATATTTTTTTATATTTACGGCACTTTCGTTTACTCCATCCAGGGGCGTGCGTACAACTCCCGTCTGACCTTGTAACCCTGATGGGAGGAGTTATTCCTAACCCAAATTCTTATAGACAAAGCTGTTGTGGCTGAAAGCTCAGATCTCATTGGCTCAGAGCAAAAATTGTAGTTTGATCTCTCGCTCTCTACCATAGCGACTTGTGTAACAGAAAGAGAAGCTAAGATTGTGTTTTGCTGAGATAAAAATTAACTGTAATTTCCAAGACGCCATTTCGGAAGTCGAAGTCAGTTGAAGTTTTTAGCGTAAATATTTTGAATTTTGAAAATCGTCTAACCCATCTAAAAATAATGTTGCGTGCTAGAATTCTTCAAGGTGATAAATTAATGCCGTGTTGTGTTAAAGGTTGCTCAGACGGATTCGATAATCCGGTGCTAGCAAGAAGCAGCAAGAAATACGTTTGTTTGTGGGTGTCATTTCGCAATTCAAAGCAAAAATACGGTACTTTTGGGATTAAAAAAGAATGCTTGGCAACGCTTAATCTTCCAGTCATCATATAATATCCTGTCCAGGGGCATTTCTCTCAGTTTTGGCCTTGAAACTCATTTTAAACCGCCACGCCCACCTCAAAATTCTTATAGAAAACGAATAATATGGCTAAAAGTTCAGATCTCATTGGTTAGAGCAAAAGGATTGGTTTATGTCTCGCTCTCTACCATAATGACTCGTGTGACAGAAAGAGATGACGGAATTTTGCCGTTTGACAGTTTTCAAATCATTCCAACAAAATGAAAGTGGTTTATTTATACACGCTGGTTGTCATTTGCTGCCGAAATACTATCATTTCACGTCGAAAATATTGCGTGTTAAAGTTGTTCGAGATAAAAAATACAATATAAGCCAGTATAGTGTTAGCGAGTTACAAACATATATTCAACCTACCTACGTAAGTTCAAGTTTAAAGTGAATTGACAGTTTTTAGGTTATTACGTAACATACTTGGTCTTCCTCAACAACGTATAAATGTTATTTATTATATCGACCAACTTATTCATGTTATTGATTAGTGTTATCCTGTATTGTCTTATGGTTTTGGTGAAATTAAAATTTTGAAACATATGTAACAATGAGTTCAAAATAGGCAGAAAAATGTCGGAATTCATCGTCGTACTGTCGGACAAGCATGTTTTGGAATTTTTCTTGTAATTTTGGGTTTCTTCTTCTCAGATTAACAAGTTTCATCTTAAGGAAATAAACTGTAAAAGTTCATTTTCTTAGTCAGGTGAACCTTGCCCTCGGAAAACATTTCGACATTTTTCTGCTTCAAGGACATTTTTATTTTTATAATAGTTTTTTTGGGCTAGTGCGCGAACAGAGTAGGCTGAGAGCAATTATGTTGTCTATGGTCGCATCTTTTTTAAATGGCCTTGAGTTTCCTCTACCTTGTCTACTGCTTTGCTCCGCACGGTAGGTACTGCTTGTATATCTGTGGTTAAGTACTGTATAATTCCGTTACATACAAAAAGCCCGAAGATATCGATCTAGAGAGTGGTATATTTATGATCCTGTCTATCTCCACCAACTGAAAGAAGGACCCGAACCCGTTGTTAAATACAGGTACTAACCTCTCGTTCTTTGATACAATGTTCTTGATTCCTGAATGCACTTCATTGGCTAATAATTTAATTAATTTTCCTTTTCAGACCTATCCGTATTCCGACGCGATACTATACCACGTATTAGGATGCTAAAACTGCTAAAAAAGACACGAATACATCAAACAAGGTCATTTAAACCTCTCCAGAATTGCATCATGTAAGTATTCAGATTTAACCAGCATTTTCCATGATGTTTGCTGACGACAAAGCTGTGGAAATTATATGAAACCCTTGCAGGAGAATTTGAATAACTTCTAGTGCTGTGGCAATAATAATTAACACTTAAATTTGTTACTCTTCTAATATTTATAAGATGTAAGTCATCTACAGTACGCTTGAACAGTGTGGAATCCTCATTTGAAGGAATATTCTGAAGGTATACACCTAATTTATATTGCAGTGAAACTCGCTCAAGAAGTTTTGTTTTCGCTCCCTTTTTTTATTACTTGACATAATGAATATCTTTCAACAAGTTGAATATGTATTTTGTGTAAATATTCTTGTATTTTTGTGCAAGGTCAAATTAAATCCTATTAAGTTGTTGCAGTAAGACAGAAATCCTGGGTTCGATTCCTAGTTGAGACCGTTACTTTTTATTTTTCTGTGTCATGTTTTGTTTAGATATATTAGTATTATCTTCTACTTCAATGATAAATCAATGCTCACTACATCGGTTGTACTGACCCTGTTTTGTATTACTGTCCATTGTCTTTTTGAAAATAAAAAGTATTTTTATGTGTGCATAGCTGTGGGTTTTTTTTTTATTTTCCTTTTCCTGCATTCCAATATTTTTATTTTTAAGATATAATTTTTTTGGGCTAGTGAATGAACGATGTTAGCTGGGTGCAGTTATATCGTCTATGTTTGCACTTTTTTAAATGGCCTTGAGATTTATTTATGGTCCACAATATATTTACCTGTCTGGACCAAACGACCGTTTTATCTGTGGTTAAGGGGGTGACAAAATGGGGCCATACAAAAAGCCCGAAGATATCGATCTAGAGAGTGGTTTATTTATGACTCCATCACTAATTAGCGCTTTTTCTATGGAAATGTCAATGCCAGCTTTGACATTTGACGTACAAATAAAAAAATTGTGACCGTAACTTATGTAATTCGAAAAAAATGTATTTATCGAATAATTTAAAATGAGTAGCCATCCTCGGATTATTCCTCGTCGAGTTCGAGTTCAGATTCTGGCTCAGAATGGAGAGGTGTACCCCGTGTACCAAATAAGTAATATTTCCACTGTAAATTCGGGTTGGTCAAGAAATTGCTTGAAGCCAATGAGCCCACATGTGAACATAGGTTTTTATACACAGAGATAAATAGATAAATATATAATTTTATTATTATTCTAGATAAAAATGAAACCAAACATTTAATGTGTGATAAGAGAAATATTTATAGAGATAAAAAATAATCTAATGGTCTTCAACTATTTGTATAAGATATTTTTTCATAGCATTTGATCAATAGTACAACATACGAATTAATCTTATAATAAAAATATATATTGGTTATTAAATAAAAGGCTGATATTTATATTCTGCATTTCCGAGGCATCTTTTCGTTATTGACTTCATACCAGATGTTTATGCTTGATTTTTGTTCAACCAGTCGTTCCAGCTTCCCCTGTACACTTTGGAACTGAAATAAAAAAAAACAATTTTCAACATTTTTTCAAATTTGTGAAAAAATTTTTGGTAATCTTTTAGGCGAAAGTGGCGAATGGCGGGCACAAAGTCTGTGGGGGAGATGGTGACCGTTTAGTATCGCGCATAAGCCCGTCGGTCAGACAAGCTGTCACCGTCGTGAAAAAAAATGCCTTTCTGTGCATTTGAGATATGCAGAAACAATTCTCGAGCAAAAACCAAATCTAATAGAGTTTCTTTCCATTCGCATGCACTCAAAAATCACTTATTATTTCAATAAATACAATTATTCATAATGCTTTTGGAATAAATTTAAGTGAGACAGCGAACGCAGAAACACATAAGAATATGAAGGATAACCTAGGAATACCAATGAGGGTAAAGGAGGCCCACTAACGGGCGAGTATATTCGCAGCGAGAAGTCTGAGCAAGGCGTTGATACAAAAATACTGTGACGTCATGTTTGCCGCGGACACGCTCGCAACAGGTGTCGCGAGGAGGTAAGAGAAACAAAAGGTGTTCATAATAATAGTCATTTCACCCATACACATATTATTTGAATGGCTATCTCTTTCTAATGTATTTCGTTCATTTAGCTACGTATGATGTAGCCATAAATAATTGTAGCCATTTCATTCATTCACACAAATTCGTTATGGCTATTCTTTTCTCATGCGTTTTGTTATTTAATTTAAATCTAGAAATAGGAACATGCCATATTTTTTGCTCTATTAGTATGAACACACCCGTAGAGTGAATTTATCGGCTTCTTGGAACAGCTCATTCAGTTTTTAGACGAAAAAACATAAGGCAGGCCATTTTCATTTTTTTTTTAAGTTTGCATAAAAAATTTGAATATTTTAAAAATTATATGTTTATTTCTAATAATAAAATTTGAAAGTATATTTCATCGCCTTTCAAAAACAGTTTTTAGTTTTCAGATACATTCAGAAATATCCATCATCAATGGAAATATCCCATTTATTTGGATTTTATTGAGAAGCAGAAATACAATGACTTTCTGACAGCTTCTTTAAAAAATATAAAGTTCAATATGTCAGAGACCTGAAGGGTTAATGTTATATGTCAATATATTTAATAAATATATTCGATAATTCAAAACACATACAAAATGTTTTGAACGTGAACATTGACGATGATTTATAACTTCAACATGAATGCTACATGGAACTAAACTTGATTAACTAACTCATTTGTATAATTATATTTTCATGGTATAATCCACTTTTTATGTAATCAAGAACATTTTATTTACTAGGATTACAAAACTCTTATTCTATTTCACCAACGTTTTTTGGCATCTACCTTTTTGAACATATAAAAAATATTTTTTATTAATATTGATAAAAATACAAATTAGAAAGCGCAAAACACCACCAAGTACTAAAAAAATTCAATTTGACGCCATTGAAAGGAGTGTCAACTTCAATATTCTACACTAGTGGTCATGGTTGTTGATATTGCCAATATTTTACTGGAATTGGACATATTATTAATATTATAGAGTATTTGGTAATTTAAAGCGTACAATTAAATCATATAGAAAATTAATTACGGTAACTTCTAATTTATTTATTAAGACATACACAGTACAATAAGATACAGTTAAGGATATTTTTCGTTATTACATAGTTGTAGTACCTATTACGTATGTTCATAAAATATCATGACATTACATAATTTCGCCTGAGATTGTTATAAAAGGAAGAAAGTGTGTGGAGAGAAAAAAATAAATGAAATCAAGAATTATAATATGCTCACGAATTGTAATTGACTGTTGATACATAGAAGTTTTGAAAAATGAAGTGAAAATATTTTTGAAATATGTCACGCTAAGAAATTTAATAAGTTAGTTTTGTACGTTAGAAAGGAATCATGAAGGATGTCTAAATGTAGTAATTTTTCATAGTGGGTGTAAGTTGTGATTGCGCGAGTAATTACTGAGTTGTTTGCTGCATTGGTATTGTTTTTTTTTTTTTGCCGATTTATCGGCACTGAAGTTCTGTTGTAACCTATCGTTTTCTTACTGCAAAATGGCGTGAACCGCCGCTTGTTTGGTTCGTCCCTTTCCTATGATTTGTGGTTCGGCTCGGCTTCGGCTAGCAAGTGTGTATGCAGCATTAGATGCATCATTAGTGAGAAGGAGGGAGAGGTTACGATGGAGCTAGCTGGCATGCCTAGTACTTACTTAGTGAATCCAAGTTGGATGGCTGCTTCCATGGCCTTGGTGGCGCGCCCTCCCATCTTGCAAGAGAAAACTACCTCGGTGTCTTTGCTTGGCAAGTCTCGGCCATACTTCTTTTTGAACTCGTCGTTGCTTTGGATTTGAAGTGAAGTAGCCAGGTCACCAACTGAAAGGAAAAAATAAAACATTATTTTTATTATTGAATCACACAAAAGCAAAATGTAGGATGTTATAGGAAAAAATGAGAAAATAATTTTGCATAGGTACCTAACCAATTATTATGTTTTATATTCACCTCGACACAGGCTAGTCCTAGTGAGGTTAATAATTAAAATGTAAACAGTGATACCGCATGTAAACAAACAATAAATAAATAAAAAAATATATATAAGGGAAAAAATAATTTTGCACAGTAGAACCCAATTATTTTCTTTTATAAATTAAATATTATTTAGATAGAAAGATCATGAAAAATACTTTTGTACCTTTTATGCCTATTATAAAGATAGCGACTTGAAAATTTGAAAACTTTTTGTTAAATAAAAACAACTGGCACAAATTCAATGTTGAAAATGGGTAAAAATCTGTAATGGTGATACACAGCCCACGACCCGCGAACCGACTTTGTGCGATCCCCGGGCCTATTTGGCTATATGAATAAATAAATAAATAAAATTGTGGTTTTTCATAAAAAAATTTTAATCCCTATTCCATGTCCTACATTTATTTATAAACACAAAATTTGAAAAACATTTTGCACATCAGGAAATAAAAAAAGCCTGAAATGAGAAAACCTGAATTTTTAATTGTGGGAAAACCGCTCAAGAGGCCGAAATGCCTGGAGCCAGTGAGGCTATGACATCCCCAATTGGGGTATATTGTAAGGCTGGATGTAGTGGGGAGGAGAAGGTGATGGGAAAGAGGAAGGTGGGGAAGTACTTATTCTCTATGTGACCTGCGAACACTCGAAAAATATTAAGTGGAACAAGTGAGCGGAACAATGCCAGTAACCATAGTTTTGAAGCAATAAGATGGTTGTTAAAACATATTTTTATTGCATTAAAAATAGTATAACATACCACCATTTTAATGTCATTACCCCTTCCTCAAAAATGTGGTTTTATTGTAATTTTATGGCTTTTGATGTATCGCAGCTGGCCAATAAAATAATATTCTAATTTGTGAAGAGACTTAACAGTTAATTCAAATGGAAACAAAATATTCTAAAGCTACATTACACAGTAATATCGATGCTAGAAAGTAAAAATGGCTAAAGCACCAAACAGCTATATGACTCATTATCCATTTATCCTTTCCAGCGTCGATACAATATTTGGACAAATATTGAAATTGTCAAAATAAGAATCCATTTCCATTGATTACAAGCATAAAGATGGCTGTCAATCATGGAAAAATAAATTAAAAAACATGTTATTTTACAAGAAATGAGATTGATAAAAATCACAGCATGCATCCTCCCATAGAGTGGAAAGGTTTTGAGTTTGAGTCTTTTTAGTTTTTCTAATTCATATTTTTTTAATATTATTAACCTTTTCAACGAAATCTATTCCATCACACGGCCCGTTTTGATGCAGTGGACATGTTTTAGTGAAACTTCACGGATCACACAATATGCAACATCAGCATAAGGGCATAGCTGCCAATGGATTACATTACCAAAGTACCTAAAAAAACCCTTGACTCTCCTATCTTGTAGGTATGCTGTCCTTGTTCTACCGGTATTATAATGAAAGATGCTCCAAGAAAATAGCGTCATTGATCCCTTCAGTACTGGTGCATAGTCGGGAAACATGCCAAACAAGCGCCCAACATATATATACGGTTGACATTTGTCACATGAGAACGGGTCGTTTATACAATTTGTTCTTAAATTCAACAGCTCGGCTGTGGAACAATTTGCCGGCCTCTAAATTAAAACAGTATTTAATTTAGCTAATTTTCAAACCTAACCCTAAAAAAATTGTGGCGGAGATACAAGTACCCAATAATATTTGTGAGTGAAATGAAATGCGGCGCTCACTTGGAATATTGATGCTGGAAGGAATGATTCCAGTCTCTTTCAATTCATCTGGTTCTCTCACATCGATCAGGAGGACTTCAGGCTTGTCCTTGTAGGTGACCACGTCTTCATAGGTGACTACACGATCCATCGCTGTATCGGAAAAGTTTCTAGCCGATGCAAAATTATACCTTGAAATTGGTAAACTGCTGTGGAATCTTGCTATGACGATATCTGAAATGAGAAGGAAATAGTTTAATGTAATATTACAAATAATCCCTTCAATATTTTCCAGAGAGAATTTTCAGCAGATCACAAGTAAATAACTGTTCCCTTTATTTGAGTACTATAACTATCAGAGTTATTAACGTAATAGAAATATGGTACACTAACATGATTTTTAGAGATTGAAGACAACACACGTCATCACACTGTCAGAATGGAAATCATTCTTAACACAATATAAATGTGTTTTTGTGGGGAGGGTTTATTTTTATCACCACCCTGGCTCGATCAATACAAAATTAATGTGTCCATTCCATACAACTATTATTATTTGATTGGTAGGTACTAGGAAAATCAATACTGAAGGAATTTGTGAGTCAAAACTACTTTGAAAATTATGAATGCTTGGTGGACTCTCCGGTACATCATAAGGAACTCGAGTGAAAAATATTGTGGCTTAAGTTATATTCATAAGGATCAACAAACGCTAATTCTGAATATATAAGTTTCATTATAAATAATTATATGTAGAATTAATAAATCATCATTTAAAAACGATTAAAACTGTAAGACACATGAACGGCCTGTACACTTCTTACAATGCTACCTCAAAGGGTCGGTCGTCTGCGTGCGTTATAATGCGGACAATTTTGTGCAAAGTTGTGCTGCATAGACTCGCACACGGGTTACCATTGTGGTATACAAATTATTTCAAAATAATTCATGTTTTTGGAAATCTTGTTAAATATATAAATTGGGATTTGTTCATTTCATACCGACCCGAGTGGGATAGACCTTACTGAAAACCGACAAAAACGAGGTACGTATGATGTCACACGTACCCTGTCAGATTTCGATCCTTTTGGAAAGTTGTTAAAAATGCAAACTTTTAAAATTATTTTAACTGTGAAATCGACATTTGTAAAAAATTAAATATTGTTATTTAAGTTAGAATGTGAGCCTTTATTAAAATTAAAAACATTAGACTGGAATTCCTTATTTATACATTTTTTGTGCATTACGGGATTCAAACCCACTACCTCTGGATTTGTGGTGGAGGTTCTTTACTAATCGACCACGGAGGTCTGTGATAGAAGAGATTTCTGTAACATTATCCAAGTCTAATCCATCAGTCATAAGTTCCATAACTTGCAGAATACCTCAGTCTTTTTGACACAGTCAACTTTATCCAAAAAATGAGGAGGGTCTAAGTACGAAATGAATCCAAAATATATATCCATAAAAATCTTGCTGGAAGATCAATTCAGGAATAATTATTATCAGATAACATCTAAGGTTTAACTGGGCAACTTATCTGATAAACGTTATACAAATACACGGTACTCTCATATCATGAGAGTAATACTAAATAGAATGTCTTTAATACTATTCATTATCTAGTGAATTGTTTTATCATAAGATATTGTGACGTAAAAACTAGTGTAGGACTTTTAGAAAATAATAATCGACTTACTGTTTACCGGCGGCAGGTTAGATTTACAACAAGCGGAACGATTCACATTCAAAACTAGCCTCACCAAGCGCGAAATCCGCGGAATGAACATAACTTCCACAAAATAAGATATATTAAAAATTATTATTTGTGAAACCGGTTTTGGTTTTGACGGATCGTAAAAATGGGTGAAAATCCACTATTGGGCAAATACAATCCGCATAAAAAAAGGTTTTATAATCGTCATAAATATAATTAATAATTACATGCATCAGAAAGAACATAAATGAAATAACGTTTCATTATTATTTGATGATTTTTTAAATTACTTTTTTTATTGAAAGTTTTTTTATACCGCCATAATACATATATAAAAAGGGTAATATAAAATTATAAAAAAAAACCGCAAAGGCAAAGCCTGTGCATGGGTATATAATAATCTTTTTGATGACATTTCTACGATTTAATTAAGAGGACGTCTTAAAATTAAACATAAAATTGGTAGGTACTTCTTAAGATTAAGGCAATAATATTTCACTAATATTATGACAGGGCACGATGCATTTCAAAATATTATCCTCCTAAAAATTAAATTAAATATTATGCTACGTATAAATAGGACAAAACTTATTTTAAATAAAGACAAACGTTTCCATGTTACGAATTACCTGCCAATATTTAAAATCACGTACTACTATCACACTTAGAAGAAAATGTTGCTTGGGTCTCGATGGAGGACTTAGCCAGCCGAGGAATTGAACTCACGGCGGCGCTTGGGTAACCCGAAACATTTCCAACTCAGCTCGTAATTCATATGTAAATAATATTTTAACATTTACGTGTCTGTAACTGGTAAACTCATCCAGTAATCATTCAGTGCTGCCAGTAAATTTGATAAATAATCCCGAATTATTATGAGGACGTTTGAAAGTTATTGTAATAGAGTAGGTAAGTAAAATGCATTATAATATTATTATACATGAGATCTTGACTAACCCTGCAAATAAACGAATGGAAATATTGCTGGAAATTTCTACCTGGCAACCAGTTTCATAATACATGCGTATTAGCGGTATTACTGACGGTCTCCGTCAGGGCCGGCCCTATGTGGGCGCAATTGGAGCAGTCCGCTCCGGGCACCGATTTTTTAAGGCGCCAAGACGCTGATAATTCTTACACCTAACACTCCTAACATATCGCCTATGAGATTATTTTTCATGGAAGCCAAGCCGCGCTACACAGAAATACAAACATCCGAATATTATTGATTACAGTGATCACCTATCTAGGCCTACTGGTTTTGGCAAGGGGCTTAAAATTTTGACTCGTGCCAGGCGATTAGTGATTGGCTTAATCCGAGGGTCACGGGTTCAAATCCCGGCATGCGCATGCCGGGATTTGAAAATAAATAAATTTAGAAAAATAAACATAACAAAATGATATCATGTGCATCCTCAGAACAACTCAGTAATCAACTCCCGAATATAGTCTATGTATACTGTACGCCGTAGGTAAAGTAAGTACTTGATTGTACTCTCAATATAACCATTAAATAATCTAAGATCGTAAATGTTTTTTTTTTCGTACAAAATATTTTTTTTTATATAAGTACCTATATTATTTTGCCATTCAACTTTTTAAACTGAAAACTACCTTAAAACGTTTGGAATTTTGGAAAAGTTATTTATCTTTTTTACTTGTCAATCAGAAGAATCACCTCCCGAAGTTTGTGCTCTATACCCACGGACACTTTGTATAATATAAGGTAAAAAAAACTTTTGTATGGATTGTTTTTTAACAGCTGGTAACACTATTTTCTGAAAAGTGAAGCCATTTGATTGGTGGATAAGAAGCGATTATTAAATGTTTAAGGCGGTAAAATTCAAACCAAATTCATGCAATAAGTTTCTTAGTAGAATCTTATGATACTGATACTGGTTTCAAGATTTTGTAAATTATTTCAAATTTTACTCTTTCGGAATGGTTTAGTTATTAATAAATTACTCTCTGATTGAAACTCGTTTCGCAATTTTTGATGTTTTTTTATTGCAAGATGAAGTTTATACTATTTTCCACTTATTCCGCAGCGCTACGAGTTTCACGAAAATTTAAAAACCAAAATCTATAGCATCGTAAAGATACTGCCAGGAAATGAATGAATGAAATGAATAGAGGTTTTGTAATTAAAACGCTTTCCTAAATATTATAACGCCATTAAATGGCCTATAATCTACGAACAGTACTTGACAATTTTGTGGTACCATTACTACAATCTCAATCATATAAAATTATGTTTTGAAAAGTATATAAAAAAATAGATACCTATGATTTAGTTCGAAAAAATTTCCTAAAGGTGCATTCAATTATATATCTATCTACTTATCTGCTTACTAATACTTCAGCCCATTCTTAATTATTTACTGTGCTTTTAACCACCATTTTAAAATCATAAACAGTTATTTAGCATCTTGGCTTCAAGGTCATTTTTTTGGTAATTTCGACTCCCAGCATTCGAACAAGCACGAAGCACAACTCCAAATGGATTCACACATAACGATTGCTATCGTCTATTTGATGTCAATTTGTTGCAGCATTTGTTCCCCTTTCGTCAAAGGTAGGCTTATTTTTTGTTATTTTAAGAGTTTAAATTTGTTTATGAACGTAAATGTGTTGTATCAGATTTAGAATGCTACTTACAGTGTAATAATATGTACGGTTAATGCAAATCGGAAAATGTCTACGTGCTCCAAGTCATCATAAATATTTCAATGTCAATATTTTTTATTCAGTGTGTAAAATCATAAATAATAAATTATTGCTCGTTCTTAGTTTTATCTCATATTTGAATAATACTGAATATTTGTAGAAACGTTGGGTCAGTAAGTTATTTCACTAAACTTGTAAAATTCATCATTTCAAAGCCAAGTTCTGCGAAAGTTTTGTTATTATTCAAGTTCTGTGAAACCAAGGGCGCATGATGGAATAATAATAGAACTTTAATTTTAAGTTTGAAATTTGATGAATTGTTCAAGTTCAGTGAAACGAATGAACCTAAAAGAAAAAATGTAAACACAGAGGTATTTAGGTACTTACTTAATTGTTTTTATCGTATGGCAGCATCCAGAATCCTAAAATAAAAATACCCTATTCACCGCTTTTTATTTCGTGTTCGTGAGCTCGGGGACAGAAAAATATAAATAGCTTTATGGTATTATGTTCGTTTTAAGAAAAAAATTGAATATCTTCAAATGTAAGGGATATTTTGCATACTACATCAAACATGGATCAAAGCGTAAGGTTTTTTATGAATACAATTTTATAACCTGTATTATGTTAATACCAGAACGAGAAGCCAACGCTTCTTTTAGATATTCATTATGTAGTGTAATAACCATACTAACGTAACTAAATAATAACTTATCCATTTTGTTTTGTTATTCAAAGTCAAACTTGATTAGCGTTAGATTTTTTTATGTTCCCTTCAAGTCATATTAATTTCAAATAAGTACGTACCCGAGTACCTACCTCTAGCAATCTTCATGACTTATCACGAGAACTCTAAATTGATACCATGAACTGTCAGCTATTTTGTAGATAACTATTATCTGACCTTTTTAAATACGTCTATTTAAATTTCACTTTTATTTTCGGTAATAAATTAATGCAAATCTTAGAAGCGGTATTAACTCACTTCCCGACATCAGATCTGAAACTCTGCTCATTGTCGATGAATCAATCAGATCACGTAGATGCATTTCAGTAGTTAATATACGAAATAAATGTCGATCCTACCCGATCTGTATTTGGCGAGATAGGTAGAGTTGTCGACTCCGATTAAATTAGAGATTAAAAAAAATAAAATTCTCAACTAATATAGTTTTAAAAAACATTTAAAAATAGATAACAAGCAATAAAATAACTTGGCTTTTTACGGTTTTTTTTTAAATAAAATATATACTCTGACCCAAAAAAAAAAATACAACATGAAACTCGACGAGATATATAATATATAGGTACCTACCTATATACTCTACGAAAGAGCTTCTAAATATACACATTAGGTAATCATATACTATCAATTTTAATTCCAAACCTGTACGAAAAATTAACAATTTATTAATCATCAAAATATTTTTTTTTAAATGCCGCTGGGCAGACTAGTAGCTAAAATACTACGCAAGTTCTTACGAATAAACTGGTTTCATATATGGTATCCGGGTAGGTAGGTACTTATGAGCTAAGCAGCTAGCAAACAGATTCTTAATTAAATTAATATAGGTTTTTAATTATTGAAGACAATATTAGCGATTCCTAAGCGAAAATTTAAAACATAAAAATCAGAAAAAAGATACGGTCTCATTTAGGACACGAACCCAGGACCCTTGCCTGGCAAATTCTAATACTATTTTCAATAAATAAATATTGCAATTTTAGGTTTTACTCATTAAGTTATTCCAAAAAATGAAATAGGTTTTATTTACTTCGATTACTGAAATACTTTATTTATCTCTTCATATGAAGCGGTTACTTTGTGATGTGACATTATAATTTAAAATTAAACAATAACTTTGTAAACATCACTTATAGGTAAATACTTAATGTCGACCGGGTTTCACTACAACCGTAGCTTCATCAGGACTGTATAATACTAACCTAGACATCTAAAATATAAATTAACATGTGTTGACATCACGGTAAGTAGACGGTCTGAGCTACAGTGGAAGAGGTAGGGATAGTTGGGAGATTGAGATGCGAGTGCTCTTTGTCAATAGGGAACAATCTGAGTATAGGGCTTTTATTTAGGTTTATGATGTTTACAAAGTTATTGTTTAATTTTAAACTTTATTTATCATTTGGAGTAGCACATTTTATTTCGATTATGCCCTGTACCCTAAGCCAGTGTTCCGCAAACTTTTTGTGTTCAAGGTACACCTATCAAATCAAGAATTTTTAGAGGTACACCAAAGAAAAAAGGAATGTTTATTTAATATTTATATATTACTAAAATCAATATACCTAATAAGAAAAATGTTTAGTGAGAAATGTGAGCCTGTTTAACTGAGCACAGGCGATCAAAATTTGGAGCAATCGTTGATAAGGCTACTCTCATCTCTTCATTGATCGTCCTCAGGCGTTCTCTTTTTTTCGATTTAATAGTAGTGAGAGTTGAAAATCCCAATTCGCATAAGTAGGTTGTGAAAAATGGATATATATTTTAACAGCATGCTTTGAAAGCAGTGGATACTCGTTTTTTATATGCAGCTAAAAATGTGCTAGCTCTACTTTGGAAAATTTTAGTTTTAATGTTCGATCAGTTTTTAACTATACGAATTCTTCCTGCTCGTTTATCGGTAAGTGTCCAAGGGAAATATTATCTGAGAGTGGATTTCGTACTCAGTCCATAGGTTGTAGGTCACACTTAGGAAAATAACAGTTCATTTTTTCTGCTAATAGCTCCAAGTGTTTCACTATAAAAGCCTGCACTTTGTTTCTGAATCGGCAGCCATGACATTTGGAAACAATTCATTACTACCATTGACAGCGTGGCTGATCCATAATACCAACTTAGCGCGAAAGCTTTCAATTTTGTCCGAAGACGTTAAAATATAAGAATTCCTGCCTTGCATTTTTCTGTTGAGCTCATTTAAATGAGCGAATATGTCCTGCCAGATATGCAAGTTTTACTACCCATTCTTCTTTTTTAAACACGGAAGAAAAATCTGAACCCTAGGCCTCTAAAAATATCTGGGACTCATTTTTTAGCTCGTAAATCCGAAATAGCACTTTTCCGCAAGAAAGCCATCGTACTTGTGTATGAAACAGAAGTGACTGATGTTATCTCTCATCTGCTCCCATTTGCTATCTTATTATCTTCACAATACCTTGAATTTTTTCCGCGGCACACGCTTTGCGGAACACTGCCCTAAGCCACAGTAATACTTCTATGAGAATTCAGTTTCTATGGACCGTGCTATACAGAATAGAGTAAATATTACAAAATTTGAAAGAGGCAAAAATAAAATAACTGACAAATCGAAACAATATACACGGTGTTCGGAAACTTGTAGTAGAAGCTGAACACTGGTGAATATAGATCACATGTAGACGACGTAGATTCACCACATTCTATCACACTGAAAACAAACAAAAAACTGCTTTTTTCGATCTGAGCATTTCGCTTTGATTTTTACCCTTTTCATTTTTTCGGCGGTTATCAAAGGTTATCAGAGGTTAAAAAATCTTTGTAACTAGGTTACGATTGGACTCATTTTAAAATACAGCTGATATTTTACCCCTTAGAGACCATTTTTTTTACAAAAAAAAATTCAACTTAATATCGATTTATTCGAAAAAGAAAGCTCAAATCAAAAAAAATTGTGCAGCAAAATCGACTCCAATGTGTTGTAGAACCAGTTTCCTGCTGGTACTACGAGTTTCCGAACACATTTGTGTATAGAGGTGTATCAGAACGTATCCTAAAGACTTTAACCCATTACCTCCATGACGATTAGCGAGTCCTGTCCAGCATATTTGGAGAAAAAGACTCCCCTCGAGATGTCAGAAAACACAAAACATTAACATATGCCAATTTATACAGTTTCAGGAATGGATCGCATCTCGCTGTACGATGAAGTAGCGAAAGTAAAAGAGACTCCAGGTGTTTACCTGATTGATATCAGAGAAACCAAAGAGATTGAAGAAACCGGACTGATACCTGGAAGCATTCATGTGCCAAGTAGGCTAATACATCAATATTGTTATTTTTCTTTAGTCTTTTCATTTAAGCTATTCTTTTATACCTGTCAAGTGGGTATATAAGAGGGAGAGAGTTTAGGGGGTTCAACCCCCTTCGGCCTCAGTATTGCGTAGGAAAAAAATAGTACATTACTCGTGGATTATACTCCTGGAAAATACAGCAATATTATTTGATCATCCCTTTTAACACCTATCCCTCTCTCTTGTCCACTCCCCCCCAGAATAGAATCCCCTCCCTATGTGAATGCTATACTCTGCTACTCATTAATATCCCTTTAAAGTCCCAGATTAATCCTTTAATGTCCCTTTGAAAACAGATAATTATTATGCAAACCATTTTACCCAAACAATACAAACAGGATAAATTGGTGCATATATACTTCCGATAGCTTGAAAAGTTTTTCTAGATGCGAGACCTGTAAAAACAACAGCTTTTCCTCAAAACATAATATATATTTATTTATAATTATTTTTCAGTGAATCTTGTAGTGACCGAGTTGACGCAACTAAGCTCGGAAAATTTTCTAAAAAAATATGGAGTTAAAATTCCGGATCTAAACTCCCCTATCATTTTGACATGCAGATCTGGTCGTCGTGCAGAGATTTCCTTGAATGAGTTGGAAAAAGTTGGATTCACCAAGTTAGTATCATCAAATAATAATATTTTAAACATAATGTGTTTAAGTCTCCAATTCGTTGATAACAAAAAATGAATAAGAAGATAATACAAATAAAGCTAAAAGAAACATGAAACAGAAAAAGACACAGAAAAATAAAAAGATAACGGTGTCAACTAAAAAAATCTCAATTTTTTTTTTCTTAGTTCAGACAATTATCTTTTTTTTTCTTCTGCGTCTTATTCTATTTCATGGTTCTTTTAGATTTATTAGTATTTTCTTCATCTTCAATGATATATATTACATTGATGGGTATATACTTCAAAAGTTATTAAAGGAAAGTTGTTCAAATAAAAAATTAAAACTTTTTTTTTTCAGTGGTAAATATTACGCTGGAAGTTGGTTGGAGTGGGAACAAAAACAAGGAATCAAATAAAAAGTATATTTAATTAATTGCATCGAATTCCCAAAATGGCCCCGGAAGGAAATCGATTCCAAAACTTTCGATCTTAATTTATTGCAGCCAAATAAATATGAGATTGGGTAATTTTATTGTATTTTTTTTTAATTACCTGTAACCTAATTATATGATATTTATATTCCTCTTACAGATAAAGGTGTTTAAATTTTACAATACTGATAAACAACCATTTATTATACATTAATGCAGAGGTTCCCAAAGTAGGTGCCGCGGCACCCTGGGGTGCCACGGAGAGAGATCAAGGGTGCCGCGAAGCGCCCCTGATGTCTCTACTAAAAATCAAAATTGACACTAATACAAAAAAATTATGGAATGGAATATCAACCGCGTGGCCAGTCCGCGCTGGGTACGGATTGGATGGGAGGCACAGAGTTACTACGCAAGAAAAAGAAAATCTAATTGACCTCTCGAGCGACACAGCCTAAAAACAAAATACGCAATGAGTATCCGATTCTAAGTGCAAAAGCTCTAAGGGTGTTTTTTCCCTTTGTGACTTCATATCTGTGCGAAGCTGGATTTTCAGCGGTTGCTGTTATAAAGAGCAAATATCGCTCGAAAATAAATGTGGAAAAAGAAATGAGAGTTGCTGTATCAAGCCTTATCCCTAATTCGAAAAATTGTGCAGTGAGCAGCAGGCTCACCCGTCGCACTAAACACACACAGCTCGAGAGGATGTGGAAGGTTTTAGTAAAGATATTGGCATTTTTTTGGATTTTCACCTTTGTTTTCCTACCAATATATGTATTTTAAATACGAGTTGTGTTAGTTTCTTACCAAATTTCTTCTTCATGTACAAATATGAAATATACCAACAACATATGACTAGGGTACCGTGTGCCACGACTTGGAAAAGTTTGGGAACCGCTGCATTAATGTATGTCAGTTGTATAAAAAACATGTTTATCAGTAAGACCCTCATTTTTCTTATAGAAGAAAGAAGACATTGGTTCGTAGGGCCGACTCAAAGATGGTAGAATATATATTTATTACAATATCTTTGGGCCGACCCTATGCGGGCGCAATTGGAGCAGTCTGCTCAGGTGCCGAATTGCCAAAATTGGCAAAACCGTGAGTGGTTTATTTATGGCAATATCCAACCCCTAACAGTCCTAACACATAGCCACAGACATAGGAATTAATAGACGAGAAGATATGGGCGAGGGGTAAAATCAACTGTTGAAGAACGAGGGAACGAGGGAACGAGTGAAGCTGACTGTGATTCGTCAATAAATCAATCTGACAGTAAATAGGCATCTCGCATTATAATATCACCATTTACTTCTTAAAAGTAAAATCTGCTTTGAATGAATAGACATTTTTACATGGGAGCGCAAATTACTCGCCACGTTATGAACAAATTTGCGAAGTCCAAATTCGGCAAAGTAAGGCAGCTTTTATTTTCAGAGTCGTAGTTAGTTTCAGAGTATTTAGTTAAGACACTTTTATAAATGTTCATAATTTACTTCCCAGCAACCAACCAGCTTTGTGTTTCGCGTCCAGACGTTTCTCTATGTGATAGTAACAACTGATTCATATTATACGATGTGAATATGCTTAAAATAAAGTAAAATAATGCTTATATATGGAATGTAATACGACAATTGGGTTTATTCTCTTTTTTCACATCTATTTTTACCAGTTTTCATAGTACAAGTCAAAATTTTGCCGTGTTATTTAGTAAAATGAACCGATGATGCCTCGACCATAGTTCGCACAAGAATGATGACGTCACGTTTTCAAATTTCATTTGAGGCCAAACGCGAGCCCAGCCGGCTCAATGGAACCGGTATGGGGAGTGGGGATAATACGCTTTTAATCACTTAGGGCAGGTCTACTAATATTCATATGTCTATGCACATAGCCTTTGAAATTATTTTTCATAATTAACTGTGCTACACAAAAATTCAAATCATCCACATATTATTGATAACAGTGAATTGGTAGGTGCCAAGCAATGACTAAATACAACACATCAATGGTGCCGAGGCATCAAAGTTCATGGGGTGAGGTTTTTCCAGTTATTGACGCGGCGGACTCGTCTGCCCACAACTGACACCCACATTCCTACCCACCCCTCATACCTCTTTCCTTCCCAGATCTTAATTTCCATAAAATACCCCCCCACACAGCATCCCCAAAGATGACATAGGCCCCTAGGGAAATTATTTTCCTTAGGGCTTCCTGTGTGGAGCTAATTTAAAAAATGGAAAAATATGCATAAGATAGGTTATTAGGATCTAAGTTTCGCATATTTAAATAAGTTATAATACTTCGTACTAACAAAATCCAACATGACCACAAAACATGCTTTGACACGCGATAATAAATTTAGGTAAACTTTTACGATCTCCTCCCACGTAAATAGTTGTTTCTTTACAATAATTTGTGTGTATTGAAGTAAGCAGAATAAGTAAACTTTACCTTACCTTATTCTGACCTAGCATCAGTATGTACATACCTAGTACCAACTCGAGTACTTTTAGAAGTAAACCATAATATAGATCCGATGTTTTCCATTCAAGTTAATATCCTCTGCTGTTAGGCTCCGCCTTGTCCGGATTGCTGCCATGATGTCATCTTTTTGTTTTCTGCACTTCAATTTAACGATAATATTTCGCGGTCTTCCTTCAATCTTCTTCTTGGGGGTTACTCGGGTGGCGTATTCGATTTCGTCAGGATTTACTATTTTTTTTTGGTATCCCAATGAACTCTATGTTATTAATGCGTGCGTGTTGTTCGTTAACATCCAATTGTTTTTGCAATTCGTTAAATTCACTTTGAATTACGGCATTCTGTTTCAGGTTTTTTTCAAGGGCAGTTGCCCTTGTATTCATATTGGCACGGAATATTAGCTAATATAACTAATATAACAACACTACACTATTATAAACTTATTAAAATATAGATATTTAGATTTTAGCTACGACTTTTGTTTTATTTGTCATTGAATATTATTGTTGGGATCATTTAGAACAATTCTTCCGGAAGGTTTATATAACTTTCCGACATTATGTCCGGGTTAAATCTTCCCCACAGGAAAAACTAAACCCTTTCACACACTTTTCCACAAATGATCATCTAGTCAATCCACATTATGCAAGTATATTATATAAGCATAATAAATACAAAACAATACAAGAACAACACGTCAAATCACCAGATATCAAATGGTAAAATAATTCACCGACTCCAGATATTTTCATATCAGAGGCTGTATATTATACATTCAAATAATATTTATATTTACAAAAAAGTCGATGTTGAATTCAAGTTGTAAAAAAAATGTTCGGTCTCAATATTCACAACCTCAAAACTTAACTCCAAATCATATTCACAACCCCGAGCAGCGCCGGGTACACGTCAGTTAGGGTATATATTTATGACACCAATCGTTCAACTAGTTGGACACATACACTCGTATATATATAGGTACTTATGTATTTTTTAACATCTTATTTATTGGGTTAGCCGTAGAAATATGATATTTCATCTAAGGACAGGGGCGGATTTGCAGTCTTGGCCGCCCTAGGCCCCAGACCATGTAGCCGCCCCTTTCTCAGTACCCATCATATTGACCAGGAGTATCCAAACTTTTCAGTAAGTTCCTAGGGTCAAAACCGTTTTAATTTTCCTGCCATTATCATTCATGGTTCATGGGGTGAGATTTGTCCAGGTCTTGGCGGCGGATACGTCTGCCCACCTGCTGCGTGGCGGGCCGGATCGAGAGAGACTGGGTGAGGGAGGCCTTTTGACCTTTCCAGCCGGACTATCTTGACCCATCGCCTTGCACCGCAGTTGGAGGGATGTATTCATACGTATGTCACTCCTGGACACACTAATCCCCAGATTCCTACCCACCCCTCATACATTTTCCTTTTCAGAACTTCCTATCCTTCCCTTCCTTAAAAAGACCCTCCACACAGCATCACCTAAGATGACATAGGTCGTGAGGGAAAATATTTTCCTCAAAGCCTCCTGTGTGGAATTAATGTAAAAAAATACGCTTGCTAAATTCGCTAGTTCAATTACTGTATAATTGTCGATTGTCGCAGGCCGGATTGATGACATTGGCGGGCCGTTGTTTGGAGACCCCTGATATAGACTATAGACTACATAATGAATTTACTTTATTGACAACTTTTATCGAAATCGATTCAGAAATTTAGTTGCATATCGCCAATCGTAACAAAAAAGTCACAGATGATAACAAGAAATTACTTCCTAAGTACCTAAATATTCTACGTACGAAAGTACGTAGAATATTTAGGTACTTAGGAAGTAATTTCTTGTTATCATCTGTGACTTTTTTGTTACGATTGGCCGCCCCTAATATCTGGCCGCCCTAGGCCCGGGCCTACATAGGCCTAAGGGCAAATCCGCCTCTGTCTAAGGATGTTCCTATGCTAGTTATTCGTAGGTACATTTTGTACTTTATTTTTTATTTTTACAAAAAAATTTGAAATATACAATTATTTACCTTTTATCCGTATTACTAATTAGTTTCTTACACGCCCGTTCAACGTTGGTGTGGTAATAAGTCAAACCGCGTTATAGCGTTAACCGAAATAATAATAACATAGCATTTATATAGCGCCGTTTGGTGTAATTTCACTTCAAGCACGCTTTTCTATAACAAACATAAAAACGTTAATTTAGTATAAGTGATCACGTTCTAAAAATTATTCCTACATTCCTACAGTACACCTACACTCAAGGACGGTTCCAGGATTTTTTCTGAGAGGGTACAAGTCTCAGACGGGCAAAAATTGTTCTCTTATTTTCGTATACAACATACAACATTAACTTACTATAAGAAATACACTTGTATATTATAAAAAGCAAATGCGTGTTTCCCTACCCGCCCAATTTGCTCTACAAATAGCCACTGCCACCCACCGGTGGTTATGGTGGCCCTTGGTGTCACATCGAAAGTAAGAGAGTTTGGTGGGGGTGGCTGCTGCATTCATTTTATACTGCACTTAACAAAACTAACTTAATTATAGCGGAACTGTTTTAAACTCATTTTTAAGAGTTTGGGGGGGGGGATTAAGGGAGGGGGGCACGTGCTCGCTTGCCCCCTCCCCCCCCTAAATCCGCCCTTACCTATACTAGGTACACAAGCCTCTTGTACCTTTATACACGAATCGATGAATGATTTTTTAAAAATAAAAACAGCTTTATGAAATCATCCAAGCCGTCATTCACAATAGTCATCGATATAATGTATATACATAACATATTATGTTGGTCGTGACAGTAGTGCATGAATCACAACCGATCACAAGTTTAGTGTACAAAATTCCAGCAAATCAGCGAGTACGCCCACTTATCTACTCATCTGTTTATAAAATTACCGAATGAACAGATCAACTGGCAACACAATATGACAGGCTAGAAGAATCGCTAAAAATATACTAAATTTATATTTCTTTTGATTTTTCGCAATGTTTCCGCTATTTTAACATTTAAAAACTGATTCATAAACTTCAGAAAAATTTACTACCACATTTCTTTTTTCTTGCACGTGATATATACACGAAACTGTCGGGAAGTATTACAAGTTTGTTGTATGGCGATTCAGACGGTTCGATTTTAGTTGATCAACTCTTTGTTAAATGACCTTTGAAAGCTTATCGACATGTGAGAACACCCTTTCAAAAAAGTTGATCAAGTTTTAAGCTGAGCGACTAAATAAAATTTGAAAGCCCGTCTATTTTGTTGTTCAGGTATGAGTCATCGTTCGTGCTTTACAACGAATCGACACGTGTGAACATATATTTCAACTCGCTTGAGATTTTTAGTTCCTTGCGTCCACTTGCCTCCTTTGGCGAAAGAAGACGTTTCTATTTGGGAACATCTTCGTGAAAAAGTGCCTGTAGTGGTCGGATTACATAATGTTCAGGTTTATTAATCTCTACCAAAGCGGTGCCTGTCTTTGGGATCAAAACCAAGAAATATTTTAAAATAAAAATGCGAATAATTCATATAATATTATTTTCGAAACGGGACACAAAAATAAAAACAATCGGAACCATGTACAAGAAAAATCTAGAATTAGTATTAGTTTTTCCAGAGCGGGATATACTTTTAGTATCACCGTGGTGTATGACCGCGATTCAGAATTGAAACGTTGCTTGAAATGGCTTTGGCCGTGTTTGGTGACTAGGTCTGAATAACCAGGTACTTCTCCACCTTCCTCTTCCCCATCTCCTTCCCCTCCCCAATATCTTCAGCCTCATAACATACCCCAAATGGGGATGGCCTAGTCTCACTGGCTTCAGACGGTTGGAAGAAGTTGGGGCTTTTGTGCGGTTACACATAAAAAAATTTAAAAGTTAGGAATTCAAAAAAGAGTGGAGACTTGATAATCAAAATCCCCAGCGAATAAATATCTCATTAGTTTTTGGTAAAGTTCCCGAATTGCGCTGCACGCTTAATATGCAAATTTCAGAAAGATAACACTTGGTTTCACTTACCCACTACAAGAAATATCTATTGGGATGGTAAAAAATGCATTAAAGTTCAATCTTTTCTCAATCGCGTTCTGAGTTAATTTTGAAGGTCAAACAAATAACCTATTTTGTGCATTTTTACATCTTCTCCGACATAAATTGTTGATTCCAGGAGTAATTAAGTAAAATGAAATAATGTTATTTATAAAAAAATGCGTACTATAGTGCAGCAGAATTCGGCAACTTTACGAAATTGTTCATCCGAATTTCGTAAATGATTTCGAAACCCTTTAGTATCTTCAAATATTGTAATGCCATCTCTCTCAAAATAGTATAAGATGAATCTAATTCTATTTTTGTGAAAATTCATTTTCTAACCCAAATATGACGTTTTGGTGCTTTTTCAACTACACATTTTCAAGTTTAAAAAATTATAGAGACATACGCATGAACAGTTTCAGTTGACGCCATCTTATCAATATTATGAACATCCATTTAAACTGAAACATCTGAATAAAATCTTGTTCAATTTTTGTCGTTCAATAAAAGTTATTCAACTAAACAGGACCGGTTCGACATTACACCTAGTCCCTGGTTACTTTTATAACGATATTTTTCTATTGCTTTATTACAACTGACAACACCAAAAATGGGTGGAACTCTGGAAGGCGTGGAGGTATGTGTCATTTCATAGTTAATTGTTTTATTATCGTATTTATTCGTATTTTCAATGCAGTTTCAAATAAATAACGTATGATTATTAGAAGAAAGTTTAGAAGTATTTGTTATGTGTCTGATAATTGTTAAATTGCATTAAAATAGATTGTTTACGTTTATGTTTTCTTCATTGTTTGGGTACAATAAAATCCGTTATTCATTTCTACTCTCAAATAACGTGATTTACGTATTAAAAATAATTTAAAAAAAAGTTCCTAATATTGTGTTAAATATAAGTTTTGTAGAAATATACTATTATTAGAGAATAACAACAAAGCGATTGAATTAAAACAATAATACTTCTTACTCTTTTAATTTCAGTTAAATCTTCTTGCTGTAAACATGAAGTTTCGTTTACTAGTGTTTTTATCATGTGCCATTGTGAATGTTCAATTGGTGCCTCAAGAATATAACAGTGTTGAAAGAAATATAGGGCAAAGCAGTTTTGCACAACAAACCTTTCCACAATCTGGTCAGTATGTCCAACAAAGTAACATTCCACAAACAAACTACCCTCAGAGCAACTTCCCCCAGAGTAGCTTCCCTCAGAGCAATTTTCCCCAAGGGGGTAACTACCCACAAAGCAATTACCCGCAGAGTAATTACCCGTCCAACAACTTTCCTCAATCTGGCTACCCCAATGACAATTACCCACAGGGTAATTACGGAGATGATGGTTTTAGTCAAGATTCCTTTGATGGAGAAAGCGACAGAGTGAACAATTATGGAGGAGGAGGCAACAGCTATGGGGGGAAAGATGGTTTACAGAGATACACATGTCCCCAACACTGGATTCCTTTCAGAGAATCTTGCTATCGGTTTATGAAGTCTCCGGCTCGCCCGAGGAATGAAGCTAGAAAGATTTGCCAAGCGTATGAATCAGATTTGGTCTCCATTGATACTGTGGATGAACATGGTTTTTTGATCTACCAGCTCATGTGGCAAGATCCCCAACATCGCAGGTGGTACACATCGGCCCGGCAGCAGTCACCACAATACTGGACGAATGACGGGGATGGTGTCCAGTTGAGCAACATGGACAATGCCTTCCTTCCCCACCAGTACGACACCCTGGGAAAGGATTATCTGGCTTACAAATTCTCAAATGATTTAAAAAGATGGGGGTTCGAAATGGTCTCGGGTGAAGAACCACTTCTGTTTGTTTGTGAAGCTCATGTTTCTAAACTTCTCTTCTTGATCGGAGATGACAGAACTTACACGTACGGAATCAACGTTGATGATCCTGAGAAGGTTCCCCGAGGTCCATATTTTATTAAGGAGCCCGTTGACAAAACTTTTGACTTATCTAAGAATTCTATCTCTAACGATGTATCATTGAGTTGCTTGGCTGGAGGTTACCCGACACCTACCTACGAGTGGTTCAGAGAAGATTACCAAAATGACATTCTAGTGGCAACCAAGATTGACCCTCTGTCAGATGATAGAGTCACAGTTAGCGGAGGAACACTCATCATTTACAATCCTGACAAGATAGCTGACCGAACCCATTACCATTGCAAAGCCACTAACAGATTTGGCTCCATAGTATCGGAAAGCGTCCTACTTTCATTTGGTTTCATCAGAGAGTTCAACTTGAAACGATCCTCCGAATCTGGAAACCAGAACTGGGGTAAGGTTTTGTATTGCGATCCTCCTCCTCACTATCCCGGAGTGAAGTACTACTGGGTCCGTGAGTACTTCCCTAATTTCGTAGAAGAAGATCAGCGGGTGTTTGTGTCATTTGATGGAGGATTATATTTCTCTGCTCTAGAAACTATTGACAGAGGAAACTACAGTTGTAATGTACAAAGTAAAGTGTCTGACACGGGTCGAAACGGACCTCTTTTCCCCTTGATGGTTAACCCCCATTCTAATTATCAGCAGTTGAAGTTCCCTAATAATTTCCCCAAGGTATTCCCCGAAGCACCGGTAGTTGGGCAAGAAGTGAGATTGGAATGTATGGCATTCGGTTATCCGGTGCCTTCTTACAATTGGACACGTAAAGGTGCTGATATTCCCAGACATTCGTACCAGTTGAGCTTCAGTCGGATTTTGATCATTCCTCAGGTGTCAGTCGAGGATGAAGGAGAATACGTGTGCACAATCAACAACGACAGAGCATCCATGAACAACAGTGTCATTCTCAGTGTTCAAGCTGAACCCAATTTTACAATTCCACTGTCAGACAGGCATGTAGACAATAAAGGAGATCTTACCTGGACATGTGAAGCATTTGGAATACCTGATGTAAATTACACATGGTGGCGAAATGGTGAAGAACTGTCCATGGAAAGTTTGGCCGACGAAGACAAGGACAGGTATCATATCCAAGATAACGTTTTATCCATCAGATACCTGAATCCAGAAAAAGACCCGGGAATGTATCAGTGCAAAGCCAGAAACCAGCTCAAGGCTACTTTCTCATCTGGGCAACTGAGAGTTCTATCGCTGAAACCATCTTTCAAAAAGAGACCTCTGGAATCTGAGACTTACGGAGCAGAAGGTGGTAATGTGACTATACTGTGTAACCCGGAAGCCGCTCCCCGACCCAAATTCGTTTGGAAGAAAGATAATAATGTTATTGGGGGAGGTGGTAGACGTAGAATTCTTGACAATGGCAATTTGATTATTAGTCCCGTGTCGCGTGATGATGAAGGAGTGTATACTTGCTCAGCTAGTAATCAATACGGAGCTGATGAGAGTAAGGGTAGACTTATTGTTCTCCAAGCTCCTCGATTTATTGAAAGACTGCCCCCACGTATTCAAACACAAGTTTACCAAAACTTGTTCCTTCATTGCAATGCCCATTCTGATGAAATTCTGGATACAGCATTCATTTGGACCCACAATGGTATTCGAATCATGGATACTAATCTTGTAGACTTTAACTTTTTCGATGATAAGAGAATTAAAATTGATGGCGGCTTGCTTGATATTTTCAATGTTTCTCTTTCGGATGCCGGTGAATACGAATGTATTGTGAAATCAGCAGTTGGCAGAATTTCTTCACGCACCATGTTAGTTGTAGAGGGACCGCCCGGACCTCCCGGAGGCCTACAAGTGGTGAGCATCAAGAAGAACTCTGCCACAATTCACTGGACTGACGGAGCATCAAATGGTAAACCCATTTTAGGATACATCGTAACAGGCAGAACCAATTGGAATTCTACATGGACCAATGTCAGTGGCAGTATTTATGCAAGAGAAATTGACAGATATAATGGAAGAAAGGAAGGCGTTATTGAAAATGCCCTCGCCCCATGGTCTGTGTACGAGTTTAAAATCCAAGCTTTTAACCAACTTGGTTTTGGTATGACCTCGGCTCCTAGTCCTCAGCACTCCACACCTTCAGATGCGCCATACAGGCCTCCCTACAAAATAAGTGGTGGAGGAGGAAAGATTGGCGACCTCACCATCACGTGGGAACCCATTACTTCTTCTGAACAAAATGGTCCAAACATTCATTACAAAATATTCTGGAGGCGTACCGAACACGATACAGAGTTCCAATCTTTATTACTCAAAGAATTTGGTAATGTGGGCATGTCTGTGGTGCACGTCTCTCCCGAATACTTTTACACAAAGTACGATGTTAAAGTACAAGCCATCAATGATATCGGCCCCGGGCCGGTAAGCGAACCTATCACTATATTCTCTGCAGAAGATATGCCACAGGTGGCGCCCCAACAGATCTCGGCTGTATCCTTCAACTCCACGGCTCTCAATGTGACATGGTTGCCCATTGACCAGACGAGGGAGAGGATCCGAGGCAAGCTCATTGGCCACAGGCTCAAGTACTGGAAGAAAGACAACAAGGAAGAAGAATGTGTTTACTATCTGTCACGTTGCACCAGGAATTGGGCTCTGGTTGTAGGTCTGCAACCCGACACGTACTACTTTGTCAAGGTTATGGCTTTCAATTCTGCTGGTGAAGGTCCGGAAAGTGAACGGTACTTGGAAAGGACATACCGGAAAGCTCCTCAGAAGCCTCCATCGTCAGTGCATGTGTACGGAGTCAATCCATCCACAGTACGGGTCGTGTGGCGATATGTTGCTCCATCGCTGGAAGAAGAACCCATACAAGGCTACAAAGTAAGATCCTTTTTACTGATAATATTCAATTTCTTACCAAGTGCAAATATGAATGATGGATATTTACAATAAGTATTCTATTCAATTATAATTGCAATTAAATGCGAGGTACACAATCCAAAATCATGTGTTTTTGGTTTGAAAATTTGACCGAGTAATATTATAGATGCTTTTTAAATACTGCTAATTGGTTGACCTTTGCTATAATGGAATTTTTCATTTCTTCCTCTTCCATTTTAATCGATGTAAAAACATCTTAGTCTGTTATAGCGGATATAGTTTGAGAACAAATTAAAGTCTGTTTTGATAAGCGGTAATTTCATTATATTTAAAAAATCTGTGTAAATAAATTCTACGTTTACTACTCTAGAGGCGTCTTATTGAAGTCTGTTCTGAGAAACCACAAGAGGCCAAATTTTAAGTTTTTTATAAGCTTAGAAAAATTATGTATCAGGCCTTAAAAAATGCTTTGAATTGTAAAATCTCCTTCTTACGAACCCCCTTTCATATATGGTTTTATTGTATAAATAATGCAGACCCATGAAAAATCATCTGCGAAAATCACATTTTGTAAAAATAAAAGTTTAAAATATATATATAAAATTTCAAAAAGTTGTCATAGCCGAGAATTGAATTCCGATCAACTGCTCGGAAGGCAACTATGCTGACCATTACATCACCAAATATAGTAAGAACGGCGGGATAAATTTTATGTGGTGAAAATATAAGAATTATTTATTTTTTTATTTTAAAATGTTACATACACACATCCGAAATTAAGTTATGTATTTATATAAAGAAGAGTTTGTGTGGCAGTCGGGCGGGCAGCGTGGATTTGGTTTTTATACAAATCTACAGTTTTATTCCGAGATTGATAAAATTTTGCTCCTTTGCTCCAAAACAAGATGAAGGTCTCTGTCTACATGGGATAGCAGAATTTTGATACATGAGATTTTGCACACATGACACTTAAAATGAGAGGAAAATTGGTGTCTACATAGCCCGGCACATCGGGACTTCGGCTAGTTTAATAATTATTTAGATGGCTATGATTTTAAGCAATTTGGAGTTTCCAATAAAACATGACATAATGATGTACAATTCTCAGGTGCGAGTGTGGGATGTGGACCAGGACATGAGCATGGCCAACGACACGATCATCCCTGTGGGCGTGAAACTGGAGGCGTACGTCAACAATCTGTCTCCTGGCAAGACTTACCACATGCGAGTGCTGGCTTCTAGCAACGGGGGCGACGGGAGGATGTCTTCTCCCGCCAACACATTCCAGATGGGAAACTACCAGACCGCCTCTCCCTACAGAAACCAAGCAACCTCTTTAAATCACAAACTTAAATATTATTTACTAATTATGCTAGGTGTGTCATTACTTTTTACAATCTGACAGTGCTACTTTTAACACTACCTGAAAATTAAATTTGTTACATTTTTTTTTTACCTATTTTTTGATATTTGAATCTCGCCCTGTACTGCTTTTGGAATCTCTCATATTATTTTTTTATTCAAAGTCTGAGCTCCAAAGTTAGTCACCAGTTTATTTATATATTATGTAAGTGAAGGTTTAATATTTTTTTACAAATGGAATATGTAATTATTTAGATCAAACACGGCTTGAAAAGCTGTTAATAGGCAACTTTTTACTTGCTTTTTATTTTATACGTTGCAATATTTTTTTAAAGCATTATGCATTATTGTTGTGACATTTAATTCCGAGCCTTTTTCTTAAGATTTAAGTATGTACTGTGTCGTTGGTACAAATCTTTTTGTATTATGTTTTTTAAGGTATGTATATGATATATTTTGCTTTGACTGCAATACTTTATGCACATTCCACTTTTATTACAGCTAAGCTAAAATAATAATTACATATTATGTACGTATAAATGGATGCTCTTAGCAATGCCACCATTTTATTATATTACATTCCATAAAGTTTGTATATATTTCGATTGTACGTACGTACTGTAGGTATAAGAATCATAAAATCTATATTTTTCAAATAATATTAGCATTCACTTTTAGATTGCACTTGTATCAAAGATAGAGCAGGAAAGTATTGTACGATTATCTCAATCCGAGCCATTTCATTTTTATTCATAGTTTTATATTGTATAAAATGTTCAGTGTATATCACATTATACAATACATATTATATTAGTTTTAGGTAAATGTTTTGCATTAGGTACAAGCATTAGATTGCTTATGGATTATAAATATAGATCTGTATTTTGATATTGAAAATAAAAGTACTTCTTATACAATTGTACTGAAAGTGTCATTTTATTAAATGTATTGTCTTATTTTGTGGTTAGGTGTGCTCCAAATGCATAATTTATGTATAAAAAAACTACTAAAAGATCTGTCTTATCTGATCTGACTTTCAAGATCTTCAAAATAATTCTTGATTATGTATAATAGATGTACATCAAAATAATTATTCGCTTCAAATTAACTTTGACATTGAAACATTTTATTTACTGACTATCCGATACATTATTTTCATCAATAATATGTTGTTTTAAATTAAATAATAAACGTTTGTTCACAACACAAGAAAGAAAGAATTAGATACCTCTGCAATACATAGATAACATTATTTTCTACTCTTGAATGTACCCATGTTTATTGGATTTTTGTGATTATTATGGGAGTATGACCAATCACAAAAAATCCCTTACCTGCCTACCTTTTAATTCATACATAATATGTAATTATGTATGACTAAAAATTATAAAGAATATTTATATATATTATTGAAGTCAGTATTGTTTAGTGTTTTTGTGTGAACTTTGACCAAAGCCAATAATTTTTTTTATTGAATTTAAAATTAAACACAATAACATCAAATTTTTACATCACAACTTTCAGTCCAGCCAAACTTCTAAAAGTCCTAGGGTTATAGAGATAAGTGTGAAATTCTATTATGTATAAATAAAATATGTTTACAACTAAATAATAAAAAGTAGTAATTTGAAAACATTCAATTGTGATTGTGTACCTGGAAAGTTGTCATTGTGTATGATTTACCATATTATTTTCAAAATATTCCATACCTACTTGAAAAAAAGGCCTTTTTGTTAGCGGACAATAACGAGAAGGGATGTGTTTTGCATTGTAAAAGAATTATGTAATGTACGTTTATATGTAATTGGAAATATCTCTTTAATCGTATCGTACGATTAGGAGAATTCTGCACAATCTGTTTGAATTAAGCCTCCACACCTCATACTGTAAGGATAAGGCTATTGTACAAATTGTGATCCTTGTACTTTTTATGAAATATACATTTTTAATGAAATAATGTTTCTTTTTATTAATTTGTTATTAAACACAACATTAGTTATAATCTACGCATTCATAGGTGGCGTTAATTTAATTGTTAAAAAAACACTGCAAGTTATGCTTTAAAATATTAAGATAAATGATTTGTTTGTTGCTATGTCGCCCGTACATAGCAATATGAATAAATGGTTTTGCGCTACAAGATCTCAATTCTTCCAAGAAAGGCATACAAATACAATATTGTATCGGTGATTCAATCCAATTCTGTATTTGTATGCCTCTCTTGAAACGAAATGAATTTTTATATACTCAACTATTTATTCATTTTGCTTATGTACTGGTGGAAACTAATAATTTGTCTTAATATATTTTTTTTTTTTAAAAAGAAAGACAAACATTTCCAGGTTACAAATAACCTGACAATATTTGAAAATCTCCTACTACCACCACAGTAAGCGGAAAATGTTGCTTGTGTTGTGATGGAGGACTTAGCCAGTCGAGGAATTGAACACACTACACCTGGGTGGAATCCAAACGCTATGTCAACTCGGCCACCGACCGGTCGAATTTAAATTAATTTAAATGAATTTAAAAGCATAACTTGCAATTAGTGTATTTTAATAAAATAATTTAACTAACACAACCTATGAATGCGCATATTATAACTGAAGTTGCGTTTAACCTTAATAATAAGTATTGTATAAATAATATATTGGATTTCAGTAAATATCTTATTTTATGTCTAAAAAATTAAGTGGGACATATATTATTCATGTATTGATTCTGAGGAAAATGTGATTCAGTAGCGATTTCAAAGATGATAGTGTCCTAATTGTAGGTCATGATCGAGACTATCTTGAATTTCACAATCACCCATAAGATGGGCATTCTCTTCCAGACAAGCCATGATGTCCGGGTTGGAAGTTTGCTCCAGAAGTTTGCTCACGTCACCTCTGCCGCCAATGTCTTCCGATATCTGATCTATGCTTTTAGTGACGCCGCTTTGTACAAATTGCTGCGTATCTGCTGTGTGCTCTACAACCTCATACTGGACACCGTTACTCTGAACCATATTTAGAAGAATTTCTCCGCTTATGTTTACATATGAGCCATCTTCCAACTCAAACAGAATAGGAACATCAGTGGGAAGGCCGGTGGATTTGAGTACGTCTACGTATTCAGATAATGTAGAATTCATATCTGTAGATTCTAGTTTGTCGGGGCTCTCTATTGCCCAAGTGTGGTTGTCATCACTGAATTGCTGTTCAGATATTTCAATATTTTCCTCATTGTGCTCATTATTGGTTATGAATGCGTCACAATCTGAATTCAAATGTGGCGATAAAATACTATCTACAGCTTGTGTCAAGTTCAGTTCTCCTTCCTCCTAGAATAAGATTACCTTGTTATAATATTATAAATGTATTAAAAAAAGTCTTGTGAAAACAAGCCTGTGTGTAAGTACCTCAATTTGTTGGCCATGTAAACTTTTCATTTCTTGGATAGTTTGTAGAGAACTTTTCACCTGCTTTCTCAGCACTTTTCTAATAGCTCTATTCAACTGTCTCGGATCAAGGACATTCGACTTGTAGTCCTGTCTCTGCTTTCAGGGAAAAAGTATATTCATTCAATGTTATGATATTGTCACAGGAAAGTAATACTGTTGTAACAGGCAAACAATTGTTTGGCTGTTATAACGGTGTTACTTCCGTGTTACGATGCAGAGTTCTAATTGATTAGGTAGTCTATAATATTTACATTATAGTGTTTCTTCTTTCGACCTGACTTGTTTTTGGGAAATGTGTCATTGAACCGATCATAATAATGTTGCTTATATTTGTTCCGTCCCCTTGGAATTTCTTCTGTATTGCCGGTGTGACTATTTATCTCTATTGGAATACGGACCACCGCGTCATTGGGATCCTTTGAATGAGGTACATTGTATGGAATACCACTTTCCTGCATCATCATTTGTCCCCCATTTAACTGTGAAGGGAAAATACTATTATGAATAATGGAAGGGGAGTAATAGTTGATAAAGGCTACAAGAATTCATCAGGCTACGGAGAGTACATTTAAGAATAAAAGTATTTAAAAAAATGATAATCCAAATAAACATTTTTGTAGGACATTTTGTAGGACAGTTATTTTTAGGACACAAATCTTTATAGAAAGCATTAATAATTCATGTTCTTACTTTTCCAGTGTTTCCAATGCATATAGGATAATGGGCGTGCGCGGCACTCTATTATATTAATTAATTTAAAAGTATATTTACACAGATTATTCATGCACAACATAATGCGCATAGCAGAGTGAGAGTTGAGAAATTAAAATACCACCTGAAAGGTTTCCTGTGTATTTCCATAAGGTTGTTTAAAAATCAATGGCGCTGTAAATTCAGGTAGATTTTCTGAAAAAATTTAATATTTGTTATATGGATACCCTTATCTAAAAAATCTCTATATCATAGTGCTCTACGCATTGGACTATGAGTTGAAAGGTTGCAGGTTCGAATTTTGCGCATCAAAAATATTTTTCATTAACTCGCCATTAGTGACGTGAATGTCTGTAATGACCGAGGTCACAGACTACATAAGTCAAATAGTCATAGTTGAATTTTTAAATTTCCTTTTTCTGATTTATTTTTGGTTTTATTACGATTATTATTAAACCGAAAAATTAAATACAAATTGCAAGAAATATTTGTATCTAGAGAATGTAGTGCTAACCAGTGTTGCCAATTCAGCTCCTTTAGAGCTAGATCTGGCTCTAAATCGACGTCGTCAGCTCCAAAAAAAATCATTTAGCTTCTTAGCTCGTTTTTCAGATTTTTAAGCTCTTATTAACGTGAAATAATATTAAAAAAAAATTATATTTGCAATAATATTCCAAAATAACGAGGACTTCCCAAAAAAAAGAGATTCCCCGAACTCCTGCACAAGTAAACAGTTACTAAAAATAGCGCCGTTTACACGCACACTTCGGAGCGACCGAGTCCCGCGACACTTCAGGCCGCCGCGCAACTCTCACAGTGAACTGCGCTGTAAACCTATCAATCTTTACTTTTCTGCGCGGCGGGAAAAAGAATATTGATCCCTACACGTAAGATCAATATCTTTGAAACGGAAAACTTTCACGAATATTTGGATCCTCACCCCTACTTAGGTTACTTGGTAGAAAATAAAGTGAGAGGAATAAAATAAACAGGAAGGTTCTCTGAAGAAAACGAGAGAGAATTTAGAAGCAGGTGCACTCAGTTCGTTGTTTCACTGATTAAGCAACTTAAGCAAAGACTACCGGAAAATTATGAAGTTTTACGGAAAATAGATCATTTGTCAGTTTCGAACACTTTAAAACAGCTGAAAGAAAGCATCGCACCTCTGATGAACGGAATGGGCATTTCTGCAGACATCATTGCAAAAGCCGAAGTCCAATGGTTCAAGATCTCTCTAATACGCTGGAGAAGCACATCAAGCACAGTCAAGTTTTGGGCTGAGGTTCTAAAGTATCGTGATGCCGCTGATGAAAATCCTTTCCACGAAGTCAGCTCTTTCGCAGTTTCGGTACTTGCTCTGCCGTGGTCAAACGGAGAAGTGGAAAGAGTTTTTAGCCAGTTAAATATAGTCAAAAATAAAACTAGAAATAGACTTGGCAATGACATGGTTAATTCGATTTTAACAATTCGATCGGGGCTCAGGCGACACAACAAATGTTGCGAGCATTATGAATTTCCCCCAGAAGTTCAAAAAAAAAATTGGAACAATGGCTGTATATGAAAAAAATCCTGATGAAGCCGGTCCTAGCAGTGCGATGGTACAGGAACTGGAACCGGATGACTGCTTAGATTTTTAGAGGACTAGTCGCTGCCTAACAAAAAAAATTATAAAAAATACAATAAAAATATCCTGAAGACTTCGATATTATCAAAAATAATTGTGTTTTGAAAATTATAAAAACAAACAAAAAAATTCTGCAGTCCGCCCCCGAATTTTTCTTCTCTGAAATTCTCTAACAACCCCCCCCCCCATGCTTTATGTCACTTTCAAAATTTAAGCTCCTTTTTGGCTCTTTTTTGGGTTTCGCCTAGCTCTACTTTAAAAATCGAGTTGGAAACACTGGTGCTAACATGCACTAGCTGCTTGGCTCTTGAAGAAGAGTAATTTTTTGTTTTTTTTATTGGAAGGATAACCTTTTGTTTGTTTTTTTTTGTAGTTCCTGGTGTCATAAGACTGACAAAAGGCTGATTTAGCTATAAAAAAATTATGATTGCTACATATTTAAAAAAACAATATTTTAACAAGTAAAAATAGCATAGAGTATTGCTTTTTAGTAAAATCTTATGTTGAAAAAGCCAGTGTGTAGGACCAGCGTGACCAAAGATGTCAAAGAAGTCAAATTCACGTCACAAGTGGCAGGTTAAATAAATCGCTGCCAGGTACAGGTGATGCAAGTCGAACCTTAAAATGCCTCTACAGCTGCCTTAAGGAAAACTGAACCAAAAATAATATGTTATTATAAGTGCATTATGAAATATTTATTTGAATGGAAATATGAAGACATACCACATTCTTCCTTCAATTCAGGTAGTCCCTTAATTTTCAAAAATCTTGCTGCTGATATCAATTCATCCAAATCACATTCTAGAATTGTTGTTTTTCCATTATACATATACTCAACCAATGACTTCAGAACTACAAAGTTTATTTTCAGAATGATGAGTAAATCTCCAGTGCAATTCTTGAGAACTTCCTAAAAACACAATTTTTTCTCACAGAAATTATTGTATTAAATGATAATAATTATTATAAATTATTTTTACCAGTCAAAAGATTATTTACCTGAAAGTACAGACTGCTAGCAGCTAGTATAACCTTATGCACTCTCAAAGAATGATCACTATGATTTGAATTTGTGTTACACATTAGGGTGACATCAACTAAGTTTTGTGTTTGCATTAGTATGCCGAAATTAGTAACTAATGCACTATCGTAATTCTCATACTGAATGCCGTACTTAATGTTTGACATTTTTTTTAACACTATAAAAGACTTTCTAAAAATTTCGCCAATGAGAGCTCTCAAAACATTTTAATAATGTTTGACACCAAACCTAAAACAAAAGAAAATTAAATTATTCATTTTTTGAAATTGTTCCAGTTGTCTAAATAATATTATGAGTAAGTAGGTACTTATGTAAAATGATGTAGGGCTAAGCTAGGTACCTACCTGAATATTAATATTTATATTTTGGTAGTAAACAAAAATAATGTAGGTACCTACCGTACACAATTTTGATTATTTCTTATTTTATAAATTTGGGTTTCATTCATTCATCTTGGCCTTATAAAAGTTCAGATTTTTAAATACAGTTACACCGAAGAAACAAACACATTTGTAAAAAATACAGTAAATGAGAGTAAACAAACATACAGACAAGTGGCATAAACTAAAAACTTAAAAAGTACGAGCTGGTATTGGTGGATGTACATGCAAATAGGAACCTGTGTACGCTGTACAATAGCGGGCGTTCTTCGCCATTTAAAAGTTTTTTTTTCATAAACTTACATTTTTTTTAAACACATCTACAGTTACATGGAATAGACAAACTTATATTAACAGATTCAGTAAATGAGTGTAAACAAACATACAGATGATTTTGGATTAATTTTAGGGTCCCATTAGCTCAGTTGGTAGAGCGGTGCCCCGGCAAGGCAAGGGTCCTGGGTTAGAGTCCTAGATGTGACCGTATCTCTTTCTGATTTTTCTGTTTCAAATATTCGTTTAAGAATTGCTAATATTGTCTTCAATAATTAAATATGTATTTGTTGGTATGGAAGTGTATTTATGAAGCAAGGGCTTGACAGAAATAAAAGGTTGAAATAATGAGTACTGGTGACCTTTTATTGGAAAGGATGTTTTCCATTCAGAAGGAGAAAAACTGAGTTTCTAAAAACTGAGTACAAACTCCATTCTGGAGTTTGTACTCAGTTTTTAGAATAGGGAGACTGTCTATAACTAGAATAGGGATTTCACTTAACGGATCATGGACAGTGGCTTCCTTAGCAATAGAATCTGCCACGTCTTTTAAGGATGAGAGCGTTCCTAATATTAATTAATTTGACGAGTTGCAGAGCTTCTATGATAGCTATTCACTCAGCAGAGAAAATGGAGCATTCTGTAGGAAGTTTGTACGGAGACACAATTTCCTGTGATGTAAATAGACACTGGCCCCGCAATGGGAGTCCTGACTGAGTTTGGAACCATCTGTGAAAATATTTATATAATTTGGCTGTTTGTTTTCAATAATTTGGTTGAATTCTGCTTTATTTGTTTGAGCTGAGTTGTTTAGTTTTTTAATTTTTTTTATTCCTTGCCTGGTAAACTTCGCATAGAAAGTAAGTCTTTCATAGGGACAAGAGTATAAGGAGAGAGATTCATTGCGACAGATGTTTGTGGATATAATCGGGAAAGAGTTGTAGCAATCATAGAGAAGGGGAGGGGATTATTAATTCCAAAATAGATTTGTACCTCATACTTTAAATATTGAAGTTTAGAAATCAAGGCATGGGATGTTATGGAGCACGTTTTGAAAAAATATTTTATCTGCTATCTATTTTATTGGATTTTATCCAATTTATGAGAATTTGAAGTGGACATAGGATAAAACAGACGATATCGAGATGGCTTCGGATGAGGGCATTGTGTAGAAGTTTTAAAGATGCTGGGTGGCATCCCCACCACCCTCCGGACAAAAATCTAAGGAGATTGATGTTGCTTTCGCATTTGAGCGCCCTTGAGGTTTTTAATAGTGCCAGGCGCCGTTTGGTTCAGGGTGGGCCCTGGATGACACGAATTATATGAGAGTTCCAAGTAAGTTTGGAGTCCTAAAACATCCCCTGGAACTTAACTTCCTTAGAGATAAGGATGACTTCATCGCCAAACTTCATCTGAATATCCAGGAGCTTTCGGAGATGAGTGTAGTTGAAAACTTTGCTTTTGGATGGGGAGCACAAAGTTTAAAAAACTCCGATTCCCTCATCAAATTTCAACTGAATTTAATTTTTAAAAACTTTCCCCGCATAATGTTTAGGAGAAATTGATGTTTTCTAACTAAAAATGATACTAGCGGCGATTAAAACAGTTTCCTAATTAACTAACCATCACACCATTTTTCCCACAGCAATACACACCCTTCTATTATTCTGACTCGTGACATGGCCCGACTCAAGTATCGGCACAATGTCTTCCTCGGGTGTACCTGAATTCTTCTATACTTACGTAGGTGTGTAAATACCGTACCATTACATATTTTTAATCCCTGTTGAATTTGGCAGCCATTTTTGTCTAGATCCCCAAAATACTTAAAATTCTTGACTCAGTTCAGAAACGGGCGGTTCGATTGATAAATTCCCCTGTCTCTTGTGTGACAACCGTTGTGTGACAACCGTTGTGTGTCAACCGTTGGGTGTCAACCATTGTGTATCAACCGTTGTGTGTCAACTGTTGTGTGTCAACAGTTGTGTGTCAACCGTCATGTGTCAACCGTTATGTGTCAACCGTTGTGTGTCAATAGTTGTGTGTCAACCGTTATGTGTCAACCGTTATGTGTCAACCGTTGTGTGTCAATAGTTGTGTGTCAACCGTTATGTGTCGACCGTTGTGTGTCAACCGTTGGGTGTTGACTGTTGTGTGTCAACCATTAGTGTTGCGTACAGACAACGCAATGGTTGGTTCAATTTTATGAGTTGCTCCTCTAGGGAGAACACGCAGCATGCCTCCTTATATTAACTTCTGTTAACTATTAACATAAAAAAGACTTCTGAACGAAAAAAATTTAGCTTTTGACAATTTAATTCGTTGCATCCTTTTAAAAAACTCCATCAAAACTTCTCGATCATTAGTCATGCCTGTCATTTTATTTATTTTTATTCGTTAAATGTGCTCTCACAAACAACTAGGCTCAACCACGCTATAGATGATTCAACTTGGATTTAATTTAAGTGGTTGGATGCTTTGGCGGTACAACCTTCAACCGAATAGCCACGCCCCCTTATTGCATACAACTCATCTCCATACGGTTCAACTTTACGTTCAACCCAACCAGATTGATACAACCCCTCAACCAAATGCAATGTTCTGTAGCACCCATTAACAAATGGAATGCAATGGTAGGAATGAGGCTCCGAGGAACTAGTGTCACACCAAACGCGTGTGCAACATTTATACTTAGTTGATATTTATTTTATTATTAATACCCTAAATTAGGCAAATGCCCGTATTATGGCAGTAACATAAATAAGAAAATATAAAAAACAATAATACAATGTTGTACAAAACATTTAAAAAAAAAAAAATTATTATTATATACGACAATAAGGATAATGTCAGGATAATTTCACTTAAGTGTCTTTCTTCAGTCAGACAATGATTTCATTGAGGAAAATTTCCGATTTCATTCTGCCACTTTCTATCAGCCATACATTTGTCTTTTAAGAGGGTCTGTTTATGCTTACTGCATTGCTGCTTGAACCCATTGTACACCTTAGGAGCCAGGAATACATGGAGACATTGTCCAAATGATGTATTCATTTATTTTTGGTACTCTCATCCTTTGTGCTGATCTTAGTCTTGTCGTGTAACTGTGATCTAAAGACTATGAAGCTTTGGGTTGTTCGTGTGGTACATTATAAGTGCGTGTCTTACATCTAATAATTTTGTTTCCTTGAATAGGAGTGTCGATGGATACATGTAAGTTTTTTTACCCATCTCTCTTATTACAGCTTTATGTGCCTCAGCTAACGGATCTAGCATAGTTAGGGCTGCACCGCCCCAGTTAGTATACCATACCTAATAATTGAATAGCACAAAGCATAGTAAACAATTTTAATGGTTTTCTTATCAACAATGTTGCGCATGGTTCCATGATAACTTAACACAGTGACAATTCAACACACTTTCAAAAAGTAATATAAAGTCATTAGAAACGATGAAATTTTTTTTTTAACCTAACCTAACTTAACCTACTTAACCCAGTTAATAATGTTTTTGTTTCATCACTTTCCATGACTTTATATAACTTTTTAAAGATGTGATGAATTATCATTGTGATGATTTATCCGGTCACCGTTGCGCATATTTTTCAAGAAGAATATTAGTTTGGCCGTATTTTCAATGTGCACCCTCTAGGATAAAGAGTCATCTATTAAAATTCCCAGATATATGACTAATTCCACCTTTTAAAAATCTTGGTATGAGCATGGGTGTGGTATTTGTGTTCCTGGGGTACACATGTAATTTATATTCATGTTCGGTTGACCTCTTCTGTTCTTATAAAAAAACAATGAATTTGATTTTTTAGGCATTTAATGTCAAGAGTTTGCATTCTAGCTACTTTGATACGTTTACTAGACCTGTATCAGATTTTGATTATATCTCCCCACATGTCTCTCCTTTGAAAAGTAAAACTGTATCATCAGCAAATGATGTAATTTTCCCATTTTCTAGGTCTATTTTGCACAGTTCGTTTGTATACGAAAGAAAAAGTATTGGTCCAAGGGTACTGCCCTGGGGTACTCTGAATAATTTTTTTTCCAAGTTACTTAATTTACTAACGTTCTTTCCCACTTGAGTTATTTCCAAGAGATAGTCATAAACCATGCGAGTGGGATACCTCTCACATCCTTCATTTCTAAATTCCTTCAAAGAATTTTTTGTGAAATTGAGTCAAACGCTTTCTGTAAATCTAGAAAGATTACCACGCATTTCATACCTGCATCTAAATTCTTCACCAGATATTCTGTCATATCTGTTATCGCATTTTCAGTAGATTTTTTCTGTTGGGACCCAAATTGTTGTGGTGAGATTAGTTTGTGCTTATTGAAGAATTTCATTAATCTTACTTTTACAAGCTTTTCAGCAATTTTAGATAGAATGCTTAATAGAGAGATCGGACTGTAATTACTCGGAGAAGTAATATATAGCAAGGCGCTAATAACCTCGATTCTACTCATCAGTATAGAAGTAACATTAAATATAATGTAATAATTCGTATATTTATTTCGAACATTAACTTTAATATTAAAATGAGTATAATATAACCATCCATATTATAAATAAATCATTTGCAAATGCATTCAGAGGCGCCAGACGTCAATTGTATTGCAATAAGTTCAAATCTCCCGGTGGAAATGACCTTCAAGTTACGTCACGACTTTTTAACCAATCACCGCTCTACCTCCTCGATGAGCCAACCTTGTGTATATTTTATATTTTCTACGAACCTTGGTAGCCGCCTGTCAAAATGTTTGTCAGTGTTACCACTAGTATAAATAAATGTTTTTAATCTTATTCACAAAAAAACATCTTCATCTCAAAATGTAGTAAATGTGTAAAATATAGTAAGTATTCAATGATTTCTAATCGTACCGAGGTTTAATTTTTGTTATTTTGGTTATAGGAATTCTTTTCTTTACGCTCGATTATTGAACGGCGTACGGAAGTTCTTACCCAAAAGTATGCTATGGATACGTAGCCGCTGCTGTAATGTAGGTTTTCGATAACATGGAAGCTGTCAAACGTCAGTTTAGAGGTGGGGATGCTACGGGTCGTTTGTGCGGATTGTTGTGACGTTTCGTCGTGTTTTCTTAAATAGTTATTGTCTTTACGTGTTAGATTCTTGCTTGAAACTATGTCGTTTCATAAATTTATAGTCAATCGAGTCAACGCATTAAAAATTCGGTAGCTTTTCCATCAATATTGCTTTGTGTACAATGTATCGTTAATGTATTATAGTAGTTTTAAAAATGTTTGTAAGATGGTTCTTCGCACCTTTGTCTGGCCGTGTGTTTTGGAAAAATGTGTTCAAACTTTATTACTATAAGCGTGTTGATTGAAGACGGTATGAGATAGTGATACAATGTTAAAAATGTGCAATATTATTTGGTATGGGATTGTCGCAGCCCACCTGGTGTGTGTCGTTTTGGCAACGCCGCTTGACCCCGTACCTATTGGACGAGGTAAGAGAGAAAGGGATATTGTTTTTTTTTCATCTCAAATCTACATATTATTCCAGTGACAACAGCATCCGCCGTTTATTTTCATTTTGTGTATGTTGTGCTTTATTTGTTTACAGACCATAAACTATCGAAATTGTATTTGTATGTAAGTAGAGATTTAAAAAAAATTGCTCTTTGCTGTCAGTGGCTTGAATAAGTTTTGTAATAGGTACTCGAATAACATTTTATTTTCATGGAGAAATAGGTGGTTGACCTATGTACTTCGTTCTGTTTTTTTAATCTCTATTGTTTTCCTTCTCACTATTCTAAAACAACTTGCTGTGTTTACCTAGTGGGTATATTTGAATAACCACGTAGGTTGCTTGAATAGCCAAGTAAGTTATTTGAATAGCCATGTAAGTTATTTGAATAGCCATGTAAGCTATTTGAATAGCCATTTAAGTTATATGAATAGCCAGGTAGGTTATTTGAAAAGTCACGTTGCTATTTTTAAACTTTACTATTTTACTTTATCCTTATCATATCTTACTCAATCCCCGTATAAATGTTAACGCAATTTTACTGGAATTACTTTTTTTAAGTTCGGCCGTGAATACGTCAAAATATATTATGGCGAATTTTATAGCAGATTTAAGATTAAATCGCCAAAAATCAAAATTGCAGCTTTGCTTCCATAAAACAAAATTTTCTACCATTTCTGTATTATAATATTCTTCCATCATAATATTCTAACTACCTATATTAATTTTAGGAAGTTCGTTTCCCGCTCTGCATGGCGTGTCTGCTTTTGTGAAACTTAAAAAAAGTTATCTTCCCATCCTGTAGGTTGCGTTTTGCCGAAATCGATAAGTTTCCAAACTCATTTATGCTTCTATTTTTTCATTTTATCATATCACTTCAAAATATTCATTACAAGTTTTAAGAGGAAATGGGAATGGACATAGACTCCTGTCTTATTAGATTCTTACGCGCCGGTTCAGCGTTTCTTTTTTTTTACATTATCCCCACACAGGAGGCCCTGAGGAAAATAATTTCCCTCAGCGCCTAGGACATCTTTGGGGATGCTGTGTGGAGGGTCTTTTTAAGAAAATGAAAAGGGTATGAGGGGTGGGCAGGAATCTGTGGGTCAGTATGTTCAGGAGTGACATATGAATCCATCCCTCCCACTGCGATGCAAGGTGATGAGTCGAGAGAGTCCGGCTGAATACGTCTAAAGTGTCTCCCTCAACAATCCTCACCCGCTCCCACCCGTCACGCAGTCGGTGGGCAGATGCATCCTCCGTCAAGACCTGGACAATCCTTACCCCATGGCCCGGGCACCCGAACCACTTGGGGCGACCCAATAAATGGTTCCCGGGGCGGCGGTACGTCTGTAAGCCTGGCTTAAGTTCATTTTAACTATACCTACTCCGTAGTAATAGTCAAGTTTTTCGCTATTGGTTTAGCAATGGGTTTAGACTAAACATGTGTTGTAAAGTAATAATGGTTAGTTTAGTTGAGTGGCCCAAACCTAGTCAAGTCCTCTATTATTACACAAGAAACATTTTTCGCTTGTTGAGATGGTAAGCTTTAATTGAAATATTGTCAGGTTTTTTATAATTATTTTTTAAATGTTACACCTCACAAGAGCGCACTTGTCAGGTTTTATTAATGCGGGTCTTGTTTAATAGAGCCGTTTTATATATAAAGGAGGAAAAATATGTTATTCGTAACCTGGAAGTATTTGTCTTTATATGTATAAAATAAAATGTATTGCGGCTGAGATGTGTGGTAACAAGTAACAAAATGATTTTTCTCTAATGTGCCTTTGTGCAGTGAACTTCCATAAAATGTAAAGAAATAAGACAAACTTCTATTATAATTTTACCAGACTAAACAGTGTGCCGTTCAAAAAATCAACCCGTCGGCGTCGCGTCGTCCGTACGAGACTCGTACTCAGAAATGAATCCCAAATCCCATATGTGCGTTATGAAATCAGCACATATGGGACCTTTCATTATATTTCTAATAGAGGCGAAAGAGCAGTAAACCTGCAAATTCTAGCTGCCAGAGTGAGCAATATTTTGGTGTAAACGAGTTATTGCTTCTATACATTTAGCAATACGGATCTTGAGACTATTGATTTCGTTTATCGTCAGCGTAGCAGAGAGACAAGAGACCAAATGTCTCGATTATTTTGACGACATAATTTGTAAAAAGGATGGAGAGAAGTGGACTTAAAACGGATCCTTGGGGTACCCTTGAAGAAAGTGTTGCGAAGTTAGACAGTTGACAGATAGGATGCGAGCCAATTTTTGATGTCGGAATTAAAACCAAATTTATCGCTATTTAATTCTAATCCTTGACACATCAGTTCCAATTTTGAAAATGACACTTAAATTCCAAACAAATCCGATTTCATTGAACCAGAGTCACGATCACCCACAGACAAACCCACAACCGTAATTAGCATGTTTGATGATACCTTTTTTATTGTATAAAAGTTTCTTTGCAAAAATTATTGAAACATTTTTTTAAATCAATGCCTAAATTTCTACGTAAAGCTTAGGTACGTCGATGGGAATCGAACCAGAAATATCTAAAGCTCCACGAGCTTGACACTCTTAAGTTTTCCGGCGGTTAAAAGAGGTACTTGCGATCTAAGATCAAACCTACTTTATTTTGAATTTATATTATTTTATTTTATTTTGAATAAGAGACACTGGACAACCGTTCACATTATTTTATACTCCTTTCTTTCCCATGCCGTCTATTTCATAAAATGTATACAGTAGTGACGCCCCCAACTGCAAATTTAAGTGAGTCAGTTTTAGGCCCGATTCGGCTGAACTAGCGCGAGCCTACAGCATTCAGCAGTCAGAATGTTCTCTTTGAATGGCTTTAAACTTTAAAAAAGTTAATTCCTGAGTTTATTCTTGAGTTAAGTTTTGGAATAATGCCTGCTTGTTAAGTACCTACGTGTAAATTTAATTATTTGATTTAACTTCCAGCCTGGAAAATGTTTCACATTAAACAGATTCAGTTAAAACTTCACGGTACCTACACAATATTCTATTTTTCGAACTTTTTATCGGATAATTCAAACAAATTTTTATACTTGGAAATTAAGGCAGCCCGCAGACGGGAGACTTTATTTGTAACTATTTCGTCGCAGTCACCGTCTTCAAATTAAGTGCGCACACCAGAGACTTTAGTTACGGCAAATTATTTCGTATTATAAACAAAAAAACACTAAAATATCTCTTATTTATGGGTACTTGGAGGATATATGGTAGTATGTGTAAAATTTGATTTCGGATCAGTCTCCGAAGACTTAAGATGTAATCGTTTAGCCGCGGAGAAAGTTGCGGTTGCCGGCAGCAGCAACTAAAAGTCTTTCAACTAAAAAGTCTCTCGTGTGCGCGCTTCCATGGCAACTCCTTACCGTAATGGATTTTTATGCCCGCAACTGTTGCAACGTAACTGTCCCCGCAACTTAAGTCTCTCGTCTGCGGGGGCTCTTAGAAGGTTGGGGTGTTTCGCAGAATTTCAAATGTAACATTGCCAATCGGTACCATTTTGTTTTTGTGACATTTGAAAGGTCCCCATTAAACGCCGAATATAATTCAGTTTCAGTTTTCTATCAAACTATCACCAGCTGACAAGCATAAAACATGACAGTTTTTTGCCTATCAAAATCAAACTTGTTCAAAATCTGAAACCAACTTAGAATCGGCATTAAAGGTACGTCCACACCGGTAACGAAATAGCAAAGTTGTATAACAATTGTTTTAAAACATGTATATATGTTGTATAAACTTTGTTGTACAACTTTTATAATTTTGTTATATAACAAGTTACAACTAGCAAACGCGTCCACACCTCATGAAACAAGAAATGCAACACTTTCAATCATTTGAGGATTCAGTAGTAATCATGGCTTCGGAGGAAGAGGTTTTGCTGGCCGCCGCGGCCTGTGTAATTATATCAACTCACCGTCAACCAACTCAGCGCAGATGGTGGGTGCGACCTTCGCTGGAAGCTCGACATCGTTACAGTGGAACTCACCTGATGGAGGATCTGATTGAAGACGGTAGAGATCCCCTTAGTGGGGAAATCAGGGATGATGGGAGTTTTCGGAATTTCGCTCGAATGAGCAGTTCTGACTTTGAATATCTCTTGATCAATGTTGCCCCAACTATTGCAAAGCAGGACACCAATTATCGATGGGCTATACCTGCAAGAGAAAGGCTTGCAGTTACTCTGAGATTTTTGGCGAGTGGTGATTCCTATCAAAGCTTGAGTTACTTATTCAAGATCTCAAAGCAGAGTATTTCCAAGATTGTTCCTGAAGTCTGTAGGGCCCTTATTGTCTTCTTGAAGGATGTAATCAAGGTATGTATATCAATAATTATATTCAAACAAATATTTTATTATGCAAACTTTAATATATATTATGCAAACTTATATACTATTACTTTCAATAATGCTAAATAAAATGAAGAAAAAAAAAACAATTAAAAAGCCAATTACATATCCAGTAAATTCAACGAGTCAGTCGTTGCTTGGTCAACGGGGCTAGGTTCGGCAGATGTGCTAGCTGCAGAGTAAGCATCTGGGCTGACAGCAGAGTAGACTTGCTGGGTACTAGGGTGCAACTGTGGGCTTACGTCACCGTAGAATTGTGGGCTTCCTTGACCGTAGGCTTGTGGGCTTCCTTGACCGTAGACTTGTGGGCTTCCTTGACCGTAGACTTGTGGGCTTCCATGACCGTAGACTTGTGGTCTTCCGCGTAGATCTTGCCTTTCTGCGTGGTACAAAATGTTAGTAAGTTGATGTTTCGTGTCCACCACCAACATTTTATCTTTCAAATTTCTCAGGGCAATAGCTACTTGTTCCCCAAATACATCAAACTCGTCCCTGGTCCTGGCGCTAAGCTTTTTCATTACATCGTATGCTTCCCTGGCCATACTGTCGTTGTGGGATCTCTTTTTGCTGGGTCTTTTCATTTGAGATGGCGGAAGGAAAGTAGACTGTTCTTGCTCTGTCTGTGTCTCTTCTGGCCCCTATAAAGAAAAACAAATTTCATTAATTCAAAGAAATGAAGTGGGTTGTCAACAATAAGTATATGATGAAATATTTTCTTTTTTTGCAGACCCCAAGCAGTCAAGGAGAATGGCTTGATTTAGCTGCTGACTTTGACCAAAAATGGAATTATCCTCACTGCTGTGGCAGCATTGATGGGAAACATATTACGTTGCAAGCTCCCAAACACAGCGGTAGTGATTATTTCAACTACAAAGGGTATTTCAGTATTGTACTTATGGCCATCGTCAACGCAAACTACTGTTTTACTTATGTCAGCATTGGATGCCAAGGGCGAATATCTGATGGTGGCGTGTTTGGCAGTACAGAGTTCAAGAGGCTTCTTGAAACATCACATTTACATTTGCCAGCGGCAACACCTCTGCCTGGGAGAACACTGCCAACTCCTTACGTTTTTGTGTGTGACGACGCTTTTCAGTTACTGCCAAACATGATGAAACCGTATCCGGGGGCACAAGCAAAAGGTTCGCCACAGAGAATATATAATGGCAGACATAGCAGAGCAAGGCGCACTGTGGAAAATGTATTTGGTATAATGTCAGCTGTATTCAGAGTCCTCAGAAAACCCCTGCTTCTTGAGCCCCTAACTGCAGAAAATGTTGTCCTAACTTGTTGCCTCCTCCACAACTTTCTTCGAAAAAGTCAATCAGCATCATCGTACACCCCCCCTGGGACCTTCGATGATGAAGATACCTCCTCCGGTGAAGTTACACCTGGACATTGGAGAATCGTGGGTGAACCAACAGATACCTTTCTGCGGCTCAGAAGGATCCCGAGAAAACCCTCCGACGTCGGCAGAATGGTTCGTAATGAAATCAGCGCTTTTTTTCAATCTGAAGAGGGATCAGTGCCGTGGCAAAACAGATACTGAATGCGAGGGATTAAGTAGGTACCTACCTACATTGTTTTTCTCCTCCCACTTTCTTCTTAGTGACAAATAATTATTATGTAGGTACCTACTAAATAGGTAGTTAACTACTAAATTAAAGTTGAAAAATTAAACTGTATAAAATGTAATTAAAATTAATTAAAGTTTAATTAAAACTGAAGTGTGTTTACCTGTGCCTGATCTGACGCCTGTGTGGACTCATCTGGTTGCTGCAGTTCACCCGTGAGCTGCTGTCCGACTTCTTGTTGGTGCCTCGGTGTGTTTTTATCTTTTAGAAAAAGCAGAGAGTGGAAATATATCCATTTGGTCTTGTAAGGGGCATCAGCTCCGTCTCCACTCTTCCCTTTTTTCAATTCGCGCTGGAATTGTCCAATTAGCATCCGAACTTTCTTCTCCACCTCATCCACGTTTCCTTCAAAATCGGAAGCTAGATCAGCCCAACCATCTTGCTTTTTATTACGGTTTTTGTATTCATTGTGTTGTGGATCCCAAAGTACTGCTTTCTCACGATACTGCTCAATCAATCTTTCGGTATTCTCCTTCGTCCACTCCATCTCCAAAAGACCTCAAAAAATACCTCACAAAATACACAAAACAAAGAACGCCAGTCAAATTAAAAAAAACTCCACGCACTCAGACACACTCACTTACAGATAGTTCTCCATCAACTGATGGGAGGACACTGAAAGGTGGGTTGTTTGTTTTTTGTGTTTTTTTTTTTTGTTTTGTTGTGTGTGTGGACGAGCTTGCAACTTGTTATACAACCAAGTTATCTAATTCCTTTGATCTTTACCGACAACCTCTGGGTAACATGTAACCTGCTATAAAAACAGAAAAAAAGTTACACAACATCGTGTTATACAACATTTTTCAGTTGAATTTCTAACAAGTTACATAACATTGGTTATATAACTCTTTGTAACACGTTTTGTTACTGGTGTGGACGCACCTTAACGGAGGTCTTAAATAAATAAAAATGGCGCCGATTGGCAACAACTTCTTGCAGCCATCTACTATTTGACGACGATGTTACATTTGAATTTCTATGAAACACCACAACCTAGAATATTTTTAACAAGCGCAGACCCGTGAAAAATCACGGGATATTGTAATTATAAGATTTTTGAAGCTGAAAGTATTCTTAAAAAATATATTTGGATCAGGATCGTCGACTTTCAAAAACGAATCTTGTCAACTTTAGACACGATCAGAAATTTACCTTTCGAAAGAACACCATTAGTACCTAAACATAGAAAATTATGAAATTTGTCAAAAATTTAAACAAATTAAATGTACCTACATATCATGTATAATTAATTTACATATATATATAGAATTATTAATTCAAATAAAAAAATTTTGGTAATTGCCTACTTTATCTCTTGTCTGAATTGTCCCACAATCAGTTCTAATTTTGAAAATGACACTTCATTCAAAGAAAAGCCAAGTTCTAGGGTTCACTGAACCGGAGATACAGACAGAATCATAACCGAAATGAGTATTTTTAATAATTATTTATTGTTCATGTAAAAACGACCGAATTTAACTTGACTTGAGTAGTTCCACTTTTAAAAATGTCCCACATAAGTAAGCCATATACGCACATTTCAAATATAGAAGTAAAATAATTGTCTTGCAAAATCATTCAAATGCATTACAGTTAGGTACTTAATCGACTGGATTTAAAAAGATAACTAAGATTCTCAACATAGCCATCGGTACCAAAAAAGTACAAAAGAGTTATTTTTGAAATTTATAAATGTGCGTTTTTTCATTTTTCTGTGTAAACACGTATAGTTTTGTTTATGGACAATCTCCCTACACTTTTTTACCCCGGCATCTTACCGGGAAGTGCTTAAAATCTTAATTTTTTTCACTATGTATGCCATTGTCACTGTTTCGAAAAGGACTCGCCCAATTGTTTTATTTGGATTCGATGTACAAAATTTACCAGACTAAAATTCGGAGAATTAAAAAAAAAATTAAAAACTTGACTCGCCCAAGTCTGTTTGAATTTGATATATTTACAAAATTTACCCAAATGATAATCCAGGGGAGGAATAACGGAAACATGATAAAGGAAGCAGTTACAATCACAAGAAGAGACCAGTTCATTACAGATAGACATTGTCGTGAAATTAAATTGGACTAAATTTACCAACAAAATGGTTATGTGTTATGTTTATTGAATTAAATAAATGGTAGAACCTGGAGACAATCTGCATTATTGCAGCTTAGCGTGACTACTTTAAAAAAATCATATTCTAGTAATATCAATGTTTTATATTATAAATAATAAATAAATAATCCTTTAACATCTGTTTCATAACTAGTTTCTTTTCAACTAGACTTTTTTACCTCGAAATTCCAAAAAATGTGGAAGATTTATCAACTTACTAGTTTATAAATTACTACGCATTTGGTTTTCCGCAGACTCAATGACTCGTGCCTTGAGAATGTGTATGCCGTCATTGTAACCAGAATAAATCCAATGAACCTGTTTTTTGAAACACGAATTTTGACCTACAGACATCGACTATAATATCGATACCTACATAGCATGCTGCCATTATAACACAAATTCAAGAATGTTGCAAAAATTCCGTGTCAAACGCCTACCGGAAAGCAGAAAATCATTTTGTAGGTCTCACTAAAAACTCGTGAAGGATGTAAACAAAGTGCGCATGCACAGTACAAAAAGTTTCTTCAAGAACAGAAGCAGTTTCAGAAAAATAAAATATATTATATGAAGTTCATATTTAGCGCGACAATTATTTGAATCGTTCGTGGATGACTAACGGCCGGTTTTTTCAGTAGACTTATGAGTGGGATTTGGGTTGTTAGGATTCCTACCCGATAGCAACTTGTCGAATATAATTATCTAAAGCCGGGCTTAAAAGCAACTGAAAAACCGGTCGCAAAAAATGAGAAATGATAGAGTTGCCTTTTTTTCTGATTTGTCTTAACGTCCACACCAACCGCACGTAGGTAATACATATACCGTTTTAAGCATTTTTTTTTACATATTGCTCATCTTTTACATATTGCTATAATAATCGCTATTTTCAGATGTTATTTTAAGTTGATGGACCGTAACTATAAAAAAATCTTAATTTCCACGAGTCAACTTTAAAGTTTTTTAAAAGTATTTTTGTCATAATTTATCCTGAAATAAAAACTTTTTTTAACGAATAATGTATTGATAATCATTTAAAAACCAAACTACACACAAAGAACTCCAATGTTGACTTTTTTTAACAGATTTGTGGATTAGCGATGGTGGGCCAGTAATAATATAATAGCGATTGCGATATTCTAATATATTTTTATTCACTAAAAATAATATTTGTTTGAAGTAGGTACTAATGTAATATTTAACGAATTCCATAATGATATATCTTAATAATAATAACGTAATTACGCATTTATCAATTATGTATTAATTAAATAAGGTAAATTTCATATCGTATTGACTGAAATTAAGTTATTATTTTGAAGAAAGTTGAATTAATGAAAAGGGATGATGAATACCCGGTAACATTCTTTCTTGCGAAGAGATATGTGAAAACAATAAAGCGAGCAATAAAGGGTGAAGCGAATGAATGGAGGTGAGAAGAAAAGAATTATTATGGTCAATAACAACGGGCTTTAATTGAAGATTCCACAAACCCAGCCGACTTTATGTGATTGCTGGAACTTTAGATCTCATAGTTGTGCGTTTATTGCTTTTCTCGTGAAAAACGTCAAGGAAGACGCTAAGAAGTAGAATTTAAAAGTATGTTGTATTTTTAATGCTTTTCTTATTTCGTACGTGGGCATTAAAAGTTTGTATATGTTTTATAATTTTTTACGTTTTCCATTCCTACTTACTTTTACGTTTTATTTTTAAGTTTTCCCCAAAAGATAACTATTTTTTTATCAGTCGAGAAGTTCTGCGACTAACTACTATACTACTTACTTCTTATTGCCCAGAATACTCATGAAGGGTAATAATGTGGATTCTTCAGTGTCTTCAATTCATATTCACACCATATTCACATATTCATATATTCACATCATATTCATATTCACATCATCAGTTTATCACTTAAAAATGCAAAATATTATTCAGTTCAGTTATATTCAAAATATTGCTGTTGGGGCAGTTCAGTTATGTACAAAATATTGTTGGTGGGGCAGTTCAGTTATGTACAAAATATTGTTGGTGGGGCAGTTCAGTTATGTACAAAATATTGTTGGTGGGCAGTTCAGTTATGTACAAAATATTGTTGGTGGGGCAGTTCAGTTATGTACAAAATATTGTTGGTGGGGCAGTTCAGTTATGTACAAAATATTGTTGGTGGGGCAGTTCAGTTATGTACAAAATATTGTTGGTGGGGCAGTTCAGTTATGTACAAAATATTGTTGGTGGGGCAGTTCAGTTATGTACAAAATATTGTTGGTGGGGCAGTTCAGTTATGTACAAAATATTGTTGGTGGGGCAGTTCAGTTATGTACAAAATATTGTTGTTGGGGCAGTTCAGTTATGTACAAAATATTGTTGGTGGGGCAGTTCAGTTATGCACAAAAAATAATTTCGGTAACAAGTAAAAATTCAGATTCAATATCAAAATTGGTGACAACTGTCTCGAAAAGAAAACGAACAAAAAATATTTGGGCATGATTGTAGATTTCTAGCTATCGTGGGGTCTCCACGTAAATCATGTGAAGTAGAAAATTACCCCATAACTGGTGTACTATATAGGCTTCAAGGAGTACTACCCATTCATGTACTAACTTCGGTGTATTATATTGTACATTCACACCTATTTTATCTCTGCTATATGAAAATACTATACTGAAAATGCAGATGGTCCAAAACCGTGCTCTCAGAAATGTTCTTGGTCTTCCATGGGACACACATGTCAAGGACATCTTTTCAGTTTCCGGTATCTTTCCAATCAGTCCTTCCCAAACATGAAATCACGAACACCATCCTACAAATTACCCAACATTGAATCCACACTAACATCAAGCCACTTTATAAGCAAGACGTCACAACCACAATAATCATAATAACAAAAAAAATCCGCATTCCATCCTTACATACAAAAACGAAAATACGTAATTCTTGTCGTGTTGTGTTTTGTCTCGTTTCTTTTTCTCTCCTTGTATTTGTAATCGTGCATAATGTATTTTTACCAATGTATTAGTGGATAAGTATCCTTTTGTAAATTCCTACTTTGGCTTTTTTCTATTTTTGTACAGTTTTGTATGTGAAACTTATAATTTTGATATCAAAATACCAACGTAAAATTGTACCTATTAACTCTCACCTATGCATTGTAATTTCCTCCCGTCCTAAAATGTGTTTTGAAACTCATCTTATTGCTCTAGCAAGAAATAAAAATAATAAAAAAATTATTAAAATAATTATACACAAGTAATATGATTGTTTATAATTGTATAAACTATTCCTAAGTCCCTAAAAACGGCGTTAAAGAAATATAGTGTACGTGGTCACGGAATGCAATTAATGGATTCCATACCTAAAATGATAAACGTGATTTAAAAAAATATTACGTAGTGTAAGACACCATAAAATTAATCTTACACACAAAATTAATTTTTTAATCTGGCTTTGTTTAATTGAATGTAGAAATAGACACGCTAAAAAACCTAAACCTTTTGATCTCAAAAAATAATGAAAAACATGTACAGCTTTGACAGTTGTATTTAACTGACTAAATATAGTAAATTATTTAATTTGCGTGTTAAAAATATATAATTTTCCAATATTATATAACACATAACTATGAAAGATCCAATCAAAATCATGTGATACGTCAAAAACGCAATGTACAAACTTTGGCGAAAATGCCCACGCTTTATTTTTACAGTAGCAGTCTTAAAATATCAGTTTATTATTTGTAAAAAACTTATAAAATAAAGTCGCTATCCCTGTCTGTCTGTTTGTGCGCTTAGTTCTTCTAAACTACGCAACGGATTTTGATATGGTTTTTACTATCATTTAGAGAATTTCTTCCGGAAGGTTTATATTTATATATATACTACATTTATTTTTAGAAAGTAGAGAAAAATCGATGTTTTGTAATCAAGTCGTAAAAAAAATTTTTTCGGACGCTTACATTACTAACTCTGGCTAAACCTTATGAGATACATTAAAATAATGTACTACGGAATTGTATATCTTAAAAAGGTCTACAGAAAAGTCCTCGGTGGTATATGTCTACCTCCTAAGGATAACCCCAGCAACGCCGGGTACACGTCAGCTAGTTTGTAATATATTATGTATAATATCAGATGTCGCTGTGATTTATTCATATGATTCCACCTCATGTCGTAATAGAAACATAATTAGAGGATCTATAACAAATTCTGTCATTTATCTTCAATACTGTTTGGTTGACTGGTTACGTTCATCGTCTACAAATCGGAAGGTCGCGGGTAAATCGGGTAGAGTGGTTAGTATCTCTATGGTGAAAGACCACCATTCAGTATCGAAGCTGGCATTAGCCGTGTTTGGTTTCAGATCTAAATAGCCAGGTACCTCCCTATCTTTGGTTTCCTCGTCTCCTTCACCACCCAATTAAATACGTCATAATATTATATATTGTGTATTATTAAATTTATCACTCGTGTAATGATTATTATGACATGTTGACAGTCGCCATAACTATGGCTACTGTATTTCGCAATGACCGTGTGATTTTTTTTCTCTAATTATTGCAAATTTGTGCTATTGCAGAAACGAGCGCTGGGATTTCGTATTGTTTTGTCCGCATAATGGGTGGCATAATGATTATCGCGTTTCTTGTTCGGAAGACGCAGTAAAAAAATAATAAAAAATTATACCGCAACCGTCTTATTTATTAGATTCTTACACTGCGGTTCTGCTTCCGTGTAGTTAAGTCGCCCGTAAGCCCGGTTTCTGACCGATTTAACCTTTTCACTATTCCGACTTTACCCGCCGCGTAACATTTAAACCGCGATTATTATGTTGATGGAGTTGATGTAAGATATTTCAAGGATACGTTGCTTTGTTAATAATGATAACCATTTTGGAAACCGTTTAACAAACTTCTCGCTTATTCGTTTAGTTCTTTCTTTTATACTCATCAACGAGACAATCTTTTGTAGTCGCTAAGAAAAATGATTTTGATGTACGCCCGTGGGGTTTTTACAACTACAGATTTTTCCGCTACATTTGGTGATCAAATCTGAATAACCTTCTGTGTTTATTAATATTACAAAAACGAGGGTTGTAAAGGTTTACGAGGCCGTAATGATAATGAAAATTTCAATATCATATACATATTAGGTTATTCTTCTGTTTTTATGTAGGCTTTTAAACCGGTATGTTTGGCAAATTCGTGATGTTTTCGTTCAAAGTGGCCTACACAAAGTGGAGTATTATAATCTTTTATAGATTTTTTTTTTTTTAAATATTTTTTTATGCTCCCAACCGTCTGGAGACAGTGAGACTATGGCATCCCTGATCGGAATACGTTGTGTAAATGAAGGTAGGGAGGAGAGGAATGAGATGGGATAAAGGAAGGTGGGGAAATACCCAGCTATTCAGATCTGGTCACCAAACACGGCCAAAGCCATTTCAAGCAACATTTCAATTCTGAATGGTGGTCCTACCCTAGGGCGGTACTGAGAGTACATTCCACTCTAGAACGTGCCGCAAATATACTATATATTATTTTAAATGAGTAATTTGTGAAATAACACAACCCACGAACTCCAGCTTGCTAGTCGAGAGCTTTACCCCTCGATCATGGAGACCGTCAAATTCCGTTTTTCTATTATTTCACTAACATTTTTGTCATTCATTCTCCAACCATCCAATCTTTTCAGGACCCTTCTGTGTACCACCATTAATGCTTCAATGTTATAGCGATAACCATTTATTCCGTTTTTCACTATTTTCCGAATCATGCAGTTTTCGGTTATTATTTTTTTAGCATGGACATAACTGAATAAATTATCTCCTTCCTGAAACAGATAATGTCAAACACCTCGTTCTGGAAATTCAGAAGAAAGGTCACGGCACGCCACTGTACAAGAATACTTAATTTTTTTTTAAAACTTTAAACTCCACGAAATTAATATTAATTTTATCGCTGTTAGGACACTGGTAGTACAAGTGTACAACTGGGGAATCCAAATCACACAATGAATCTAAACATATTGTTATATCTCTGCTTTACTTGCATATTTAGTGTTGGGAACTCTTGTGAAAAGTAAAAGGTTCTTTACTATAATTGCGTTTATTTACGTTACAATAAATAAGTCTGGATTTAGCTACACTGTTCATTACCCGAGGGTTGGTAATTCTCTCTTTCTAGAAGCTTGTTGTCTGGCAATAATATCCCACAGTCAATTGCTACACTCTAGCGACATCTGTCGGACTCTGGAGTAAGCTTTATGACTGTAGCCATCTATCGCTTGAAAACCCAACTTATTACCAAACATCACACATATATAGATAGATTTTTTTTTCCTTTTTATTATTTTTTCCGGCAACTGAAGAGTAAGGCTGGCCGCATACATACGTTTTCCGTATTCGATTTTCGAATTCGTTTTCCGTATTCGGAATTCCGTGAGACTAGCGCAAACGTTCGTTTTTCTCCATTCGGAATGTATAAACGTCAGTACCAGTGTTGCCAACAAGGGCGATATATCGCCATTTAGGCTACTCAGAGCGAGAATCGGCGCCGAAAAAATCTAAAAGGCGACTGGTCGCCAATTAAGCTACTTCAAAAACATCAATTTTAAACATGTCCCGAAATTCTATAGCCACCCCCCCCCCCCCATGAAATTTATTTTTCTGTGGACAAATTTTATATTTTCTTGGAACTCTCTAGCCACCCTCCCCATGAATTTTTTTATTTTCTGGGGACAAATTTTATCTTTTTGAAATTTTCTAGCCACCCCCCCCCCCTACGAAATTTTTATTTTCACGTAAAAACATCAATTTTAAACATGTCCCACCTAACAGCAAATTCGGCTACTTTACGCTACCTTATGTATGAGAAACGGCGATATTAGGTCAAGATCCGTTGGCAACACTGAATTACGAACGGAAATTTCCGTACGTTTGCGTCGGCACAAACAAACTGTATGCAATAGCTGCGTTCCACATGACGTCATTAGGTTTTTTCCATTCGGTTTCTCCGAACGCGCCGGCTCGCATTCGGAACGTGCGTAAGGAATTTGTTCCGTTCGGAACTAAAACGAACGTGTGCGGCAGTTAATGTATTTTCTACTGATTCCGTGCATTCGGATGTCCGAATACGGAAAACGAATTCGGAAATCGAATACGAAAAACGTATGTATGCGGCCAGCCTTAAGCAACTTTTGGAGCCGTGTTTACGGTTCGTCGTATTTTCAAAGACAGTAAACAGCTGATAGTGACCCCCTAGCCACTGATTTCTTCACCAACTTCGCACTCGAAAACGAAAGCTCAAATAAAGTCTTAATGTGATGTAGATTTTCCAGTTTATCTTTTGTACCACTAGTTTCTAGACATCTAATAAAAAGCATTGTAAATTCGGCTTCGGTTACATTTTTGATTTGTGTGCTTTCACAGCTGCTCTGCATCCTTAATAGATCTAAAATAATCTAATTTATGTAAGCATTACACCTTATTGCGGAAAACGTAAATCTACGACTTTTATTGATCAAAAAGTTGCGCTCGTTTATATTGTGGATGCTGGAATTCCGAAAAATGTGAATTCGATATTCTCTTCCTGAATACGAAATCAACGACCGAAAAAATCTGTACGGTACTTACCTTCTCCGTATAAAAAAGGAATGTTATTGTAAGTAGGTGCTTACTTATCCTGGCGAAACCTTGTGTTTAGCATGAAATGGGTAGGCACTCTCTTATCATAAACACATTTATTATTATTCGCCCTTCCCTTCGATATAAAATACATAAATTCAATTTCAAATTTTCTTTATCTAGCGACTGTAAACCGCACTACGAATTATAAAATAGAAAAATGAGTTTGGTTAATTTATTAAGTATCTCTTCAAATTATTGGTAATCCGGTTGAAAACAGGATTGCAGGCCTAACGAATGAATGAATAGGTTTCCTGGTAAACTTTTACGGTTTTTTTTTAGAAAACGTGATGAAAACTTACTCAATTGATAAACGACCGTGTATGTGAAAACCTTACTAATTGAAACGTAAAATAGAATCTGAAATAAAATAGTTCATGGAAAGATAAATAAGAATATACACCGCTTGTCTTTATGTATTGTTTATCTGATGTATAAACTTGAAATAATAATAATTTTTTCATAGAATTTCGGAATTTTACCAAGGTATTTTAAATGTGCCATATATTTCTTCATTTTAAAGAAGTCGTAAAAAATACCATTTTAGAAACTAGATAAAATTACCTTTCAGATTTTTATTTTTAATTTTATGCTTATTATTATTTTAATTTTGAAGAGATTCTTAATAAATTAGCAATACTCATTTTTCTCCGTGTATATTTAGCAAAAATCGTACGGTAATTTTTCTATCGATTTTTATGCTTTTAATTTATAATTATTTATGTTCGCTAAATTCCTTGTAATGAACGAATTTAATGGATTACTCTGCCGACTGAATGGAAAGCCCAGTTTTGTTGATAAAATTCTTATTTTTTCACATCTTTACTAACGAATTTTCACGTAAGAATAATATTAATAAGGCTGAAGCCCTTATTTTAATACGAATACCTAACCACTAACCACGTTCCATCCAATAAATAGTAAATAAAAAACTAGATATCATGTGGGTAGTCAGCTACCCTTTTCTACCCAGCTTAAAAGCGAGTAGGTACCCACCGTCGCCCCCTTTCAGAAGTAGGGTTATACTAATTTCGGTTTGGCAAATTGGTATTTTAAGCAGGTAATTTAAAATTGAAATCCGCCGCAGACGGAGATTTGTCATGTCCCGGGAAATTTCTCCTCCAGAATCTCTGAGATAAACCGACTTTCTCCCGGAAAATAAATCCCTACGGCAGATGAGTTTTTTCCCTTTCCCTTAATCACAGAGCTCTGACAGTTATTAATGCTTCTCTTATAAATAGAATCCGGTAATAAAGAGTGTTGTTTGCATGTTTAATATCATTTCACCTTCAATGTGACTATATTGCCTGGAAACTTTACCCTAAGAATATTGTGTTCGGTTGAGATTTTCTTGAACAAAGAAGTACCTACTTACGTAATATGTTTGTAGACATTTATTATTTAAAGGTATTAATCATACGTAAGTACCTACTTCAAAAGTCCGCGAGTTCATGATATAATAATGTTCTTCGTTAAGAGGGGAGATAATACATCATTTACAAAAGCACTTATGAAATATAATAAACTAGGTAGGTATCTCAACACTTGCGATCTTACTAAAAAACGTGGTGAAGATTTTAATCATTTGATAAACGACCGTGTATGTGAAAACCTTACAAATTGAAACGTAAATAGAAACTGACATAAAATAGTTGATGGAAAGGTACATAAGATATATTTATTTATTGCAACTCACTATACATAAATCATATTTTTTCTCATAGAAATCAACCTCACCAGGGTTAAGCCTGTATCGAGGTTAACAATTTACATTTTAGTGAAGCAAATATAGAGTAATTACAAACATAAAGTAATACTACATACAAACACAGAATATTTCAGTTACATTTGACAGTATATTGTAGCAATATTTGAACCTTAAATACTTATTAATCATTATTCCCAAGAAGAAACAAAGTAGATAATAAAGACAACATTTATACATTGCTTATCCAGTCACAGAGGGTAGTTTATCTGTAGTGGAAACTTCAAATAATAATAATTTCTCAGCGAATTTCCAAGGCATTTTAAATGTTCTATATATTTCTTCATTTTGAAGATGTCGTAAAACTGAATACCACTTTAGAAACTAGTTTTACCCATTAGATTTTGCATTCGAAATTTACTTTAATACTAAAAAAGTGCAATATTTTAATTTCAAACATGAAAAAAGTTGTACAAAAGCTTACCACAAACAAAACACAAGCTTATCACAACATAACAAAACGTCGGAAAATTTCGGAGAAATCAAAATTTATAAAACACAGTCGTTCTATTTATGGAGTTTGCTAAAAAACTGTCACCTCACTTTTCACCTTGTTCGTACAAAAGAAATAGAATTTAAAATTAACTTTTAATTTCCTGAAAACAATATAAAAAACTGAAATGTTTAACGCATTGGTTATCATGGTATACATGGTTACCAACGGGGGCATTAGGAATTTATGTTATAAAACAACATCACTGTAAAGAAGTTCTTGTAAAATATAGACCATAAAATTCAATTTCATTACATTTTTAACCTAACTTTATAACACGCGGCGCTCGAAGAATATTTTAATGCGCATGCGTGAAGTTGCAAAAAACATTGTTACCAAATTTAAAAAACAGAGTTAAAGATATTTTTTATTGGTAACAACCCGAATCTTAACTTTCACATTGTGTAATAAAAACACCGTTTAACGAATGTGAAGTGGTTTTTCTTTATTAAGGCTATTGATATTTTGTTTTCAGTGTGAAAATGGGGTGTGCACAATTAATACCCATCCAGTTTATTTCAGGAAATATAATTATTAATAAAGTATGTTAAAATCAAATTTACAACTTAAAATTTCGTGTTCATTTTCTACAGTAGGTACCAATTGTTATTTTAACACTGCCGTTGCTTGTTGATTTTGTTGTACTTATATCATGTATTTTATACCCCACAAACCAATACCAAACTAATGCAAACTCACAGTAGCTTTATTGGACCTCGCACTTTTAACCTATTACCAAAAGAAATTCAAGTAACAACTAAACTAGCGCAATACCAAAAAGAATTAAAGTTGTGGCTGTACAATGCAAATGTTGAAGCATTATTCATTTAATTTTTACTTTTTTCTCTTTTTCTATTTTGTTTCTGTATAGTTATTATTATTTTATTTTGTGTTCTTTTACTTCATATATATTATCTTACAATCTTTATTTTTACTTTGATTTTTTTAATGTGCACCTCTTGCACAATCTTTTAGACTAACATTAATTATAATCCTACCGTTTTTCTTTATATGCTTACTGTTATTTTTAGGTACAAAAATATAATGTATAAACTTATATTACCCACGCACAGGCTGCGCCTTAGTGGGTTCCCTCTCTTATTATTATAAAACTGTAATGTCAAATGTATAAATTGGGAAAAAATAAAGGAAATAATAAAAAAAAAAATATATATGAGTTATATTGGGGGATGCGTGCGGAAGGTTTTTTTCAGAAAAGGAGTGGACCTGGGACTTGAAGAAACCCGTGTTTTAGAAGAGAGGAATCACAAAGCCGGCAAGTAATTACATAGCCGGGCACTATAACCAAGAACGATTCGTAAATTCAGAAATGTCAGCAATGTTCAAATAGTACATACGGGTTTAGTGCGCCTCCCGAATATGGGCCGCCGGTGCTGAAGGGATCAATGACGTTAGTTTTATTTTTTTATTCATTCAATTTCATAAAGTACAGTAGTACATGAGTGATGTGTGTCTGTATCGCCAGGAAATCCTGTGTTGAGAGCAGGCGCAGTTTACAAAACAATATTACAATATAAAGTCAATTAAGTTTACAACATAATATTACAATAAAAATAAAAGTCAATGGACTATCATTCACAACATCGTATCATTGGTAATACGGTAATACTTATAAACAGATTAAAAAAAATCGTTAATCTTTGATCTGTCTTGGCTGGCGATCCAAGTCTCGGTATCCAATTTATGTGGCCAGTGGAAGTGCATTCTTTAGCTTTGTTGTAAAGTAGTTAAAATTTGTTTGGCCACGGGTTGTTTAAAGGGGTAAGTAAGAGATTATGCCCTTTGGATTTAGTATCACGTGGAGTTTGTACTTTGGCAAAAAGAGTTTTGTGTTTGAGGAGGTATGCTAGTATATTTTGGTGTAAAGTTGCTAATATCTAAAACACAGTTTCTCCCAAAGATTTCGTCCGAACTGCTGGTGATTATTAGTTATTAACAGTTATTAGGAGCACATTCCGTTGAAATCTTACTGAAAGAAATACAGCATCCATTTTTTTTTTCATCGAGAAAATTCTTCGAATAAAGGAGTAGCTACCTACTCAGTGTACTGGTAAACCACTGGTGGTAAAATTTCTATCCTTGAGACTAATAAAAAGTCAAATTTATTGTTGATTCTGGGTCCCTTCTGCGAGCTCCTGTAAGCACTCAGGACGTAGGTTCATTGTGTTATCTCGCATGTTTCACCATATTCCCTCCACAGTTAGTAATCTAGTCCCTCTAATAAATGTCACAGGGTTGTTATTGGGTGTTTGGCGATGTCAGAACCTTTTTCCCAGTCAGAAATTTTGCACTACAGATGAAATAGTGATTCTGCATCCCCTTTACATTTCATCCAGTTATTGGTGATTTCCACTCCCCACACTTACGTGTATTGTCTTACGAATTGGTAATATCATTAGTAACACTAGCTCCCTCAGTGACTTTCTACCAAAGACTTACCTTACTTTATTGATGGTTTCTACCTATGATACAAGGTTTCTATCCCGTATCATTGAGTCGATGCAGCGGACTATTAGATACGTTGTAATCTTTTGTACCGCTAAGGCCAATCTCGTGTACTATATTTCAATGTAAAACTATCTCGAGCTTCTCCACTTCTCACGCCATTGTGTTACTGTAGTATGGAGGAAGTTACGAGTATTTAATATATACCCACGTAGTCTTTTTGTCAACATTGTACCGTTCCAAAACGGTACGGAATATTATCCCAACAATTTGTTGGAACTTTGGCGCATTAACATGATAAGTGAAAAAACAACATAATTATGGAGTTACACTTTGTGAGAAAATTACCCAGGCCAGTTTTCGAATAACTGTTTAAGTACTTCCAGTTTCGGAGGAAGCTCGGTCTGTTATGCTTTATTTTTATACCCCGATTTTGAAACAAACTTCCACGAAGAGAATATTTCTTGTTAGCTTACCTTCTTTCATTACAATGGAAACTTTTTTATTAACTTTGTAATTTTTGACAAATGTACAAACAATTCCCAAACTTATTTAATATTTCGTTCATAATAATATAAATTATACATTACATTTTTTGGTAACATTGAAATACATATATCAGATATTGTATTATTTATAGAGCTTATAAATAAACAGATAGTAAAGCAATGAACACAAAAATCAATAATTATGAACATATTTAGTTTCGTTAACGGCCCTCCCAGCTAGCGACCAGTTCTTGCAAAAGTATCGCAGTTTCTAAATAGGCTCTACGAAGTAATGTTAAGATGTTAATATAAGGTATTTAGGGAAAATAAAAAATAAATCGATTCTTTTTAGGATTTCACCTTTTTAATATTAACTCCACAAATGAGACAGACCCTGAGGTAAAATTATTTCCCTTTGGGACTTTGTCATCTTTGGGGATGATGTACGGAACATCTTTTTAAGTAACGGAAGTTCTGGAAAGGAAAAATGAATGTGGGGTGGGTAGGAATCTGGGGGTCAGTGTGTCCAGGAGGGATGTGCGAATCCACTCCCACTGCGGTTGAGAGAGTCCGATTGGAGAGGACAAAGGGTCTCCCTCGACCGGTTCTCCCAATGCGGCTCGCCACGTAGTTAGTAAGCAGACGTAACCGGATAAACCTCACCCCTCACATCTTGCTAAGTCATCAAATGTAGCGAACCAGTTGGGGTGGCCTATGGCAAAGGTGTTGGTTATCCAATGAATGGTCCCCGGGTTGGCGGTACCTAAACCAGCCTCGTATTGTATTGACGATGTCGTGCAACCTAGGTAAGAAAGTATTTAAATATAATATAGACGTTATCCTTGAAAGTTGGTTTTACGAGAATTATAATCCTGCCGGGTTGTTTTACAAGGGTCTATATTTTGCAGGAGACAAGATGTGCTCGTTAATAATTGATAGAATAACAATTGCGTGGGTATTTTCTCCGTAGAGAGGAAAAGCCGAGCTAATCATTTTGAGTTTTTCAAGTTAATGTTATCCCCCAACGCCATTAAATTTTATTCGAGACCTTAAATTCCCTGGAGGGCTTGGCAGGAAGATTGGCCGGAAAATTCGCTTACAAACTAACTTGGCGGCACATCCGCTAGAGGCTCCTTCGCATTGTCCCCGCTAGATGGCGTCTCCTCATCTCCTCCACTCTGGTCTTATTACTTGCTCCATTGTAACTTCACTACTATTAAAATATGAATAATTCCGTGCTTTCTTTAAGCAGCTATGTATTTCTTTGTGTCGCTGACTATGAATGTCATAATTCAGGTCAGATATTTTAGGATTTTCCTTTACTTTCTCGTTAAAATACCGCTCGACAGATATGAAAATTCGTGTTTCCTGAAAATCCATGGAAAAATGCCTTTTTTCCGAAATCTAAATATATAAAAATTCAGCATGCGTATGTTAGTGCTCGCAAAACTCAGGGACGCCCGAGGAATATTTAACGCAATATCTCTGCACCGGAATGAGATAGGTACGGAGTAGAATTAAAGTCGATATAATGTAGTTTTTTTGCAACTCAGTAAACTTATACTTTTGGTATTCAGTAGTGAATGGTGGAAGAAGTCAGAGACGCCCGAAAAAGACATTAGCAATAGCGATTAATAATAATATTGGACAATTTTTATAGCGCCGCTTTTGTGAGTTATCACCTCAGGGGCGCTTTACAGTTGATGCAGGTATTACAAAAATTATAAATATTACCAAAATAAAGTGAATTTAAGTAAAGTAAAATGAAGAACAGGAACAGGTGACATGAAGATAGAAGATAGAGACTCTGCAGCAAGAATCCTAGGTGGTGAAGAAACTGGACAAGCTGCTGCAGCGAGAGAGTTCACCAACAGTGCCAGCACGAAGTTCGTCATCCGTCCAGGTATGTGTCTGCTGCTAATAAAGCGCTGACACAATATCCTCACATAGATAACAGACCTGCATTGCGGGGTCCACTAGTCTCAAACAAATTATATTTCATATCAAAAGCGTACACGGGTACAGTAGAATTACGTGCCAATACAGTAGAATTACATTGCAATACAGTAGAATTACATGCCAATACAATAGAATTACATTGCAATACAGTAGAATTATGTGCCAATACAGTAGAATTACATTAAAATACAGTAGAATTACGTGCCAGTACAATAGAATTACATTGCAATACAGTAGAATTACATTGCAATACGGTAGAATTACGTGCCAATACATTGCAATAACGAATACATAAAAAAATACATAAAAAACGAATTACATTGCAATACAGTAGAATTACGTGCCTATACAATAAAATTACATTGCAATACAGTAGAATTACGTGCCAATACAGTAAAATTACATTGCAATACAGTAGAATTACGTGCCAATACAATAGAATTACATTGCAATACAGTAGAATTACGGGCCAATACAGTAGAATTACATTGCAATACAGTAGAAGACAATACAGTATAATTACGTGCCAATACAGTAGAATTACGTGCCTATACAGTAGAATTACGTGCCTATACAGTAGAATCGCATCACCGTAGGCTCACATACTACATTTTTTGCGCTACCTTAAAAATATATGTACATACAGATTTTCTCTTTTAAAAACCATAATGCGTTTTTTTTTGTTTTCGCAGTATTCGTTGAAACAATGTACATATTGTATATGCTATTGTTCTTCCTAATTCAGTAGTTCTGTGAACAGTAGATTTAGCGTACAAAAAAAGTATTTTTCTAATTTTCTCTTATTTAATGAATCAACACCAAAATTTCCTCCGAAACCATAAGATTTCCAAATACCTACTTAATTATAAACCTTATATTTTATATAAGCTTTTTAAATTTTCAAATTCTTCCAATGAAACGTCACTATCTTTGTGACATTTATTCTTTTTTAATACTTTTTTTGGGCAGGTTGGTACCATAATATTGAAAAATGCGAATAAACACGGCAAAATTTGAAAAAATATTCTTTTCTGAACTATTAAAACGGCCACCATCTTGAAACGGAAACGAAACGTTCAAATAAATTTATTGAAAGACAAATGAAAAACGGTTCAATAATAATAATTTGACGACGAATAATTTTATAATAATGTACGTTTAGTACTACGAATAAAAAGAATTGTCATGTATTATTGTGTTCCAGACGGCGTGATGCAATTTTGTGGAAAATATCGCTCAAAGTGATGTTGGTCGTCTCCGTTACAAATTTGTAAAGTTCTCTGTGGTAATCCAGTCCCGCCGCTAGGAACTCTCAGCTCCGTCATCTACTCCGATCTCCGTGTTTTGCCCTCTTATGTAAAAGCAGTCGTTATTGGTCGAAGGGGAAGTCTAGTATAATAAACCTTCCTCGCGTGAGGAGAGAGAGGTGTACTAGGTAGTAGGCGAAGAAGCGGGAGCGGAGAACGAACGAGTCGAGCCAGGATTTATTACCGTCGATTCCAGGTTAATATGGAGCTCGCTCAGTCCTCACCGCAACATCGCATTTTTCCACACTAAACCCGCCCCAAAGCGGCTACACATTAATTTACCAAATGAGCTCGAATTCGGCGTAACTCTGCTTTCGAAGCATATTTCGGAGGGTATGAATCTTTGTGCGTATTTTTTAAAACCTTTTATTCCGTGTTTAAAGGAAATTAACAAAGTTTGAACCGTTATAAATTGGCCGTTTTATTACTTTGATACCGCTGCACACAAAAGGTTTTTGTAAAATACACGTTGTTAAACTTACAACCGCGAATTTGTAACAGCTTAAAGCTTACAGACCTGTTCGATTTAATTCTAGCTCGACTGCTCGTTTAATGTAGAGCGTTAAATAAAATATATAGAGCGATGCTCAATTCGATTTTCTGTTCACGTTCAATTCAACACGGAATGGCAAAACACTTTTTTTATGAATAAAGTCTTCTTCGCTTATTTGAATAGTGTTTTCATTGCTGCCTCCATTCTTTCGCTTTTTCCATTAAACCCGCTTTTGCTATTGACAAACTTCTTTAGCGTTTCCTATTCATCTCGTGTTTGCTATTTCTATTATCCGCCGCGAGTGCACTTTGTCATTCCACCTCCCACCCCTCTCAGCTCCTTGTGGAAGGAAGGTATTTACATCATTTTATTTATAGCCAACTTTTAGAGTTCAAACAACGCCCAAAACCTACGCGTTGTGCGTGACACAATAGGATAGGGCCTTTGCTTTGCCATCGATATTAAATTCTCTAGATTCCAGGTGCGTTCCCCGAAATAAAACAATGAATTTAACAGATAATGAAAAGCAATACGTCTTTCTTTTAATGTCCAATAGACACGATGATATCAGTGGCGGCTCGTGACTTTTGGGTGTACCTACTAGAGTTCTAATACTACAAAAATGGCATCATTGATGTTGTTGTATCCTAAGTTTTTCAGGAAATCCGTGCGGCCCATGGACAAACTGAAATTTCCTGAAAATCTTCACACAAAAAACAGAATTTTCTATAAAAAAAAAAATTGTTTTGGACTGAACAACACCAATAATGTCGAATTTGTCAAACTTAGCACCCTATCACACTCAAAAGTCACTATCCGCCACTGGATGATAAACTCATTATTAAATCGCCCAGTAACGGACTGTTTGGATGTCGACCACAGCGCCCTTGAGGTGATATTGCACAAAAACGGCGCTATACAAATCATCCAAATATTATTATTATTATACGACGAAGAAGATATGTCTAACAAAATATTTTACTTTCATACACGACTGTTTTGGATCTTACTGTCACTTTCATGTGGGAAAGTGAGCGGCCGCTTAGTTAAAATTAGGCCCATGCGCACGAAATTGGTGTCACCAACGCAACTGAGCGTAATTGCCGCACATGGGCAATATCGGCACACTTATTAATTAATTAATTTGAATGAGTTTTATAAAATTTTATTTATTTTATATGTAAGTTCACGTAAGCTCAGTCAAAGGAAATGTAAGAAGTTGAATTACTATTAGAATTAAAATTATACACTATTAGAAGATAAATCTAGTATAGTGTTCCAGAAATCCAATAGAAAACCCTCTGCCCTAAACATTGTCTGCTTTAGCACAGATTCTCCCAGTGAGGAGGACTATGAAAAATGTATGTTTTAATCATAGAATAATATATTCAGTGGTTACAACACTTAATAATAATTTATGACCCACACGCAATGTCAATAAAATTATAATATATTTTATAAAACAAATTTTATAAAATATATTATGATAAAACTATACTAACAGACCGAACGATTAGTCATAATAGACCCTATATAGTTTTACATGACAAAATTTAAAAAATAACTTATATCATTGATGTCGCTATTCCAAATTCCTGTAATATTAAAAAATCTGCTAATGAAAAAACAAGAAAATACACAGATTTAGGAAATGAAATAAAAAGAATTTGGCATTCTCAGACTATAAAAATATTACCATTCATTATTTCGGCTACTGGCATTATACCTAGCTCTCTCATTAAAAATTTAGACGTATTAGATCTATCAAAAAATTTATACATAAAGATGCAAAAGTCGGTCATTTTGAATACATGTAGGATAACGAAAGATTTTTTAAATATTTATGTTGAGGGATCAGTAGGATTTATAGGCCCTGTTAGAAGTTCTACGGAGCCATTTGATCTCTGTGGGGTTGACGTGTTGTTCTTGTATTGTTTTGTATTTATTTTGCTTATATAATGCACTTGCATAGTGTTGATTGACTAGATGATTATTTGTGGAAAAGTGAGTGGAAGGGTTTAGTTTTTCCTATGGGGAAGATTTAACCCGGACATAAAATCGGAAGTAGAATTAGAAACTCTCAGTAGAATTGGGAAACTGACGAATTACTTCATAATATTTGGATCGATTTTGTGGTATGACTTGTTTTGAGCTTTAGTTTTTGGGGGTTAATATCAACTGTTTAATGTGTTTTAAAATGCTTTTCATCCCTTTAGGTTCCGAAATAAATAGAGAGAAGTAAAAATAAAAATCGAATGCTTAAATCGAAAAAAAGTTTTTTTTGTTCAGATTCACCAGTTTCCCGCTCTTAGGACGGGTTGTTTCGGAAAATTTGAACAATTCATCAAATTTCAACGTTCATTTACGGGTTCTGTGAAAGTCCTATTCAAATTCTGTTATTATATCATTTATAGGCTAGTTGCTTGACAGAACTGAAATAAAAACAGAACTTAAAAATATCTTTCACAGAACTTGAAAATTAACTTTTAAATTTGAAGAATTGTTCAAGTTCTCCGAAACAACCCGTCCTTACTACGAGTTTTTGGACACTGTGAATAATTAAAAGAATTATGTGTAAAAAATATCGAGACTTCAATTAGGTATGCTAATCATCACTTATTCTTTTTTTTTGGTTACAACATATGTACAATAACCAGCCTTGTCTATTCTATATCAACGTGTTTTATATTCTTTCATAAACTTGATTTATGAATGTACCTACTGGATGTATTGTTCCCTTTCAGAAATAAGGCGGCCATTACCAATAAATTATTAAAAAAAACAATTAACATCGGAACAATGACAATCAAAAAAGCGAGGCCGGAAACTGAAATCAATCATTTTCCCTTATCCAACGGAAGTCAAACGCGTGACCTTACGATCGGAAAGCTATCTTCCTGTGCGCCGCGGGGCTGCCTCTGTCTATACACACTGTATACTATGACTATAATATACGCAGTGGCGTGCCGTCCACATAGGCTGATATTCTTCGCATGCCTCGAGAAAAAATAAATGTACCGGCGAATTGAAAAAAAATAAAAGCCAGCAATTTTTTTAAGCACGATTATATAACACTATCCGTACATTATTATTTTTTTACAGTGCTAAGCGGCCAGGAGACAATATATATTGTAAATAGTTATGTCAGTTGACTTGCGTCATTGATGCGATTGACAATTGGTAATTGATATTTTACACAGTCAATTAAAGCGATTGACATTTGTGACTTCTCATTGACGGGAGAATTATGGGTATTTTGATTGAGTGCATAGATTGACAATCGTTCCTTCAATTGCATCTATCTATCCAGCCTTTTAGAGTTAGTTTCACCGTGGAACGAGATTTCCTTTTTACTTATAATTGTATTATATCGCGATTGTCAAGTTATGGAAGTAAAATCAAAAGATTATCATTGTATTCGCACACTTAAGGTATTGTTTTCGTGTACTTCCACAAAACAACTGGGACGAAAATATTGACGGGTCGATATCAGTTTCATCAATCGCACATCGATGCTCACTATCAATGTCGTAACCACATTGACAATAATTGATATTGATGGTATCTTGACCCCTGTAATTGACATTGATGGTATCTTGACCCCTGTAATTGACATTGATGGTATCTTGACCCTTGAAATTGACATTGATGGTATATTGACCCCTGTAATTGACATTGATGGTATCTTGACCCTTGTAATTGACATTGATGGTTTCTTGATCCCTGTAATTGCGCCACACGATTTTGATTCAGATGATTTTTTTTCAGAATCGTTTAATTATGTGAGAATCATCGTATAAAATAAAACTTATTATTCGACATTTGTTGTTCTATATAAATTATCTCTATCTAAGCATGTGGTTTTTGACATCATTATAGCTTTCACTGGATTCTCTTCTCATGCTACAGCTTTTGAAATACCCTCGGTGGATATTATAATATCCAAAGGTTTGTACAGGTAAATCATTTGAAAGGGACCCTTGCTTGTGTATTGTTTATCGGATGGATTTATTTAAAATTTAAAAAACTTTACTGTGCAAATAAAATATGAAGTACAAAGTTTATAGCCACATCCTATTTCTTACAGTTAAAAAAATTAAAATACGTATATTATAAAGTGTAAATCGCATGTTTAAGTTTAAACAGTAGGTATACTTCTGCACGGAGAGAACCGAATATTGATATATTTTTTAATTCTCTTCAAATTATTCGTATTCCGGTTAAAAACGAGGTTTAAATTTGCGGGGTAAGAGGGGACTGCGCGCGGGTGTTCTATACTAGTTAGAATTTTTTTTTTGAAACTATCGGTGTGAACAAATACATTCAAGCGTGTCCTCTTTAAAATGATTTGCCTGTAGTTAGGTACTGACATGTATGTACGAAGTAACCTATACATATATAATGCAGTGTATTTCCGCTGATATTGGTTTTGATACCGATAAATCATGCAACAAACGCTTCGCATATTCGTGTACGGTGAACGTTCAGCTTCACAAATCTATTTTCATTGCTACTAATTGATAGTTTCCCTTTTATTTAAATACCATTATCCCTACAGAATTTTAAAATAGGTTGTTTTGTTTTTCATATGAAAACTATTTTGAGTTCTGGACTGTGGTTGTATCAATTTTTTTTCTTTACTTAGTAAACTTATGAAAAAGTTATTAAATTAAGGTCGGTTTCCTCAGTCAGACATCTCGTTGTCTTCAACTGTCAGCCCCTGTTCTGATTGGGAGAACAAAAACAGTCCTTTTTAAGACTTTATTTAAAATATCGGCTATTGTCGACGAACTATGATTGTTATTGGCTAGAAAAAGACACATAGTTCTTTTTTTTTAATTCTGCCGATTGCGGTTACAACCAAAACCACCTACATCACAAGGCCAGGACAACGAATTAAATCGACAACCTAACGTATGAGAACCTCAGGGGGTTTTGCTACAACGTGATTTCCGCTTAGATTTTTGTGGATTCGTTACAGTTGCATAACCGGTATGTCATAAAATACGCGAAATTAAATTCTCAAGTACTTAGGCAAATCTTAATAAATTTTATTTAAAAAGAACAATCAGTCAAAAAATGTCGATGAATTTAAATCTAGTGATTGAGATTAATAGCAAAGGAAAAGTTTGACTTATTCTGATACGTTTCTGTAAAGTTGTAAAATTAGGTTACTTTGCGACCAAATTCTTGTAAAAATGTTTCCTTAACTTTTCGTACTACATAGTACACATGCGAGCCTAGACCAATTTCAAATAGAAAACCATGGAAAGGCTTCGAGTGAAATATGCTTCGGAACTCCAGGCACTGCAGTGTTGACTCTATGCTTACGGAAGGACGAATTCCTGGATTTGCAACTCTAATAAGAACCAGGATGGCAGAAATGAGGAAAAGCATCAACAACTCCAGAATTATCCTCATTGGTTCCATGACAACTCATCACAGTGACAATTCAACACACTTTTAAAAAGTGACATAAAGTCACTAGAAACGATGAAAAAATATTTTTTTTAACCTAACCTAACCTACTTAACCCAGTTAATAAAGTTTTTGTTTCATAACTTTCCATGACTTTATATAACTTTTTAAAGATGTGATGAATTATCATTGTGATGATTTATCCGGTCACCATCCTCATTATGGAATCCTGCCTGACTTCAGGATCGAGAATCGAAGAAAGATATTGACCCCAACAATCAATAAATTGTTTTTATGTACATATTTATATTGTGTGTTCAGTATTTTCGCTACTACTTTATTTATTTGTTTTTTTTTTAAAAATTTATTTATAATTTTATTATTATTTATAATAGTTCTTCCTTGTATTATGTTTATTATCTCTACGGGATGTGTGGGATTGCACTAACCTCCCCGCATTCCGGAATAAAGACAATAATATTATTTTTACTAAAAATAATTGATTCCTTCGCTTCGATTATAGTTAAAAGCGTTTCTAAATCATGCTTAGATCTGACAAAAACAACTATAGTATATATTTATCAATTTATGCCATAATGCCAAAAATTTTAGACTTTAGTAAAAAGTATTTTTTAAATTTTTTTCATTGGTGTTCATCCATCAATACAGCCGGTTGTACGAACGCAGCGTATTATAATATATTACACCATCCATTTAGTATTCTTTTTGCGAGTCAAACGATACTAACGAAACGTAGCAATTAAGTATTCCGACTTGCTTTTGCATATTACGAGTATTAATTTCCCTTCATACAGACGAACGTTTGAAAACACCGAAAAAGGGACCAAAGAAAATACGGACGACCAAAGTCTTTCTGCTAAAATTGACCGTGTTATTTTAAAGAAAATAATTGAGATCCAATTAAAAAAACCCTATTATTTTCTCGATTTGCGTATCTTACGTCCGAATTCACTGAGCGATAGACACTATGGAATAAATGGATCCATGATAACTCAACACAGTGACAATTCAACACACTTTTAAAAAGTGATATAAAGTCATTAGAAACGATTAAAAAATATTTTTTTTAACCTAACCTAACCTACTTAACCCAGTTAATAAAGTTTTTGTTTCATCACTTCCCATGACTTTATATAATTTTTTAAAGATGTGTTGAATTATCATTGTGATAATTTATCCGGTCACCGGAATAAATATATACCAATACATGTTTAGGTATGTTAATCTTGATTACCTACCTTATTAATACAATGCTTCCAAAAATATATTTTCACCTGCGTTTTTAAACATCATAGGTATACATAAAAATTGTATGCAGGAATTCAAGATTGCAGTTTTTTTAATGATCGATGGGATTTAGTGATTAAACCATCTTGCTCGATTAAAACAAGGTGGATGTATACAATTTTTATTTTCTACAAAATGTATGCTATTTTTTTGATAACATAAACACATTTGTAGGATAAAACCAACAGGACAGGTCTGAAGGTTTGTGCCATCGCTCAATGGTTAGAGCTTAATGGTTCCGAGTTCAACAAAAAGCATTTAAAATCAGTACAAATTGGACAGGTAGGGTCGATGTGAGGGGTTGGGCGGTTACTCGACTGACTTGTGAAAAAAAGAAGTTTTTAAAAAATTTAAAAAAAACTTCGAAAAACTTGCCGTACAGTAAGTCAAGTGTGTGTATATATATATACAGGGTGAAGTATATATATATATGTATATACTTCGTCCTAGACATACGAATTGATAAGCACCCTCTTGTATCTTGACTTCTGGACCGAACAGACACGCGAAAGCGTTCAGTTTGAGACAAAACTCAAGACATAAGGCCTCTGAAGATGGACAGTGAGATCTGTCCGAAACGTCAGGAAAAAGTCCTTTTAAGGACTACGTTACGCGGGTAAACCGAGAAAATTATTATATATATATATATATATATATATATATACTATGTAACACCGCTTTCAAGAACAATACCGTCCTGGTTTTACTCTCTTCTGAACATTATTTTTTCGGTATTTTTATTTGTAGTCGTTTTGAAATGATTATAATTTGATGGTTATCAATATTGAATGTTAAAACACAAAGCACATTTAGGTGAAATATCACTCAATAGCGCTGTTAAGTGTAACGTTATTGTGTAAGTACGTTTGCTGTAGACGTGGATGTCTGTATTGACCTCATCGCTGAACCCGACGCACAACGCGTTAAGCGTTTTAATTTGATTCATTTCTCAGATCTACAATTACATTTCCTCCTATTGTTTCTTCCACGCGTATTTTCTCTTGAACTTGAAGCGAATGATTTTAAAAACTTCACGTTTTGTCGATTAAAATGTTTGATTAAGGCTTCAACGGCCGTTAAATTAACATATTGTTTTGTATTTTCACATACAGCTAGCTACCACTTTGTGGCGTAGTGTTATTACAAATAATGTTGCGAGGTTGAAGTGAGGGAGGCTAATGAAATGGGAAGGTTGGGAAGTACCTGACTATTCAGATCTGGTCACTAAGATGGCTAAAGTAACAGTGGTCTTTCCCCATAGCGTTATGCGACGCAAATATAATTTATATTATTATTTTTTTATTCTATGTTACGAGTCATATTTTAAAATGATTAAAAAAAACGTGCTAATTAATGTATTCAATAATTGTGTTAAAACAAATTTAATTTACACGACGCAAATATAATTTATATTATTATCTATGTTAAATAACTCATATTTTAAAATGATTTAAAAAAATCGTGCTAATTAATGTATTCCATAATTGTGTTAAAAAAAACTAGGTAATTTTGAATAATATATATTTAATTTTGAATAATATATATTTAAATTTGAATTATATATATTTTATTTATTTATAATTTATTGTTTCCAAAATAATAATTATTACTGATAGATTTTTTTCTGTGCCTAGGTCCCATTGGCCAAAAACATAAATTTTACTACAGAAATGCATAATCTATTTAGAATTTAGAAGGCCACATTGCCTATTATTGAAACCTTCGCGGGGCGCATGAAGTTGTGTCGTACGAAATGGATCGGGTTGTGCACCACTGCTCTATTATATCCCAATATAACTTAAGGCGATGCCATACGTAATGCAAAATCATGTGTTTTTGGTTTGAAAATTTGGTCGCCTAAAAATGTTTCAGATGCTTTAATTAAATACTGCGAATAGAATACATCTTGGCCTTTAAAATAATCGAGATTTTTTTAAATAAGTCTTTTTATAAGCCCAGAAAAAATAATGTATAAGTCCTATGAAAACTGCTTTAAAGTTCAAAATCTCCTACTTACGAACCCATTTGCGGTTATGATTTTATTGTATAATGTGGCAAATTAAGTTATTTATAAAATGATCCAAAAATTTTTTACATCCACAAAATAAAATAAAAGGCACTTTTTGGCCATGTTTTTTTCTTGCATAAATCAAAACAGGCGGATGGTGTTAAGCGGGAATCTAAACCTTATTTAAACTATATTAAGGGTTGTTATTGATAGCAGCTCAATTTAAAATATTACACGACATTGTGCATCGCCTTAAAATAGCTTTCATAGAAGTCTTTCCATGTTGCTTTTCACTTCTTAAAGGCGACTTCTGCCACGGCGATACCTTTTTTTCCTCCAGCGCCAGGGGGGTCCCGTGGGTGTTTTTTTTCATTTCGCCTTTTACGATTTTACAAAACAACAGGTTTTACGTTGGTGCTTTTCTGTTCACGGTTTTTTCCCTCGCACAATTTGGAAAAAGGTTCAATTTTATTTATGATTTTCGATTATTTTTATGTTTTAGTTCTCTTTGACGACTCTCAGAATAATAGACAAGGTATTATTCCGAGATGACTCATTTTTTTTAAAGCTCTTAATCGCACCAAAAAGGCACGAGTCTTTTAAAGGAATCACATTGTATAAACTAAGATATATATATGTACTTGTGTCATGATGGAGGACTTAGCCAGCCGAGGATTTGAGCTTACGATGCCTGGGTGGGACCTAAACGCGACGTCAACTTAGCCACTGCCCGATCAATCATTAAAATGTCACAGTGATTCTTTAAATGCTACTAAACTCGGATGTCGATAGATTTTTGCTCTATTTTAAATAAGTCGCTTACGCCTAATAATTATAATCATTTTTAATTATTTAGTGTTAGCGCGCTTCCTCTATCATTCTTATTTACAAACCTCCATTTCAAACCATCTTACTAATCTTCTTCTTCTTTTTGAACGCTTATAACGGAGCCTGTGGCATGCTGTAATATGGCATAATATATTATCGTATTACAGCTTGCCACGGTTAACTTTGCAATGGATAGTATCGCTACCGTAATTATTGTGGACATTTATACAAAATAATTATTGAGAACAACTTTATTGGTGAAATACATTTAGTCCTATGAACAATATAAATTATTTTATTAAAAGAAACCGATAACATTAACAACGTTTAACGAATGTATATTAGAAATGACTTCATAAAATAATGGACTTCGATGAATAGTAGCAGTCCTACGTTTTAGATTTGTTTAAATAAATCTATTTGATTTTCACTTTTGGAAATCTTGAAAATGGAAATTAACCAACTTCTTGACGTCCGATCGAGCTGAAACTCGGCAGATATACTCGCTGTCTGATATTACAGCAGTTAATATACGAAATAAATGTCGGTCCTACCCGATCGGCATTTTGGCGTGGTTGGCAGAGTCGTCGACTCCAGTTCCTGGGTAGGAAGGTTCAAATAATTTTTTACCTGACAATCGTGTATAAAATATGATTGTATTTGTGAATAAACCAACGCCATTTATTTTGTATCTTGATTATATTTATTTAGTTGAAGTGTCATGTCCCGCTTGATGGAACTGCCGCACGCATACAGCCAATACTATGTGCATAAAATGCATTGTATTGTAATGCAATTTCATAATGGTTTATTCAATTTGAGTGTAATGCACTCTCGCGGTGTGTTGAATGTTCCCGTGTCGTGTTCTTATGTACTCCCGTACGATGGCCTTTCTTGTAAGAGCCGAGACTATAGTGATAATAATTTTAAGCGACGTTTATACAACAATTTGTATTTAGCGTTAAGTAACTCACGTCTCGAGTGTGACCGGTGCTATGGCGTAATTAAATTACTTTGCGATTCACTTTGCCGGCGGGATGAAAATGTTTAGGTGAGTTTCAATTAGGAGGGCGTCGTATAACTAGACAAGGATAACTTTGCAGTTGGTGACGTCGCCACAATGAATATTGCGGATAAGAATATGTAAGGAGAATGTACGATGCAAATTTCTACAAAGACTCCTTAAACTCATAAAACTATTCAAAAAAATAAAAAAATTACTTACTCTATCACACCTTCTTTACAATTTCTTACATGGCACGAATTTTAAACATGTACTCTTGTAGTAGAATATCTACAATTTTTATTTGAGCTTTCAGTTCTAAATCCATCAAAATATTGTTTTTCTTTATTCTCACCTTACTTTTAATTTCTATATTTGCATTTAGTTATATTTATTCGTATATGTTTTCATCTTAGATTTTCTTATTTTCATATTATTTCTTTGTATCTGTTTATTATTATATTTTATTAATGAAGTATTTTATGTATGACTACCACAACACGGGCATTAGCCTAGTGTGATAGTCAAAAGAAAATGTACTGCATCATCGTGTAAATATTTATTAAAAATATATATATGTGAATGGTAGCAGAAGTCGTGGACGCCCGAGGAAGACATGGCACGACCAAGTGAATCAGATACTTGAGTCAGAATAATAGAAGAGTATGTATGAGACGATGTATGAATGTGGATGAGTCAAGGAGTGTTTCGGGCCGCGCGCCGAATATTGTTTTTACACAACTGCATCACTTATGTCGTTAGGATTCCCACTTTCTTTTAGAGATTTGATGTGTCAAATTCAACCGCAGGTCTGTCCAGTATACCGGGCCGCCCGTCGCATCTTTTTGTGCGCGACTGCTTCACTTACGTTGTTAAGATTCTGGCTTTATTTTACTGTCTCGTCTTAATAATTCAGTTTGAAGAACCATAATTGAAAATATTTTACAGCTTCAAAAGCTAGCTGTATTTTCACCTTTATTTTACAAAAGTCTTTAGTTCCTCTTCTGGCTACCTGCAAAGTTATCCTTGTCAATCGTATAGGGTGACTAAAATAGTAGTCCCTGAGATATATTCTGTCTTTTTCGTTTTAATTATTGATATATTATATTGAGATGACATGAAGCGAAAAAATAGGTTACATTTATTTTGCTTCAATTGATTTCCAACTGCCTCCAACGCTCCCAAAGCTCTGACGCCGAACGACCGGAAACTACCGAATCCTGCCTAAGCGCATCGCTTAAGGCAATCTAATAGTGGGTCACGTTTCGAGGAGACATTAATACGCAATAGCGCCTCTAATTGTATAGTAGTATGGTTTTAATACAAGAAGTGCGAGAAGGAAATGGACGATCATCGATGACGTATCTAGAGCACGTACGATCTTTCTCTGATACTACTTTATTTTACTCCATAATCATTATTATTAGTGTAGGTATTGTTATCTCGAATCGTGGTGTTACGAATTTATTAAAATCGCTGTCCAATTCACTGTTAGAAGATTGATTCTTACAAAGAATCAGAGATGCAATATTAACTATAAAGTAGAAATCTGATTGTTTAAGCAATAAATTCTGCCGAACGTTTAAATCATTAAATTTGCATGGATTTTAACAGAATTACAGGTACTTAATTATTATCGTTACGCGTGTAATCGAAACTAAGCAAAAATGAATTCATTTAATACCGCATGCAAGATTTATCTAATTTATTTGATTTATCATTATAATCTGTATCTTGCTTCTAAAAGGGTCAATGTCAGTTGTTCGATTTGTATATATTTTTTGAAATTTCGCCTCAAAATTTTGTAATCTTCCGAATTTTCTATTTCAAAAAAATATTATTGCTAAAATTTCAAATGTTGAACTTTGGTACGTGTTTTATCTCTCGGCTTGGATATTCTAAGATCGGAAGCAACAAAAAAATCATGCACTTCTGATAACACGTTTCTTTCCAATAATCACCGGATTTCTTATTTTATGTCTTATTGATATACTTTCCCCTCATCCTTATTTATACTTATTAACTTAACTTCTGACTTACCACGTGAACAACCACTTCTAAATTAATTAATTAGTCATTAATGAATTAATTTTGCATTGTTTCAAACTTAATGAATTAATTATTTATTAATGTTGTGTTATTTTACAATGAATTAATTAAAATAACATTTTACAGTATATTTTCGGCACGTTCCAGAACGGTAGATACTTTCAGAACCGCCCTAGTAAAAGACCACCATTCAGGATCGATTGAAATGACCTCAGCCGTGTTTGGTGACCAGATCTGAATATAATAATACCCAATTCCTTCCCTTCCCCATTACCTTCAGCTTCAAAACCTACCCCAATTATCATAGTCTCATAGGCAGCAAGTAGCAGTTGTGACGCATGTGCGTACTCACTAGCGCTATTATATTTGTTATATTATATATATTATATATTTGCTACATGCTAATATATTGTATATTGTATGTATATATTGTATATTTGCTACATGCTACTTGCTACTTATATATTAGAATATTTGCTACAGGGTTTTCCAATAAGAGGTGTTATTTTGATATTCAATCGTAAAAGATCAATGGTTTCGTTGCTTGTGTGGCCCGTAGCGCCGTCTTGTTGAAAGTAAACATTGTCCAGATCAATACCATCTAATTCCGGCCATAAAAAATCATTAATCATCTCTCGATAGCGCAATCTATTCACCGTAACTGTTGCTCCAGCCTCATTTTCGAAAAAGTAAGGTCCAATGACTCCGCCGGACCATAAACCGCACCAAACAGTCACGATGAGGATAGAGAGGCTTTTCAACAATAACTCTTGGGTTTTCCGAGCCCCAGATGCGACAATTTTGCTTGTTGACGAAACCACCGAGGTGGAAATGGGCCTCATCACTCAAGATGATTTGCATTTGATTCACTCAAGTGAATTTTAATAATTTCAATGCGTTGTTGAAGCGTGTATCGTTCAATTTTTATTAATGGCGTAGTTTCTACTTGTCAAATGTCAAAAAATGACAGCTTCAAAAGTAACATCTACCGAAATAGCGGGCTATTCAAAATAACACCTCTTATTGGAAAACCCTGTACCCTGTACTTAACACATTGACAGCCTAAAACCAACAAATTCTTCAGGAATTGATAATTTATCAGGTAATACACTAAAAAAAATAAAACAATATATTTTAACTCCTTTGCAACATATTTATAATATATCCCTAAAAGAAGGGTATTTCCCAGAACAATTTAAAATCTCCACTATATTACCAGTTCACAAATCGGGTGACACGCACATATTAGACAATTACAGACCTATCTCCTTAGTTTCAAACCTTTCAAAAATATTTGAAAAATGTATCAAAAATAGAGTTATGAAATACCTAGAACAAAACAATATTCTGTCCGAAAATCAATATGGCTTCAGAAGTAAATTAAGCACTGAAGATGCAATATTCGATCTGACAAAAAATTTATACACATCTGTTGATCAAAATAAAAAAAGTCTAGCTATATTTTTAGACTTAAGAAAAGCGTTTGATACTGTAAATCACAATCTACTCATAAAGAAAATTAATCAAATAGGTTTCAAAAAAGATGCACTAAAAATTCTCACTCACTATCTCAAAGACAGATTACAAAAAACAAAAATTGGGAACTTTTATAGCAAAGAAACAGTGATAAAAAATGGAGTACCACAGGGGACTGTGCTTGGCCCAATTCTGTTTCTAATATATATTAATGATTTATGCAATGTTGTAATCCCTGGTAAAATTGTATCTTACGCTGATGATACAGCAATAATAGTAAATGGAAAATCCTGGCCTGAAACTTTTTTAAATGCAACAAAATGTATTTCATATGTCTTATCATGGCTTACTTGTAATAGACTTTTCTTAAACTATAGTAAAACATTTTACCTAACTTTTTATAAAAACAGTAAAAACAAACCTCCCAATAACCTTAAAATTAGACTACATAATGCTAACTGTAATAAAGTAACATGCACCTCTTGCTTTGAAATTGGAAAAATTGAAAAGATCAAATATTTGGGTATATATATTGACACAAATTTAAACTGGCAACCACAAATTAATAACACCGTTTCTAAATTAAGATATCTGACGTACATATTTTATAGACTTAAGGAAGTACTCAATGTTGACAAATTGAAAATGATTTATTTTTCTCTAGTGCAATCCTCAATTATGTACGGTATATTAGGATGGGGTGGCGCACTAGATACATTTATAAAACCACTACAAATAGTACAAAATCATATTATCAAGGTTATATATAATAAAAAGAGGACATTTTCGACTGATCAATTGTACAAGGAATCTCAACTATTCAATCTCCGTAAACTATTTCTACTTCAAAGCCTGAAATACGTCATGAAAAACCAAAATAAATTTCAAAAATATGAACCCAAAATAAACTTTAGAAGAAATCATGTATTTTATACCCCACAAACCAATACCAAACTAATGCAAACTCACAGTAGCTTTATTGGACCTCGCACTTTTAATCTACTACCAAAAAAAATTCAAGTAACAACTAAACTAGCGCAATACCAAAAAGAATTAAAGTTGTGGCTGTACAATGCAAATGTTGAAGCATTATTCATTTAATTTTTACTTTTTTCTATTTTGTTTCTGTATAGTTATTATTATTTTATTTTGTGTTCTTTTAATTCATATATATTATCTTACAATCTTTATTTTTACTTTGATTTATTTTTAATATGCTCCTCTTGCACAATCTTTTAGAATAACTTTTATTATAAGCCTACCGTTTTTCTTTATTATGCTTACTGTTTTTTATTTTATTTTTACTGTTATGTATTTTTAGGTACAAAAATCTAATGTATTAAATTATATTACCCACGCACAGGCTGCGCCTTAGTGGGTTCCCTTTCATATTATTAAAAAACTTGTATTGTGAAATATGTAAATTGGGAAAAAATAAAGGAAATAAAAAAAAAAAAAAAAAAAAAAAAAACTATGAACTGAACGTTTTTGAAATATCCACAAATTGTACGCCCGATGGTCGACTAATTAACAAGAAAAATGCCACTTCATGAAGGTTCGAAGATTTCCGACACCCGACCTCGGTAGGCTTGTGTAGAGAATAGGTATCCTAAAAAACTTTTAATTAAAATACCAAAGTTTTGTCACGAATACCGAACACGTGTTCATACAAATCCTAACATTTTTGCAATTCGTCCTGATATATTATTAAGACCAACGCAGGTGGAACACTCAAGAAGCGGCTTGTCATCAAGAAGAGATTTTCAATAAATCAGCATTACTCGTTTTTCTCCGTGCAGCATTGAAGAGAAGAATATGTAAAGACAGATTGCGTAGAACATAATAATAGAAGAAGAAGCCGCTGAGCGCTCAGGCGTTTTATTTCGTGTCCCGCCAGAGATGGATTTCACAACAGTTTAGTCGCGGAACGGAATCCATTAGTGATAATTTCCTATAATGCCTCTCGAGACTTGGACGCTTGGACATGACCGCTCGGTTAGCCCGTCTTAAGAGACGTTGCGCAACGTAATGCACAATATAATAATGTATTATGTAATTCAATGCATTATTGAGATGGCTCTAAAACAGATCCTTGTGGCATTCTTTTTATCATAGTAGTTAAAATGATTATGGGGTCAGTGGTAAACACATTTCTTAATAAGTTTTATTTTTTGACTAAGCGTAGCAAAGTCATTTTTTAACTCGACCGTTTTACAATTTTTCTGTCTGTAAATTTGTTTGTACGTTCCGGTTCCTTTTCAAGATGATGGCCGTTTTCTTGGTTCAGTAAAAAAATATTTTTTAATGTGAAATCGTATTTATTTGGACTTTCTGAATCACATTTTTATTATGGTACCTACTTGAAGAAATTTGGGAAATAATTGTCATTGGGATAGTGACGTTTCTTTGGTCAAATAATTATATAGTTTTTATTTAGTTTTTTAATGTTAGATGTAACATATGATTAAGTGGGTATTTGAGTACCTACCTAAAAATCGTATGATTGGAGAGGGAATTTAGGTTTTGATTTATTAAATAAGAGAAAATTAGAAACACGAGGTATAGTTTTTTCAATATTCCTTTTATCGCAGATGTGAATCAGTTTTTGAAAAGTTCACCAAAAATCTTTTGGTTTTGAGAACTTTATAGTACTGCAACATAAAATAACTAATGTAAACCGCGCTTGATGTAATTTAATCACTAAACGGTGGTGTATAATGTTGACTAACATAATATATAATAATTAAGCATGCAGAATGCGGTTTATAATATTTATGTGAATGAATTGAATGCATGTCAATAAATATTTGCACTACGGTAGGCACCGCGTCCCGCAACATTCTGATTAATGCTACAGAGGTCTACAAATGATTTCATTAGTACCACTAAACATAACTTTTGACTGAATTGCTCGTCTAGTGGTTGGTTAATTGTTAAACTTTATTGGCCTTCAAATGAGCTCCCTGTTCGCCTTCAAATTATAAAAAAACAACATTATAACAAGTAACATACCAAATTAAGATGGCACTTACCTGTCAATGTCGTATTTATTTCCTGCTTCTCCGTGTAAGAATATACTGTCTTGTTTCTTATATGAATATACCGATAGCACACACCTCCCATGGGCAAAGAAACTTTGATTACTACGCAATCAAACTATTGGTATAACTGCATGCCCACCACACTGAAACAACTATTATTTACAAATAGTATAACTGCGATTTTTCCCAAAAAAATATATCACACCAGGGCTCAAAAAACAAGGTACACAGTTTATTTAACACGTTATCACGCCAAACCAATCTCATTAATTGACAACCCTTCTTCATTCTGTACATTATACTTTAGTATTAACTAACTTAGACATTTCCTATTAACGTGCATCTTCTTCCTTTTCAAGTATTTCCCAAAAAACTGTATTTCAATAATTCCTGTGTAAAAAAAAAAACACGTAAACACCACAGAACACAGGTTCTCCTAGTGAACTGTTCACGAAACACTATAATGTTTAAAACATTTACAGTGCGCATTCTTACTTTAATATAACATTATAAGAAATCTATGCACATAATACGTAAAAGGAAATGTTTATATTATCATTATGATTCAGTCTTTTTATATCCAAGAAAAAAGAAAGTATCGTGCCTAAAAAAACAGCTTTTCAAAATCTCCCACTTATGAAGCCCTTTTTGACTATGATTTTTTTTTGTATAATACTGCACAAAACTTAATATTTATGCCTGAACTTCGCAAAATAAAACACAACACAGTTTTTGGCGATGTTTTTTCCTGCATAAATCAAAACCGGCGGCTGGCGTTAAGCGAGAATTTAAACCTTATTGTCTACATAAGGAGTGTTGTTGTTAGTGTTAACAATAAGCATTTTATCTAAAGCAGTCCATCGACCATTGATTCAATTTTATCAATCGTCAGTTTGGCGTGAACTAATCGAATCAAGTTCAACTGAACAACTTACTGAAGAAATTCCACCAAGCTGTGAACGGTCGGACAAAACTGACGTGTTGAGTCGCGTCAGTTCAGTCTCTGGTTTTATCGAGTGTAAGTTATTTTATACCCAACTCTCTAGATTTTAATACAATATAATAAAAAGAGCTTTTGCATTAATTCTTGTAAGTTTAAAGTGAATAGGATGTTTAAAACGTATTCAGACGGGAGTAAAAAAAACAATTCGAAATCTTTTCAAGACAATGAAATGACATTAAAAAAGTCAACATCATTTTCAAGGCAACAGTAACATTAGAGATGTCATCGAAGCCAATTTCATTATTGACCTTTTTTAATAAAGGTAAAACCCGATTTGTAACTGAGTGGTTCAAAGAGTAGAGTTCGCACTCGGGCGTCGCGTGGTCAATTATCGATATATCGATGCCAAGTCGATGTAGGAAGAATTCCAATATTCCCAGGTTATGGGAAACTAGGAACCTTGAAATGGTTGATAAAAAAATAAATTATGTTTAGATATTGGCCAACACACTACTTCTACCTAATTACCTAATATCTTCGAATAAAGACAAACCATGCTTTTGGAGAATTTGACATACCGTACTTATCAGCACGTACCCGCAAGAATTTAACCAGCGAATCCTGATCATATTTGGAATAAAAATGTAGATATCGTTTGGCTGTCCGATGATATTTTTTCAATTATAAACAAACAAAAAAATCCATCACACGTCGCCACTGGGTACGACGTGTAGCAGTGTGATCAATGGCGACTTTTTGAATTTTTTTATAAAAAAATGTCACCAAAATGACATTTTTTTTGCTCCACATATGATCAGAATCGCTGGTTAAAGTATTTCGGGTACGTGCTGATTACGTACACCCTGTATAATTTGGCCAAAATATAGGTTATCTTTATTGGTAGGGAACCAGGGAGGTTGTGCCTGTAATTTTTCTTTGGATATGTTATTTTGAGACCAAACCAAGACACCTTTGTAGTCTCGCCCGAAGCCCTCTACCCTAGAGCAACACGTATTAAATTAATTCTGCATTGTGATATGATTTTCATAAACACGGGGCCATTTTTGCGAACAATAAAATTGCCTTCACAAACTTGCCCGAATCGCTGATGATGTCATGAAAGAAGCCTTCCATGCACGGATATAAGAAGGAAAATGAATACCATTTTTAAAACATTATCTTTTTACGCTGTGGTTTTGTCAAGCACGTTACAGGTATTTGAAGTAGACCATTTAGTTTTGCTCCTTCGATATTAACGACCCTTCACAGTGGTGACCTCTATGTTTCTAAGATTTAATCGAAGATCTTAGCTATATTATCGAGGCAACAGAGCAACTCAGGACAGTGGCAATTCAACATACTTTTTAAAAGTTATGTAAAGTCTTGAAAAGTGATGGAAAAAATAGGTTACGTTAGGTTAGGTTATAAGCCTTTTTCATCACTTAATGACTTTCTATAACTTTTCGAAAGTGTGTTGATTTTCCACTGACCTGAGTTGCCAATGACCCAACATATAACTAGAATAATATGAGCTGATATTATGTTCTTCCCACACGATTTAAATGTCAAGTACTAGATATACAAAACTTGTATTTACCTATGTAGGTGCAAATATTGCATACGTAGAAATTGCAATTATATTAAAAAAATTAAATAACAAAATTAAACACTTCCTTTGCACAAAATTATTACACTTACCGGGCGAGAATTTTTTTCAATCGACTACCTGAAGAAATTAGAAACATTAATGATAACATCCAAATAATAAACACTGTGAAAAAATATTTTAAAGACAAACTTACAAAAAATAAAAATGTTTCCAATTGAATTAATCTTAAGAATAACTCATCTCAATTAGTTTCCTTAAGTAACATTCCATTCTTCAAATAAGTTTAAAATCATTTTATTTTTAATTACTTACATACTGTAATAAAACAATGTAAACTCTTCTTCCAGCCACAAGCTAATGCTTCTATGGAAGAGGGGTCTTGAAATATTGATCATATATTGTAACAAATAAACAAAAATGTACTTATATAATAAAATAATAAAATTAAATAAAAATTAAAAAAAAAAAAATTATAAGGAAATCTATAATTTAATCGACGGTATGCAAAAAAATCTGAAATGCAGCTCTAGATTTTCGTGTTTTTATTTCAAATTTATATTCTCCTGTAACTTATAATGAACATCTTAGCCGACTGAATTAGTTGATCACTGAAACTGGATAAATCTGGATAAAATAAATTATGTTAGGTTAGGTTGAAAAATCGGTAACCGGATAAAACAGAACACGATAATGTAATATATTATGTTAGGTTAGTATAGTGTTGTTAAGGTTAGTTTATGTTATGCTACGTATAAACTAAGCATGTCCTTTTTATACGCACCCTTCGGTTACGTTGTAAAATGGTAACCGGATAAAACAAAACAGTGGCAAAAAAGAACATGACAAAGTGATACATTATTTTAGGTTAGTTAATGTTCGTAAGTTTATGTTTGGTTAGGTAAGTAAATTAAACATGTTGTTGTTGTTGGTTTCCTCTAATTTTCTTCAGTGTTCGGTTTTGTCATTGGACCTGAAAAATACTAAGCAATAGGTACAATATATTTTTTTATTTTGCAAGTAAGACCTTCAACCTTTTTTCCGGGTTAATCTTCTAATTCTAATGCTATCTCCTATTCCTCCTTCCTCCGTATCGTACCTCGGCGGAAGAGGCCTTCCATCATTTAATCCCCCCTCCCTCCTCTACAAGATTGCCTCTAACCCCTCCCCCGTAATAAGTACCTCCGGCTGTGGCGGAATGAACGTCAAACTGAACTTGACTTTAGCCAATTTTCGGCTCAAGGATATTTTTATCACGAACCTAATCAACGACGTTTCGAGGAGTATTGGAGATTGCAAAAGTTTTTTGTTAAGCTATACATCCGATACAACCTGTCATATTCTATTTTGGTCGGTGATTTTTTTTTGATTTGGGTGTGCTCGCTGTGAAATTTGATTTAATTTATTTGTTTAATCGGCTAGGTATGTTTATTAATCTGTGCAATATTATGGTACGAATACATTTGCGAACCGAGCCACGAATTACGGGAAATGAACCAAGCGACTGTAAGCGGCGTTTCGTGCCATTTGCGGTTGCTTCGTTCTTTTCCCATAAGTTAAGGTTCAGCTCGGCACTTTGGCCCGCGTATGTATACGTAGCATTACTTGTACCTACGTAACTACATAAAATCATTAAAACTACACACAAGCTTACGTATGTTTAACCTATAAATACTTCCAAAGGAGTTGGTTTACTATACATATACTCGTATTTATTTTAAGTTAAAAGAAATGTACATATTTCACTTTATTAACTTAAAACTACACATTCAAAATAAAAATCTAAATGTTATTGTTTACTACCTTTTATTAACTTACATAAGCACATTTTTATTTAGCTAGCTGATCTTAAGGCGATGCCAATAATAATATATATTTAATTTTGAATAATATATATTTAATTTTGAATAATATGTGTATATTTAATTTTGAATAATATATATTTTATTTATTTATAATTTATTGTTTCCAAAATAATAATTATTACTGATAGATTTTTTTCTGTGCCTAGGTCCCATTGGCCAAAAACATAAATTTTACTACAGAAATGCATAATCTATTTAGAATTTAGAAGGCCACATTGCCTATTATTGAAACCTTCGCGGGGCGCATGAAGTTGTGTCGTACGAAATGGATCGGGTTGTGCACCACTGCTCTATTATATCCCAATATAACTTAAGGCGATGCCATACGTAGTAATGCAAAATCATGTGTTTTTGGTTTGAAAATTTGGTCGCCTAGAAATGTTTCAGATGCTTTAAATAAATACTTCGAGTAGAATACATCTTGGCTTTTGAAATAATCGAGTATTTTTTAGATAAGTCTTTTTATAAGCCCAGAAAAAAATAGTGTAAAGGCCTATGAAAAATGCTTTAAAGTTCGAAATCTCCTACTTAGGAACCCATTTTCGGTTATGATTTTATTGTATAATGTGGCAAATTAAGTTATTTATAAAATGATCGAAAAAAAAATTCTATATTTATGCCTGAACATCCACAAAATAAAATAAAAGGCACTTTTTGGCCATGTTTTTTTTCTTGCATAAATCAAAACAGGCGGATGGTGTTAAGTGGGAATTTAAACCTTATCGCCATCTACGTAAGGGTTGTTATTGATAGCGGCTCAATTTAAAATATTACACGACGTAGTGCATCGCCTTAAGAGCAAACAGTTTTTTCTTAAATATATTCATTCTATTTACTGATGTCAAGCTATTGGGAAGAAGATTGTATATGTTTGCGGCCTATGTTTCTTTTGCCATTTTCAGTATTTGCTGAATGTGTGTATAGTTTATTATGTTGTCTTGTTTAGTGTTCATAAATGACATGAGTCCAATGCGTAGCTGATCCTCGGCTCCAGATTCTAAGAAAAAGTTTTGTTTTTCTTTTAATTTTTTGAACAACACGGTATCTGTATTTAACATATTGTTTGTACAGTGTGTGCATTAGTTGGTGCAGATATCCTTGTAAAGTGAGTGTTCAATCCTCTGGAGCGTTTTTGCCGGTGATTTTGGTACCAAACGACTATGTATTACTATAAATTGTCAACAAGCACATAGCAACAGTATAGTCGGTTGTCACGCAACAATGAGTTTTGTATCGCACTGTCCTTGTATGGATTCAACGGCACATTCACGTTGCGTGGCAAATAATGTTTAACAGTGATAAATGCCACTGCTACTACATAAGTGGAATTTTTCTGATTTTCGATGTATCTATTATACACCGTGTTCCACTCTCATACCGCGAAAACTTGTGGGTTGTTTATTTACGACAATCTAAGAAAAAAATCCTAATAAAGTTTTACAAAGCAATTCTAATTAAAATTATAATAAATTGTCTAGTGTAATCGTAGCGTATTACTTTTGCGAGTAATGCACGTTTTCGGATAGCAAAATGACCACTCTCACATTAAAAATCTTAAATAGAACAGCTGACCGAGTAGGAAGGAATAATAATTATAAAGGTGTGTTTTTCAAAAAATGTATTGCTTTCTTCTCAACCATCAGGCTCATAGGCTCATGCCGGTATCATGGCAGTCATATGTAGGCTATATTACAGTGCGATAACAAGGATTATAAATGTAGACATAAAATTAAAAACATAATTAAAAACTTATAATGAGTCATAACAAAAATAAAAAGTGAAATTAATCTGAATGGTAAGAATAGAAAATTTAAAGAAAAAAGAAATAAAAAAAATCTCAAATAATATTAAAATACAATAAATCGTATTATAAGACCTCCCTTTTGAATGAATACAAAATCACAGAACTCATTACATTTGTATAGAGCGGTAACGAGCCTCCCAAGAAATACCGACCAATAAAAAGAAGAGTAAAATGTATTAAAATTTAAAAAAGAATAATTAAATGTGTGATGCGTAATTTTTGATTCGTGTAATCCTTAAAAATAGCTCGTCCCTTTCAAATATCCAATGTTGTACACGGGTAGTAAAAGGTATATTTTACTTTATACCGGTGCTCAATGCGTTGTATATTTTAGGAACGATGAACCAGAATTGTCGTTTAGCTAATGTGGTTCTGGTTTTAGAGACCACGCTTCCCAAGTTTGATGAAAAGTGGGTGTGTGCTTGATGATGAAGAGCCACCAGTAGGTTAATTTTCAATTGTAACGTAGGCTCATCTTAATAAATAATTGCCGGGACCCTGATTTTAGCAGAGTTATTTTAAGGGTGGGTAGGTTGGAATTTAAAAATAGTTCCTAAAATTAGTTTTTGTATTGTAATAATTGGATTGATAATGGATTCAGTACAACCACCCCATCTCACAATACCATAGTTTTTCATGAATAACCACCAAAGTTTCGTGGTGCAAGCGTGGACCTCGGTATTGGTATTCAGCATATATATATATTTAATAATAATAATAATAATAACTTACACTTTTTTATTTATTTAAAAAAATATATTAGTTTACCGATAACAAAAAGGCAAGTCAAGAAAATATTTCCTTACTGGGGCACCCCGTTGTAAGGCCGTACTGTACATTGTTATTATAATGTAAACATCAATTTAATTAAGTACATGTAATATTAAATGAAATGTTTTTTATAAGTGTATAGGTAATATCATCAATTATTACTTTCAACCCTATAAATTATCTGTTTGATTTTAGCACGACTTCAATGTTACTTTTTCCTGTCGCAATAGGATATTTTCACCGTTTTATTTTATTCTCGAAAAATATGATGAAAATATTTTTATGTTGACGAATATTTCTATAACGATATAAAATGTGCCATTTTCGGTTTGCCGCTAAAAATACATGTTTTCCATTTGCGTTTTCTATGCGTTTTGTAGACAGTTGAAACCGTTTCGTAATGAACGGTTTCAGATCGTTTTTGAAATCAACAATTTTGAATGAAACTATTAAAGTTACGTATTTTTGGTACGAAAATCATAATCAGAAAAATGTACTTTAAATTTTCCACACATTTTTAACGGTATTCTTTGTTTGTGAAAATACCCTTTTCGTTTTATGAATAGATACATACTAGTTATATACTTCTATTTGCAATATTTATTCGTTTGGCTATTTAAAAATAATCTATATTTCAAACTGCCCCGTAGTGTGTACTACTTTTTTTACCGAGAGTCCTTAATCAAAATTTTATAAAATTCATATTGATTTAATGAAATGAAAATATAACTATACTAATTAAAATAAAATAACTTTGTTCGAATACCACTTTATTAAATACATTTCTAACCAACCGGTTTCAGTTCAACCCGAGCCTTCGTCAGGGTGTATAAAAACATACTGAATATAAACCCTGATGAAGGTTCGGGTTGAACTGAAACCAGTTGGTTAGAAATATATTTAATAAAGTGGTATTCAAACAAAGTTATTTTATTTTAATTATGATACCCACAAAGTGTTTGCGACAAGTGAGAAAAGATAGCTGTTCAAAAAACTTAATTGTGTGGGTACGATCTTGACGCAATTGAACTACATGCAAGAGGATTATTATTTATGAAGTGGTTGTATTCAATTTCAAGCGCGTACACCGGCCGCAGTCGATCAATCATTTTGACCATATTTTACAGGTATCCCCTGATAAAACCGCAGTAATTCTGGGAGAAATAAACACAACTAACTACAAAAACCTTTTCAACTAACCATAATAATCTACCAAACACACAGCTTGACACGCTTAACTTTGCAGTTGGCCGCCACTGTAGCAGGATAATTCTTGAACTTGGGCTTTATTTGAAACAATTAAAGTATTCTCTCTATGCACTCTTTTTGGTTAATTATTTTCTGCAATGCTGACAACACAATCTAAAAAGGTATTGGGACTTTTTATAGGTTTCAAAAGTCCGTTAATGTCAAAACCTTGAGAATAATGTTTCGTGCATCACTTTTCATAGGTTTTCCCATTTGTAACGCCTTATAATATAAAAATGGAAAAACGTTTCGATAGCCGAGTAACAAAAAAACATGACACCTTCAGTTCCTCTTATGACTTCCTGCAAACTTAGCAAACTTACCAAGTTCAAGCCGTAATGTATGTACACCCTTAGAATGGAAATGATTTTAAATTTTCACGACCAACTTTATTAACGTGATTAATTTTTGGGTTATTATTCTGTGCATTCTTTACCCTACATTTCGGACAGCGAAAAAGTGACACTATAGCTCTGTCCAAAAAGTTGGCTAAAGAACCAAAAAAATAATCAAGACAAAACCTTTAGAACGGTTTCATTACAAAACAGAACGTTGAAAAAAGTCATGAGAAAAAAGGAAACTAAACTAATGTGTTATTTTATCATGTTATGTTTTTTCCGGTTACCCTGTGAACTACATTGGTACACCTATTTTTTATGCATACAATTTTTGCTAGGGCATCGAATTGATGCGTTGATAGTGGTTTTGTAAATTGACCAGACGCCATTATTAGTTCTCAGTCACCTATCATCCCACAGATCACGCCCAAAGGTGTACTTACAAGACTGTCAAGTGCCGAGACTGATTTCCGAGCTAATTGAATTTGTAACTCTGCGGTATTCGTAATCAATTTTCTCCTTGAATCCTGAATTGAAACTGGACTTAGATTTCTGAAACCAATACGAGCATGCTGTGCCTAGTTTAGTGGTCGTAACTACACTACACGTCTAAATGATTTTTGTCAGTATTTACCGTAGATCTATAATTAGAAGCGCTACTGCGTACTAATATATCGTCGAAAGTTGTTCCACTATTAGAACGCGATAAGCGGTGCGCGTAGACCGGAATCGGCAGTTTTAGTTAGAGCATTGGTAGAGTTGGAAGTCAAAAAGCGGAACCTATTTTTTCGCTTTATATCTCATCTAAATATAATACATCAATGGTCTTTAAACAAATAAACTTTTCAGTAATATTTTCTACTACCTGAAGCCCTGGGGTTGCCCGGGCATTACACAGGTTTTTTAGAAATCAGATGTCGACAGTAATTTTCCTCTTATTTTGAACGTGAAGTTTGCAAATTTTCATGAAGATATATCAAAATTCTGCTCTAAGGGCTGGGAAATGGGGATTAAGGTGGTTTGTCATAATCTCATATAGATAGTGACCTTCCTCTTGCTTTTATTGTCAAGTGTGCAAAACTTCATCGATCTTGGAATAAAACTGTAGATTTTTATAAAAAACAAATCCACACCCCCCTCCCGCAACATACAATCTTATTTATATATTTACATAAATAGATAATGTGACTTTAATCAGGACCTTGTTTGTCTTCCTAACGTAATTTGTTGTCCTATTTGTAATTCCTTTTTTTCAAATGTATTAAGGAATATCGTTTTTCTAATTTACTATTTATTTTTAAAGTTTTAAAATTTTTAAGGCGTACCTACTGTATTATATTAATGTTCAGATAATTTGTTTTATTTTTTCTGTATCGGTACTCACTATGTTTTTTTAAAATATCAATATATCATACAATGGCTAATATTTGTTTTTTTTTTCTTTTTATTTCAGGTGAGTGTTGTTCCCTGTTACTATTATATTCCATCTTCGGTTTTGGACGGTAAGCTGTGCTGGAGGGCGATTCTCGTTCTACTTAACGACACTAAAATCGTCCTTACATTCAAATTAACGATTTTTCTCGGTTTATTCGTATGAAGCGATTCCGGTTCTCTCGTTGACAGATGGAATCCTTAGATTTTCGATTGCGCGCCAAAATTTTTAGCCTTACGCGAAGGGTACCCCTAGACCTGTCTTTCGGCGGCCGAACGCTAGCGTTCGCGGAGAATTTGCTTCATTTAATTGTGACGTTTTGACAATTAGCATTATTTGCGTAGTTTTAACAAGAGAAAACTTAATATTATCGTAAGTATTGACTGTAAACATGATTAGTGACTTGTTTGTGGCACAATAATGCTATTAAATGAATTGAATCAGGTAATTGCGATGTTTGTAAAGTACGTAACATGTCGAAAGCCAGATAAGTGATTTAATTTACAATAAACTACACATACCATTGAGGATTTCTACATAAATAATAATAAGTTTCAGATAAAATGGCTGCAGAATAGCTGGCGCTCGAAATTGTGGGTTTTGAAGTTAACCACAACGAAATAAGAATCCCTTTCATTCTTAAATCAACTTGGGTGACAGTTAGCGCCATTCGGCAGCGTTAGTTTGACAGAAAACGTCACTTTAGAAGTGGTGAATCTGTAACAAACTCATTACTATCCAGCGAGGTAAGTACCTTTTCACAAAACGTAAATCTTCGATAAATGGCTTATTTATGTCATTCATAAATAAAATAAGCAGTTATTAAAATGCATTATAATACAAAGTATTTGTTTTTTTAAGTTTTAGTTAGAAACCTTGCGTCACTTAATTATATTTCACCAATTTGTGTTTTCAATAATCTCTTAACAATTTCGTAGATGCTCTTAACCACGCTTCTTTAGGATTTTTTACTAGGTCTCTCAAAAATCGATCTTGTAAGGCTATCAGAAGAACGAGAATCGCTTAATAGTTAAGAAAAGATGTTACAAGCGACGGACAGCTATCTTTCGCAAACGATAGCAGTCGTTGACGAATGCTATCATTTAGCTTAAGGCTAAAAGAACGAGAATCGCCCTCCTGCATCCTTAAAATTTTTATGTAAGTACAAATTAACGGTCGCTTTCGCCAACCAAACACAATACTAATTTTAGTTGTTACTTTTTAACCGCGAAAACTACTGGATGTGTCCCATCGGACAGTTCCTCTGTCCCTTCGGACAGTTTCTCTGTCCCATCGGACAGTTCCTCTGTCCCATCGGACAGTTCCTTTGTCCCGTCGGACAGTTCCTCTGTCCCATCAGAAATGTTACATTGAGTGTGCGACAGTGCATTGCACAAATGCACTAAGGCAGAAACCGCCTCTGTCACTAGTCATTCTGCTATCCGCAGTTCACACGTTTACTAATCCGTAAGTCCGCAGTGTCCGCATAGATCACGACCGCGCCACCAACAAGGTGCTTGTCCTCGTCCTCAGTTTCCAACCTGTGTGTGGGATGCTTTGTACTTAAATGACAAACATCAATTAGTTCGTCTTTATACTATTTTCACTGGTAATAAATTTTCGCATGAACCAACTAATAATAACATAAATAATTAATGTTAATTTTACTCCATAATATTTTGGAGCTAGTGGGACAATAATCAACGATTTCCTACATATATATATAAATGTCTAGACACTTTTTTTTGTGAATATTCATTCACCAAGGTTGAACACGGTGTGCATAAACAAATATACTTATAAGAAACACAAAAGAATATAAAGGGGTGTCCCCGGGTAGTCACTGATTTCGGAAGGTGCTACAGGAACTAACTACATGATGGTGGAAGCCATTAACCCATCTGCATACTAATTTTTATTTGTTACATCTGTGCATACTTCAGAAGGATTCTTACTGTGCATTGATTACTGATTCTTATTGCATTCTTACTGATTCTTATTGCACCTCAAACGAAACACTTTTCATACAGATTAATATAGATTTCATAAAAATTGTGATTTTATTATAATCTACTCAAGTAAGTATAGTGAGTTTTAGCGGCCGCATAGCAGCTCAATATGCCTCTGCGAAAGAAATGCAGCCGCCCAATCTTGGCGGCTGGTATGCCGATGGGTTAAGAAAACTTTTTTCGAAATTCCCTTGTTTTTTTTTCATTAAAATATTTTTTAAAATTAGAATTTCGAAAAAAGTTATTTAATTTTTTTACTTGTACTATCGTGTAGAATCACCTCCCGAATTTAGCACCCTTTACCCCCGGACACCTTCTATAAGAAATAAGACATCATTTTTCAAAAGTTATGTGGTAAAAATCTTCAGTAAGCCCTTCGTACCAGTTTATGTCGATTGCTTACCTACCTGTGGGACGATGGGCTAAATATAATGAAAATAGCTTAGGTTGACGGTATCGGTAATGCCGGAGCTCCCCTACTCTACGTTATTTTATTAGCAAGTGTCAAGACAATCCCTGTTTAGATCAGTTATCAGTCAAACACCTCAATGCTTTTGTCAGATTTTTTATAATTTATTTAAATTTTGTAATTGAAAAATCCGATTAAATTAATTAAGCTTTCATTATGATGTAACCTTGCATTTCGTCGGATTTCCAACTCGCTGCCACCGGGTCCAATAAGTCAAGGATCTCTCCGCCCTGCCCCTGGATCGTCAACATTTAATTAAGGCTAAACTAACACTGAAGTTAACTGAATTTGCGTAGAACTTAACTGTTATGCATTGTTTATGGCTTAAATACGTCTACTGGTAGGTACTAGCGATTAGGTCAAAATTCCTAACATCGTGGTCATAGACCGGAAATAATCCGAGAATTCACTAAGCCCGAATTTATGAGGGCCAGGCAATGCTAAGGATTTTTTTCCAGGAATTATAATTTTTATGACAATTGGAATTTTTTTTGTGATGTTGATTTCAAAGGGCCCGGTAATTGATTTTTCTCCAGAATTTCTTTCTGCCTACATCAAAAGAAAACGTTTTCTTAATTCGTCATTATTTTTCTCTGTAGGCAGTAACGAAATTTTGAAAATCAAACAAAAAATCGCCTCAAATTGAAAAGGGTAATAGAAAAAAGTCAAATGTAAATAATACCATTGAAAACCTTTTGTGTTATATTGTTTAGGGATCTTTATATAATTTTCTAGAGTTTATTTAAATACATTTACAGTTCGCAAGCATGAGAACAAGTCGTTTCTCAAGCATATTTATTTATTTATTGCATCTCACTATACATAAAACACTTTTTTTTTCACATAAAAATCAACCTCACTAGGACTAAGCCTGTATCGAGGTTAACCATTTACATTTGAGTGAAGCAAACATAAGAGTAATCACAAACATAAGAGTAATCACAAACATAAGAGTAATCACAAACATAAAGTAATTCTACATACATGAAACCAACATTCATCTTTCTTGCTTTATTTAATCCGGGTCTCTTCAAGACACGCATACGATCCTCCCTAATCCCGGCTCACGACGTCACCCAATCAGTTTGCGATGTAATTATTCCCCTACACTGAATAGACAGGGGAGTTCGTATGGGTACCAAATAATTTTTTTTTGTATAATTGTATCCCTTTGTTTGTTGTTTCTAAAACAACATTTTTCTAAACGCCTCTTTATTTTCTTTTCCCGTCAAACCACTGTTTGACTGTGATTTGATTGTTTATTTATTTCTATTTGGCGGCACAATACTCTAATAACGGGGGTTTGCTCGAGGTTCACATTTTTCGTAATTCCGACAAATTCGAAAATATAATATCTTTTTTTCAGACCGATACCCACTGATGTAAGTTATTTATATGTAAGATTAATAAAAACAGTACCTTACGATTAAAATATTTTATGTAAAACGTTTTTCAACAATAAAATCAGCAAATTATTATAAGCATTAATTACTCGACTGAAATATCCATACAAATCTCCTGAGTAAAAATGAATGCCGCTGACGGGAATAATAATTTGTTATCCTTTGTGCTATGCATAAAAACCTTGTCTTGTAAACATTTGTTTATCATTAAAAAGATAATAATAAAACCAGCGATAAGCACCAGATTTTATTTATCTAGACGATGAATTAGTAACTTCTCCACGTATTTAGAAACATCTGAGAATTTAGTAATACGTTTATCAGAATTAATTCAACTAAACCCCGCGGAAAGAACAATTTTCCTATGCCAGGGTAAATTCGACCATAGGTCCGTCCAATACGCCGGCCCACGCGCGCAATTTTTTTGTAGACGCCTTCTTCACTTATGTACGTTGTTAAGATTTCCACTTTATTTTAGAGTATTTGCTAGAGCAAATTAATTAGTTGTAATAAAATATGCACCATCATCCACTGTTATGCTACGTATACATCCGCGAGCCGAACTGCCGAACTGAACCTTAACTTTTGGGAAAGAAACGAAGCAACCGCAAATGGCGCGAAACGCCGCTTGTCTTATCATAAAATTATTTTCTTTATTTTGTGATACATAATTATTAATGTTTTAATTTTTTATATTTAAATTTTACACCATAATAATGTGTCAAATGAAAAAGCTCCCTTAGAGAATTTTTTTGACAAGCTTTTACCGTTTTATGAATTAATTACGATAAAAACAAGGTTTGTCACTTTAATTTTCCGTTGGCTTCATGTTAAGCCTGCCCATTAGATTGCCTAAATTAGTGGCCTTTTAAATTAATTGAATAACTGCTAACTGAGCTTTTTTCAGCTAGCTAAAACTTTTTACCGCAAACGTAGGTCTCTTAGTCGATGTAAATAATGAATATACATCACAATATTATACTCTATATATATATTATATCCTATCGTTTGAGGGGTTATATTCAATCAGCGTGATCTTTGAATTCCTTTAGAAATAATAAAAAGGGAAACACTTTGTTTACAGTCACTTTATTGAAATTTTTAACGTCTACCGGTTTCGGTACCTCCGTACCATCATCAGGACAGTTATAAAAATACTAACAAATACAGAATAATACACATATATATAAACAAATAGTTGAGAGAGAAAGAGATAAAAAACAGAGAGAGACAGTATCAGTTGTGGGCGGGAAGTGGGGGAGGGGAGTTAGGGATAACAGGAAACATATTTATTATCCTTTAGAAATGTTAGGGTCTTTGTAAATGTCCATTTACCAGCAGCATCTCTAATAATATACCTTATGTGTCTATTGTCTATATTCTCTAATAACCCCCCTCTCTCTCTCTCTCTCTCTCAAGAAATTATTGTGGCGAAATTTTTTCAAACGAACCAACGCTTATTCTTTTTCGGATTATTCATTTTTCTAAGAGCTTAATAAATAAAAATCCATCCCCTAAGAAGGCCTAAGGGCCTCTTTTTCAACGGTGATGATTGACAGCAATCATAAAAAAATATTTTTTCGTCCTCGGTCGTTACATAAAATTTCTCAATTTCGCCGTAGAGATGAGAGAAACCTCAAAAATGTCAATGATGGTAGATTAAAATTCTTTATGAAATAAGTTTTCGGAATTTCCACCTTTATCCTTTCTCCCTTCCCATCACACATTCCACGTATCGTGAATGAAATATAACTCTTGATTCCGGTTAGTGGAATTCTCGGAGGCACAATAAATAAATAATAGTTGAAATAAAAATATATTTTCTAGTAAACAGTAAATAAACTCAAGTAGTGATGCACGTAAAAACATGAGCATGGCTAATTTTTATAAGGATCTCTTCAAATTATTGGTAATGCGGTTAAAAACAGGATTGCAGGAATTGCGAATGAATCAGGTTTCCTGATAAACTTTTACTAAATTACAAATATATTATCACGATGTAGGAACACGTGTTCACGAAAATCCGAATATTACATTTCGTCATGATATATTTTATCAAGCAACTGCATGCGCATTTGCCTTAATATCATGACGAAATACAAAAAAAAATTGGATTTTCATAAACACATGATCCGTGTTATAAACATCGCCCCCATTAAAAGGCGGGTCACCAGTACCTACGAACCTACAATAATCATATATCTTATTGATCCCTGCCTACACATATATACATTATGTACGATATATTATTAAATAATTATGTGCGTACAAATCACGTCGGTTCAGAATTCAGATTGCGTGGGCGAAATTAGGCGACGCGAAGAACAAAGCGTTCAACGTCGAGTTTTTAAATTTATATTATACTAAAAGGTTGGTGTACTAATGAACTGGCAGAGAAAGGACGTAAGTAGGCTGAATACTATAGCAATGAGAATCCTGAGGCGTATGTGCGGTAAAAACCATCATTTATGATCGTGCAAGATATTTGGAGATTCGCAAATAATGCAAGACTGATGTATGTGTAATGAGTACGATTAAGAAAGGAACGCTTACGTGGTTTGGGCATGTAGAGCGAATGAGTGAAGAAAGGAGCGCATGTAGAATATTATTATTTATTATTTATTTGGTACATTATTTTGTTACAATTTATGTTTTCCAGTAATGTAGGCCTCACTGGGTGGCTTGCCCGTGCTGAGGCCTTCATTTTATAATATGAAAATCTAGTCTACATATTACATTTAAAGAGAAGATAGTAAATTTGAAAAGAAAATAATAAATTTAAAATTAAAAATAAAAATACATAATAATACATTTAAAATTAAAAAATAATACAATGAAAATAATCTTGTGTGTTTGTGAGCGTTTTTTTCTTTTTTTTATATATGAAGCGAATGTGAACGGTAGAAGTCGGGGATGACCGAGGAAGACAAGGCACGATGAAGTGAACCAGATACTCAAATCGGAATAACAGAAGAGTATGTATGAGACCAAGTATGAATGTGAATTAGCCAAGGAGTGTGTGCCAAGACCGAGTTGTTTGGCGGTCCGTCCTCTCTGCATATCCATGCGGGGAAACGTCGTGATGGTTAATGAATTAGTATCCTAAAACATTGTCAGAACTGAAAGTCTATATAATATCAATTTATTTCGTATTTGAGATAAATTATATTTACCAACTCCAGTGTAATCAGTGTCACCTTTTCCGATTCGGATCTTCTGTATTTTTTCTCATTATTTTATCCCTAAATCTTAACTTTTTCACAGCCCACTGGAAAATCTGTAAAAAATGAAAATCCAAACATTTTTCGTTTTAATCTGACTAGCAAATTATGTTTAGGGTAGTTTTAATTTAATGTCTAAGCTCTGCACATTTCCCTTGGGGTGCTATTTCTAAAAAATGGTGCTATACAACTATAAAATATTAGATAAAAAGTAGTAAAAGAGTATATTTAAATAAATATTTATTCCTTGAGAAACTAAAGGAATATAATAATTAAAATGAGATACTCGTAATATGTATTGTAATATATTTATGCAAGTAACCTGTTGCATACCGATCGATTGGCACTCGACGAAAGGGGTGATAATAAGGGGTGATAAGGGGTTATAATGATTATCTTACTAAAAATATGTAATTTTAATATTTACATTATTGATGAAAATTTATTCGTCAACATAAATAAAAATTATTATAAGCAATTTATATTGAGATAGAACCTGCAGACAAGCAGCCATGGGGCAGCTTCGTGGGACTATCCATACATTGTCTAAAAAAAAAAAAAGTAAAATTTTCAGTCAATAAAGAATTATTAATTAAAAAAAAAAAAAAAAAAAATCATTAGTCGCCTGAAATATACATTGAAAATATCTCCCGAGTAAAAATAAATGCCGCCGACGGGAATGCTTATAATAATTTGTTATCCTTTTTTATGCATAAAAAACATTCATTATCGTGTTTTTTTTGCAAGAGTTAAAAAATAGTGAAAAATACCCTATTCTATTTATTTTCTTAAGAGAGAAGTAGAATAACGTTTTATGTCATCTTGTTTTTATTTAATGAAATACGCCACACGAAAGTAAGGTATACAACTAAATTCCGATAAAGAAATCAAGTTTTTGAAAAATCTACGGTTTTATTATTACTTTGTCAAATTACTCAATTATTCGCATGAAAGTATCTAGTACGTACGTGTCTATTCACGTCTATTGTTTCTTGTAAACAATAAATACACTCTCATAGTGATGAGTTTTTTTGAGATATTAATTTCGAAATTGTACCAACATTAAGAAATCGAAGCACTTTCATTTTATTATTGATTTATATCATATATAAATACCACCTCCGGGCTTTTGCAATGAAATGTACAGAAAGGAACCGATTCCAAAAATAGCCATAAATAAGTTTCGTAAATGTTTCTTTTAAATGATGACCTAAAAGCCATAGCTTTAAAAACTGACTGACTACATTCTACATTTTTTTTTTTTTTATCTGAAAAAATATAACGTATTTAATTTCCGGTAAGCGAAACTAAACAAACTTTCACCATGACGCTCTTGGAAAGGCTCTATGCATAAGGGTGGGTTTATTAGCATTTATGATCGGGAGGGTTGAACCGTTCGATTAAATTGGTGTCAAAATACACTCGTCTTTCGTTTGTTTGTTTTTGCTCGCCAGTGGCGAATAACGAAACGACACCAAGGCGTCGAGACGCCCCGACTAGGCGGCAAGTGTGAACAGCTCCATACATAACTATGAGCAAGCGAGTTCCGACACGATTTTAAAACGGACGCGCTGCGCTGGCGATCCATCCGACAAAAAATGCCGGATCCGTTTTAAAATCGTGTCGGACAAGTGTGAACAGCTCCATACATCCACTACAGTCGCTAGGGCATCCGATTACGGGACCCGCCTCCGTTTTTAAAACTGTAGTGGGAACAGGCCCTTAGTCATTCATAGTAAGTCAGATAACTCAGTGATTAAGCATTCAGCACGTATAGCAGGTTTCGCAGTTCACAGTCAGATATCTAAGATGCCTCAATGGTTTAGGCTTATGTCTATCTATACTGGCAGGTTTCGAAGTTTATGGTAAGTAAGATAACTCAGTGGTTTAGGGTTCCGCCAGTCTTTACTGGCAGGTTTCGATGTTCATGGTAAGTAAGATTACTCAGTGGTTTAGGTTTATGCCTGTATAGCGGGTGACACACAACCATTCCAAAGGTACGAATACCTTGACAATATTTAAATTCCTCCTGCTGCCATCATTATTAGAAAAAATGTAGCTTGTGCCGTGATGGAGGACCAAGCCAGCAGAGGATTGAACCCACGACGCTTCGGTAGATTTAACACGACGCTTTGTAATCACTAACCGGTATATATACACATTTTATATATACATTTTAGTATATTATACAGGGTTTTCCAATAAGAGGTGTTATTTTGATATTCAATCGTAAAAGATCAATGGTTTCGTTGCTTGTGTGGCATGTAGCGCCGTCTTGTTGAAAGTAAACGTTGTCCAGATCAATACCATCCAATTCCGGCCATAAAAAATCATTAATCATCTCTCGATAGCGCAATCCATTCACCGTAACTGTTGCTCCAGCCTCATTTTCAAACCGCACCAAACAGTCACACGTTGAGGATAGAGAGGCTTTTCAACAATAACTCTTGGGTTTTCCGAGTCCCAGATGCTACAATTTTGATTGTTGACGAAGCCACCGAGGTGGAAATGGGCCTCATCACTCAAGATGATTTCCATTTGATTCACTCAAGTGAAATATGATTTAAGATTTTCAAGGCCAAAAGTATTTTTGTTATTTGTTTTTGGGGTGTTATGCCGTGTTGCGCTAACTCCTTCTTTAGCCAACGTTTCGGACAGCATTGCAGTGTCCATCATAATAACACATCTGCCCTGATGATGGACACTGCAATGCTGTCCGAAACGTTGGCTAAAGAAGGAGTTAGCGCAACACGGCATAACACCACTCAAGTGAATTTTAATAATTTCAATGCGTTGTTGAAGTGTGTATCGTTCCTTTTTTATTAATGGCGTAGTTTCTACTTGTCAAATGTCAAAAAAATGACAGCTTCAAAAGTAACATCTATCGAAATAGCGGGCTATTCAAAATAACACCTCTTATTGGAAAACCCTGTATAATATATTATATCAAATTATGAACGTAGTACCGACCCTTGGCATTAAAAACTTTCCACACCCCTGATTTTGACAAGAATCTAGATTTTTTCCTCGAGAAAATGATTGGGAAATAATTCGTTTTAGTTCTGAAAATAACAATTTTCTAACAAAAGAATAAAATAATCAGTCTATAAAAATTTCAAGCTTTTTGTATAGGTACAAAGATCAGTTTGTTGTCCCGTGTAATATGGACTCTGAGAAAAAATGTAGAAGGTTATTCATGTAAGTGACATCATCTGTTCAACGTTAACCCTCCTCGCTGAGGTTTTCTCTTTGAAATTGATCAAGTTTCCCCCGGCAAAGAAATGATAATCGAATATTGTAGGTACGAGGTGAAATCACGGGATAGGTTTACCCGAAAACATAAAATACAGATTTGAAAAGGTTTCCAAAAGAAAATATTTATGGGATGATTGGAAATTGGTAGCAGTTTGGAATACATACATAGAGACTGATGGATTAATAAATAATGTGTTTTTTTTTTCTTTTTATAAAATGTGGAACAACCGAACGGTATTTGTCTTATTTTTTACTATACGAAAATTCATGTTGAAATCGACTAGATAATTCTAAAGCATGGCAGACAACAACTACGCTCGGTGTGCTAATCATTTGTTACTATGTCACCAACCTTTGTTTCCATAGAGTTCGTACTTGCATTGGTTTCTAGTACGAAGTGGTCACCACTTCGTCTCTTTCTCGCATATGAAGTTTTCACATGCACACAAACACACGCATGCGCATTATGAGCTGTCAGATTGGAATAATCAACATTACGTGAGATCTTCTGTTCACAGAACAACTAGTTAGATTGTTATGCGCCGGTTCAGCGTTGTTATGTATGGCAAACCGGCCGTGGTTGTAAGTTGCAAGTCGAGTTTTTCACCTTACGCGTTATATTTAAAATTAAAACCGCGCATAGGCAAGAATCAAAGAAGTAAAGATTCGCAATACATTGACATGTACTTAAATTAACGTATTTAAACAATGCACTTCGATGCAAGTCGTTTAATAACTTCCAAACTTGCACCGTGCAATCGCACATTATAATGCACCGCACTGGTGTTCTACTTCCACCTCTTGTCAATTGTCTGTTAATTAGCAAGTCACGAGCCACCCCTGTAAACCTTTATTAATTAATTCGCTACCTGCGCAGTACCTGCTCGGCAGCAGCAGTTTCATTCGGAAGCGGAAACGGGGCAGGTTTGGGAATAAGGTAGGCGACACATTACGCTATACGCATCATGGCTTAGCCTATTTCAGCATATCGTTCGCCATTTATTCCCGTATGCTGAAATAGGCCAAGTTATGAAAATATAGCCTGCTTATACCGTGGTCTTTCACAAACTTAAAGCAGAAGCATGAAACTCTGAATATCATTTCGACGAACAAATTTATTTTCACTTGTTTTGTTTAAGTTTAGTTACACATTGACTAAAGACTGTACACGCTCTGATTTGAATTCTCACCCATAAAAAAAATATTTAACTGTGCTCCGAAAGAGCTGGCAACGTCGAATTTTGGTGGACTGACGCATGAGATTACCGTCTTAAAAATGGTGTTAATATTATGACATATATTTTTATTGACTGTTACCAGATGTATTTCATAAGAATTCCATGAAAGTGATGTTTTTTAACAACTTAAATGGCTTATGCATGTGTAGGTTTATATAAATCCAAGAAATCGACTTTTAAATTAGATTTGCGTTTAGTGACTTGCTGGAAATTTGGTATTTGTTTATTTGTAGGCGTGCATTGCTTCTGAATCAAATTAACAAGATTAGTAATTAACCGAATGAAATTGAACTCAGTGCCCCCCCCCCTCCCAAACCCACAGTAATGCATCTTATTCTGTATTCGTTAAATTAAAATTTAATGACAACGCATTCTTATTAAATAATAAAAAATAATAATAATAAATCTAAAAAACTAAACAAATAATACCTCTTTACATACACACAAGCAATTGATTATTATGGGAGAATATTAAAAAAAAATCAATAATTAATAATAATTTTTTTTAAATTAGGAAATTGACTGACTACCCAGTTACATAGACTCGAGAACAATTCTCCACTATCCGGGAATTGTAATTAGTTAATTAAGATTGTTATGTATTATTTTATTATATTGTATTGTATCAACTGATTGAAATAATAATTAAAAAAAAAATATATTAAAATAAAAGTATTTTTTTATACGGAAAATAATGTTTTGGACGTAAAATTTGTTTTTACGCAATATCCAGAAAGAAATTAATTAAGATAAGCTTGCAGAAATATTTAATTACGCAATTAAAAAAAAAAATTAATTATAACAATACGACATTCTTTTGCAACTAAACATCAATATCCATCGTGGAGTGGACATAGTTAACCTTTTAATTAATTAGATTTTAACATGTGTTGTTAAAGCAGTACGTAGGTAATTGTTGCCTGTTCAATGTTAACATCAAGAGTACCTATTGTTGTGGAGTTTACTTGTCCAATTTCCCGGTAAACAACATGAAACGCTTTGGTTGGGTTAGTAAAACCCTCGCAGCCATTATCAAACACGAATGAAGGTAATATAGGTACAAAATATATTTTAAAGAAGATGTTCGTTGGTCATGGGTGCCGAGTACAAAGACGATGTGAAATGTTATTCTCGTTTCATATTACGAAATATTAAATTCTCGAAGCAGTATTTATAATTTGTAATAATAATTTCTTATTACGGAATGTCATCCCAATTAGTACGTAGATAAAAATAAAAGAGAAAAACGATTAAAACATTAAAAGTACTCATAAATTAAAAAAAAAAACACTTCCCAACCGTTGAACGGTATTTTAGTTACTCACTGACTAAAGACTTAGATGCTCTGATTTGAATTCTTACTAATAAAAAATGTCTTTAACTGTGTTCCGAAAGATCTGGCATCGTAGAATTTTGGTGGACTGACGCATGAGATTTCCGTCTTTTAAAAAACAGTAGGTTATTTCTGTCATATGATTTTGAATTGACTGTTACCAGATGAATTTCATAAGAATTCCATGAAGGAATGTTTTGATAACATAAATAGCTTATGCATGTTTGAGTACATATATATCCAAGAAATCGACGTTTTCATGCGCAAACAATGAATCCAAAGTGTAATTCTCTGCGAATTAATGTAATATTTTTAATATTCTTTATTGTATAAACGAGATAAAAGTTAAGTGATATTGTCTTGCATATTCCCTAAATTTTTATTTTTCCTTTTGGAATGTTTTTTTAAAATTTTCGTATTACTTACTATTTTTTGGACGTTTGGAGTGGAAATGTTGAAATTAAATATTAGTTTAGTCAATTTTAGTTTAAGGTTTTCAAATGCACGGTTCAATTTAATATTGTCAATTTACAACACGTTTATTATAAGACTGTAAATGAAAGCCTAGAATATTCACCTGGTTTATCGGGATGTAACCGATAAAGTTTTGCCAGCAATAATTCCTTACATATGAGTTTATATGGAGTAAAAAGATAAAAGATACCACTTTGCTCTTGCCACTGAATACGGCATTGGATAGAACCATATAATATTGTGTATGTACAGTATGACATATAATAGTAGACAAAAATTGATGGCGCTGTTGCCATTTAAAAGGTTTTAAATGGCAACACCAAGATGGCTCGTAAGAAAATGAACGAAAGTATTAAAAAGCACAATGATCCATGTGCATATTTTTTCTTTAATTATTAAATTATGATTAGTAGGTTTTCCGAAAATAAGTAATTCTACATAATCTTTTAGGACAATTTTATGTTTAAATTTTTTTATTATTAAACATTTAAAGCTTTGCAAAGACGCTGATAACCTACGGACATGTGATTTTATGTGATTATAAAAAAATATGTGTATCAAAATGGCCATTTATTAGATGTTAAATCAAAATAAAAAAAATCTAATTCACAGATGTAAATTATAAATTAAAAAACGTCAAATAAATATAGTTTTGTTGTTTTCCCTTGTTTTTTTAAAACGAACTATCGAACTCGAATATGAAGAAATTTCAATGTGGAGAACATAGTTCAAAGGCAAAGTGAGTAGCTTGGCATTGCCATAGTAATGAAAAAATAATAGTGGCATTCGAATAAATTTCTACATTATTATGCCAAGCACCACGTGCTGCGTACCGTCGATTTTCCTCATTGGGCAAGATAAAATGGAAGATAAATAATGCCAACATAATTCTGTGTCCTTTTACCTCTGTGAACATTAACAATGGATCCGTTTTTTCATTCTCTCGTGGACATACTACTAGGGTTTACTATCCCGCATTCCGCAATCCCGCGGGATTCCAATAATACAGGGTTTTCAATAAGAGGTGTTATTTTGAATAGCCCGCTATTTCGGTAGATGTTACTTTTGAAGCTGTCATTTTTTGACATTTGACAAGTAGAAACTCTGCCATTAATAAAAATGGAACGATACAGGCTTCAACAACGCATTGAAATTATTAAAATTCACTTGAGTGAATCAAATGCAAATCATCTTGAGTGATGAGGCCCATTTCCACCTCGGTGGCTTCGTCAACAAGCAAAATTGTCGCATCTGGGACTCAGAAAACTCAAGAGTTATTGTTTAAAAGCCTCTCTATTCTCATCGTGTGACTGTTTGGCGCGGTTTATTGTCCGGCGGAGTCATTGAACCTTACTTTTTCGAAAATGTGGCTGGAGCAACAGTTACGGTGAATGGATTGCGCTATCGAGAGATGATTAATGATTTTTTATGGCCGGAATTGGATGGTATTGATCTGGACAACGTTTACTTTCAACAAGACGGCGCTACGTGCCACACGAGCAACGAAACTATTGATCTTTCACGATTGAATATCAAAATAACACCTCATATTGGAAAACCCTGTATTTGATTTCTCGGATTTGCGGGATTTACATGTGCGGGGTTAAAAAAATACTAAATTTACACCAAAAGCATGCTATTTTGATTTTCCATTCACGTGTGGGTTACTGGACTCTACAAAAGTCTATATTTTTTTACGATTTTATTTTTATCAAGGTATTCTTAGAATACTTATTACGTTAGGTTTTCAATGTATTTTTATAATATTACTGGCACCAACGATGTTACAATTATGTGTTTTTAAATATATTTTTACGAACTTTGTTTTAGAGTTAAAATATTTATTTTACTCCAAACAACCCTAAGTTTCACAGGTTAAAATAAGTAAAGTACGTCTCTTAACACCCTGTTTAAGTGCATTTTTTTGTATTACTTTTTATAATATTTTATTTTTCTTAACCCGCGGGTAAAATGAGACCATTGACTTTGATATCAACTGCCTGCAGTTTGCTATGTTTTATTATATGGTCAGTTATGTCTTGTAATTGCCAATGTTGTCCCTTTTATGATTTCAATACCATCCCACGGAGCGTTGACCCCCTCCCCCCTATTCGCCACTTCCTATCTCGTCCGCCATTTACGCTTTTATTATCGCGAGGCTTTGTTCCCCTCACATCCGATTCAAATTATTATGATATGTGCATACTGATGTAAAATATCTGTCCTGCTATTTTTATCCTGTGTGGGAATAAAAGGTGCCTACCGTAGACATTCAAATTGATAAGTTGCGGGGAGCGCGGGAGGCGGTGTGACCGTCTCCGCTTCTGTGATTTGTCAATAAATGAATCTGACAGGTATACAGGCAACTGGCATTGTAATTCATTCCTTAAAAACAAAATCTGCTTATGAATTACTAGTCCTCTTTACAATTTTGCCCAAATGGCTGACTTAACTAAAAATCACAAATCACTTAAACAAAAGTTCTGGCTTGTTTCCAAAATTGATTCTTTTATTACGCTATTTAGACACTTTTACAGATGTGTTTTAATTTACCCTTTCACTTATTTTTAGCGTCGCTACGCCAGGCGGTTCGTTTAAAAACGAACATTCAAATCCTGCGCAGAAAAGAACGCAAACCTTCCCGTACACTCAGAAATAATGAATTGCTATTCCTCAATTAGCATTCCACTAATTATGGTTTCCATTCCCCTTTGTCCAGAATGGCGAGACTTGTCAACTCACCGTCAAGTCAAAGCATTGAATTTTTTGGTGTAAGCCCGGATGAATTTCGACAGTCGATTCGTAATGTGTAAATTTTAAAAGCCCTTTAAACCTTCTTCATGCATTGTAATTGTAGTTGTCTTATAACACTTGCATTCCATTTGTCCAATTGTCTTCTATCTGTACTTTTTTATATTATATGTATATTGTCATTGCTCATCATTTATACATGCTCTCCTTTCACTGCCATTTCTGTTTCTTATTCGTGTAAAAAATATTATTGTTAATGGACTATTTGTTCGTAAATAAACAAATAAAGTGTTATTATCTTTTGTCAGGTCGATATTAGTTCCTAGCTAGGCAGATTTCCTGTTCCAAGGAACTGAAGTGCTAAACTGTGATGTGCTGTAAAACATATTGTTTTTTTAAATTAAAACTATCCGCTTAGTTTTTACTAAGTGTGTTATTAGTGTTACCTGCGTAACTTGCTGTAAGTACCTACATACTAATGTACGCTCATTTTGTAGTTCTGTCTAAACATTTCCCTAAACTCTTAATGATGTCAAAAGCAGTTTCGTAGTTCGTTCCTCCATACTTAATACTTCCTTGAGTGGATATTTATATTATACAAAGATAATCTTTAGTGTATTTACTTTATACGTAAATGAATAAGCGATGAAAAGTGATGGCTTGCTCATGAATATTGCACTAGAGACTAAGATCTAATTTACTTTACACGCGGGATTCTCATTTGGCGAAGAATTTGATGTTATTATGGTGAGTTTTTCTCGCAAGAATATCGAGTCTACTTTTTCGTAGTCGGAGGAAGGAGAATGTGATAGAATTACCAACATTTTTTTACAGAGTAGCCTACGTAAATACGATAAATTTTTCTATTTCAGGTTTTTGCGTCATAAATTTCGGGAAATCGTTTCATCTAAATCGGAAATAAATAATACAAAATTCTTAATAATTCCTTTCCACTTCCAGTGGGGTTAAACGCCGATTTGAATTTATTGAATTTCTTCTATTATATAATCATAAAATGTTGCTTGTGCAAGTATTAAAAATACCAATTTCGGTTGCGGCTCTGTCTGTGATTGTTACTGTGGTTCAAAGAACTCGGATTTGTTTTGAATTGTATTGTCATTTTGAAAATTGTAACTAATTCTAACATTATTTAACCAGAAAATTATTTTATTTCTATATTTGAAATGTGTATTTCATTTGCTTCAATTTCTTAGGTTTAATCTGGACAAGAAAAGTTATATTTCGTAATTTTTCAACTTGCTCTTTTTCAATTTTCAATAAAGCGTTATTTAATAACTTACTAACATAATATCCCTCATTTTTCAAGGGTCTACGCTAGTGATAATAATAGTATATTTTTTTAAATATATTTATGCATATTTTTATTGAATTTCTTGTGCGTTAGAAACTTATTGAAAATTAATACATATGTAAATGAAATTAATTATAACATTTGCAAAAAATAGATTTTCAAATGTGCAGTTTATGTATTAAATAGTGTGCAGGTATTGTTTGTGAATTCAAATTCCTTTGTGTTGTTTATTTCACAAATCAATATTATTTATCATGCAGTTTTCCTCATCTCCAGGGAAGCTCTCGCCACGACACAATGTGAGAATGGATGTTCTTCCTTCGCAAATAATATACGGAATATTTTTCATTTCCCTTCCGCCGAGTGCAGTTTTATGTTTTCCCGTCTTTAAAATGCATTTTCTTGGACGTGTTTTATTGACATGGCATACTTAATATTATATCCTAGTCTATAACCGTAACTCATTTCTTTACCTGACCTGGAGACATGAACTACTTTAGTAGTTTCTGTTTGCATAATCATATAATCGTACCTTGCCAGTGGAAATATGAATATTCTATTACAGTTTATGGTTTATACCAGGGTAACTTGGATCGACTATTTGGCAGGCCGTAGTTTTAGGATGTACATTATGCGCAAAGCTACCCTTTTGTCATTTTCCCACCGCTAGTACATCACGGAAATTGGAATTGATTTCCAATTTGTTTATTGAATATTTAATTAGTAAATCCTGGTTCATTTTCCTCGCTAGTTGCTTCCACTTTGTATAATGTATCTTTTTTATTTGTTTGGTTATTATCTTGCACTGTCATTGCATTACGTAAAAAAGGTTATCCTATAATCATTTGTAAAATGCTGCACGGACAAAATTACTAATATTCAATATTGCTAATTTATCAAGAATCTGTTCCAATTATTCATAATCCGGTTCAAAAAAAGTTGCAGGCTCTTAACAAATGAATCGATAGGCTTCTTAATAAACTTTTAGTAAAATACAAACGTATTATCACTATGTCGTGTCGATGATGGGTTCATAAAAATTCTAATATTTTCTCATTTCGTCATTGTATAGTATCAGACAAATACAGGTGCTTGAACACGTGTTCCGATATATTGCGAAAATGATTTATGTAACTCATCGGGATTGCTTTAGCAAGAAATAAAAATAAAATTACCGATCGAAGTGAATGTTGAATCTATATTGTCCAAAGTGATGTAATTTTTTTTCATATTTCTACTGAAAACAATCAAAATTTTTCAGGTATTGATATTATTTCACATATTATTATAATCAATTTCATTGGGCTGTCTGGGGTCTGGGGCATTGAACTCGACAATTCTTTTGCAAATTGGCGACAACATTTTTTTTTAAATCAGTATTGATTTCACTCCTAGGAAACATTGCAACAATTATTGAGCATTTACTGGCTTATGAAAGGGTTTTTTATTGGTTAGTTTTTAGATTCTCACGGCCAAAAGCAAATTTACACATCTTCGGATCTACCGGATCTGCCCTGATGATGGACACTGCAACGCTGTCCGAAACGTCGGCTAAAGAAGGAGTTAGCGCAACACGGCATAACACCCCAAAAACAAATAACAAAAAAGGGTTTTTTATTGTTTAAACTCTACATATTTTTTACTACGAAACTCTATTTTCTTCAATTTATAAGTTTTCAGAATACAATAAAAAATATTTATAAACAAGTTCTGCTATAATTAGTACTAATAATGCCTTCAGAGGGCGAAACAGTTGTCACGCGTAATAATAATTATAAAGCGAAACTTGTTTATAAATAATGTTTTTTTGTAAACTCTCCTTCGTAATTAGACATATTCTTTAGACGAAAAATGCATCACGTTTTCGACTTTCTGATAATTTTTTTGTGCCATGACGATGAGCCGATTGCTTTCGAATTTAAAAGAAAATTCTTAAGCACTCATCTACTCTGAGAAAATTTACTCATATAAAATACTGCTAATTTATTGAAAATGTTGTCAAATTAGTCGTATTCCTGTTCAAAACGGGATTGCTAGCGTTTATCGAATGAGTTGAGAGGTTTCCTAAATATCAATATCAGCCATACTCATTTTTCTCCGTGTACTTATTAGCAATTGTATATTATTATCATTGACCCCTGGTAAATAGCATTTGTAATGCAATAGGTATATAGGCCAATAGCTCACAGCTAGCCGCCGCATTAACCCTAGTAACAAAGTTTATGGAAACTATAATAATATTTATAATTTCTATGGCCGTTTCCTCCACTGACCGTTCACGACCATAACGTAAGAAATACCATTTCCTGTATCCCGCGGAGCGGCGATCCCAATCGTTTCCAATTCATAAAACATATCATTTCCTACCGTTTCCTGTATTTCCTTTAGGTATATCTTTTATATTTCTTTCAGGAATCACTTTACCGTAAATCACAACTTATTTGAACAGCTCCGAATCAATGAGAATGACGTTTTCGCACGAAGGCGCAATAGCAACAGTAAACATTCTTTTAAAATTATTATTTTATTTCATTTAATTTGAATTTATTTATAAGGTTATACCCACCAATGTAATAATAAATCATTGAAGAAGAAAATAACACAATCATGAAACAACAAGACACACAACATAAACAGGTAACGGTCCTTATCTAAGTTACAAATAAATTCGTTTAGAACTTTGTAATACACAAAAAGTTAGCATCCAATTAGCAATTAGTTGAGGGTAATATTGTAGACGTAAAAAATTCAGGTCACAAGGGCCGAGTGCTTAGAGCCATTGTTCCGAGACAGAGATCCTGGGTTCGATTCCCAGTTACGACCGTTACCTTTTTTTATTTTCTTGTCTTGTTCTCTTTCACGTTTCGTTTTTTTTTAAACTTCCGATTTTATGTCCGGGTTAAATCTTCCCCATAGGAAAAACTAAACCCTTCCACACAATTTCCACAAATGATCATCTAGTCAATCAACATTATGCAAGTACATTATATAAGCAAAATAAATACAAAACAATACTAGAACAACAAGTCAACCCACCAGAGATCAAATGGGAAAATAATTCACCGACTCCAGATATTTTCATATCAGAGGGTTCGGCTCGGTAGAACTTCTAACAGGGCCTATAAATCCTACTGATTTACCCCTACCCTACCCCTCAACATAAATATTTAAAAAAATCTTTCGTTATCCTACATGTATTCAAAATGACCGACTTTTGCATCTTTATATATAAATTTTTTGATAGATCTAATACGCCTAAATTTTTAATGAGAGAGCTTTTTAAATTTTATTTGTGAAATTTAGAGAGAAATTTTTAATTTTATTAGTATTATTTTCTTCTTCAATATTATTGTATTAATATTGCCAGAAGTAGGGTTCGAGTGATTGAAGAATGAGAGTTGTGGTGTGACTTGTTCATAATTTGCAATTAAGTATAAGAGCAATTGGCTTTTAGGGCCCGTTCCCACTTCCGTTTTCAAATCGGAGGCGGGTCCCGTTTTAAAAACGGATGGCCAATGGCCCTGTTCACACTTCCGTTTTAAAAACGGACCATACTCACATAAAAAAATTAATTGTCGATTCAACAAAAACATGTTATTTGCTCATCCTTCAGTAATGGTGCGCAATGTACGACGATGAAGCTCTTGTTGTCATGTGGTACTTATTAAAAAGAAGGAAAAAAGTAAAAAGAAAATTTTGGGTACACCCAATCATAGCCGAATGATTTTCTGTAGGAATTTTCCAAGTGTTAATTGGTGAGTTGAGAAGTGATGAACTAAAGTTCTTTAATTATTTTAGAATAATAATGATTGGATTATTTATATAGCGCCGTTTTCACCGTGAGAAAATCACCTCAAGGGCGCTTAATGGCTTAAGAGAATGTCTATCACTTCCTTTAACCATCTACTGGAATGAGTTTCAGAGAGCTTAACATATCAAAATACAAAATTGAGAGAGTGCATTTGTCCTGAAGAAAGGCTATCGATATTTTAAAGTAAGAAAACAATAACAACTCAAATATTTTTTATTATGTGTTTATTAAACTAATACGCTCTTCCGTGCATCGTGCATCTCATTAAAGCTTTAAAATTTAAAAAAAGTAATCTTTAAAAAATTAAAATATAAATTTTGATATACAAAAGTTGTGTACACCAAGTGTTTTGTTTTTATTTAGTTAAAAATAAAATATTACTATACTCTTTCTTCGACCAGTGGTATTAAATTTTCGGGATTTATTTCCTTATCCATTATTGTAGTTTTGATTTATTTACTTAACAAAATAACCACATACAAGCACGCAGCGTGCCTGCTTCCTTGCGACTGGGAGAGGGCGGGGAGGGGTCGGGGTGTGGCGGGGACTTGCCGGAACGACTAGACGACAAGTGTGAACAGCTCCATACAACACTATGAGCGAGCGTGTTCCGACACGATTTGAAAACGGACGCGCTGCGCTGGCGATCCATCCGACAAAAAATGTCGGATCCGTTTTCAAATCGTGCCGGACAAGTGTGAACAGCTTCATATATCCACTACAGCCACTAGGGCATCCGTTTTTTAAACGGGACCCACCTCCGTTTTTAAAACGGAAGTGGGAACGGGCCCTTAGGTTTTCATTAATTATGGAAATTATTCATTATTCACCTTAGACATTACATCAATGACCTTACCACATCTTTATTTTTTTAAATTTATATTCTCTTGCTTAATTAAATTTGAAATCTATAATAGAGTAGGGACCTATTTGTTATTTTGTTAAACACAAATTTAAAATTTAACGTCGATATTAAAATTTCCAATTTAAACACAAAGCTACATTAATGAACACTTTTCAGAAAATTTATGTGATTTATTCAAGTCAGTTTTACTTAATTAAATCCATTATTAATAAATTCAAATAACAAAGTAACAACTTTCTGAAATGTACTAATGAATTAATTTACACTCCGAATTATAATTTTCTTAATCAACTTTCAATTATACAGACGAAATTAAAAAAAAATAAGAATGGGTAGAACAAGTGGAAGGGTGTTTTTTGTACATAATCTACAGTTTTATTCCGAGATTGATGAAATTTTGCAAACCTGGCCTTCAAAATAAGAGGAAGGTCACCGGATCTATGTGATTTCGATAAACGTCTTTTCCCAACCCTCAAACCAGATTAAAGCCCGGGCAACGCTGGGTGCACTGGTATAATATTTTATCAAAATTAATCGAAATTGTAAAAAAAATAATATCCAAGTGTTATATTAAATACAAAGATATAGAACGTAAGCTGTCGTTAGGTTTTAGTTTAGCCAAAGTTTTCCAGTGCAGAGCAAATTAGTAAATTATACAAGTAGTTGGTATCTAATAAGAGTTAATTTGACCTAATTGTGGGTTGGAAACCCGTTTGTGGTTTGGAATGCACCATTCAATTTTTACACCACACTCAGAAAATGAAGGTTCAGTAGGATTGCAGAAGAAGGGGGAAATAAATCGTGGGTTGGGGTGTAAAGGCAGATAAGTCAGAAATCCAATTTTAAATTTGTAAATGTAAATTTAATACAAATACGCTTTTCTGTGCACAGAAAACTTGGACTCTTCTCACTTTTCTTATCAACATACAGTCGACTGTGGGTAAAACTCTTCAAGCCACAAAATTAAAATTTTACAGCCGACCATAAAAACGAATATCTACAAATTCGTAAATAACCGAAATAACCTAAAAAATATGTCATATCCATAAATTCAGTTTTATTATTAAATATGCCATAATCTTAAAAAAAAAACTAAAAATGGTGTACTGTTCTATATGAAACCATTGAAAAGTAACATTCCTAAAAGATGTGGCTTGAAGGGTTTTACCAAAACACAGTGGACGTTTTTTACGAAGTTGATAGTTAAAAAAAATTTTACGCTTTTTCTGACTTTCTTTTCACAACCTGACCTACGAATTTAAAGGATTGAACAGCAGAAATGCTTCGAAATATGATATATTTTTCGCTGCTCAAATATCCGTCTTCCAGCTTCGGCTTGATTAGGTACCAAGTACTTACTACCCGTGCTGTAATTAATAAATCAAGGGTATATTAAAAAATAATCCTTGACTTGGGATTTCATATAGGTAGGTAAGTAAATATTTTCTGATATTGACCATTGACCTAATGAAACATAATTAATACTGCAAGTTATAATTTCCAAATTATTTACAGTGTGGTAAAAAAAAAAACTATAAACTTATATCGGCCGCCACTACACCGGAAGGAAGGCGAAATAGCTATCAAGCTTAAAACAACTATACCTAGCTAAGATTCAATGAATCGTAATATTTTTAACAACACTATATTTATTATAAACAAACAAAATGGAGCTCTTCTAAAAACTATATTAAACGTTAATAAAATAGGTTTTCTTTAAACTCACACCAAAATACATTTATTAATAAGGGGGAATAATAATAAATAGATTCGTATTTATGTGGGTAGTACGTTCTTACGCGTATCCCTAGTAATTGACTTTTACATCGTGTGGGAAGAACTTATTCTGGGACTTCATGCCATCCTTCTGGTTACGTGCGCCCGATGTAAAAAACAATGATACGTTTTTTCTATTGTAATAATAATGTCACGCGAAACACCTTTAATTTATGGAGATTTGCGACACTTCACAGTGACTGGTGTCAAACAGCTTAAAACATATATCTTTTCGGTGAACTCTTTTGTTTTGTTTACTTGGTCTCCAGCGGTCAAATGTTTTCAAAATATCGGACAAAAACCATTGGGTCGGGGCCACACCGTTTTTCTATCGTCCACTCAAAACAAAAACATGGTAGCCCTCCCCAATGTTTCGTGCTTGCACAAACATTTAGTTCTCTGCCTACACCCGACTGTAGAAAAGGACGGGTGTAGGCAGATAACTCGATTATTATTTCAAGTGTATTATTACTTTTATGCTCTCTGTTTAACCCCAAAACTCCAACTAAATCAAACAGAGGAGATAATCCAATTTGGACTTCATTCGTTATCAAAAGAGATTTAAATTTATTTGTGTTTTGCATTGCATAGTTTCCTTGGTTAATGTAAATAGTTAGAAGAAAAGGGATTTTTTGTGGACACATAACGGTTATATTATGTAACGTGCAATAAAAAATAAAACTAGAGGTTTTTGGCGTGGATATATCGATGTATATATGGTTCAGATTGCATTTTGCAATGTACGTGTCCTTCTCTAACGTCTAACCCAATCTAAAAGCATTTCTCTTCTTGTATTGCCCTCCTTTGGTTGAATCTAACATGCGATCTATCTTTTATCTATTAATATACAGGTGTTGTCTGTGGCAGGCGGGTGGCATGGATTTGATTTTTATAAAAATTTTGAAATAGATGAAATTTTGCACACTTGACCTTCAAAACAAGAGGAAGGTCACTGTTTACATAAGATTCGGAAAAACTCTGCGTAAAGCCTTGGTAACTCCGGGGACTTCTGCTAGTTTAACATAAAACAAAAATATTCCGGTGTCGTTGTACACGTAAAAAAAACTTTGAGAGGTATTGCTCTGGGGACAACGTTTTCGTTTAAAAGTCGAGGAATTGAATTCCGCCTAAAAAAAACAACTCTGTTTTTTGTTGAAAAATTTAGGATTTAGCATTTTGGTCTCACTGAAAAGTTTTGTCGTGCGTCACTCAACAATTTCCACCAGTTATCAGACATTTTTTTTACACCTGTCAAAGTAATTTTTGGACAAGGTTGTTTCAGTTGCAAATTAAAATAAAACACAAAACTCGCTTTAAGTTTTGTAATTTTTTTTTTACATATGTATGAATATTTTTTATATATGTCTTCATAAAACACTAATTAATGTATGACTTTTTTCTGTTTGCCACAGGTGAGTGCTGTCTATTTTCTTGCAGTTTTCTAAATAGGCTGCTTCAGTGTGGTGAGTGTATATTCTTGCTTTGTTTAGTGACGTTGCACGCTTTTTACTAAACACATGAAAGTATTGTTTTCATGTGCTTAGTAAAAAGATAGCATTTAATTGTGAGAATAACCTATTACTTAGCTGTACTAGTTATAATTTAAATTAGTAGGTACTTGCCCGAGTCGCTCTAAGATATATCGTCATTGTTACCTGCTATTTATTATTTTTTTAAATTTATTTTATATTCTTATTAATTATGTGCTGTTTTATATCAAGTTTTCGGAGCTTAAAAAACGTAATTAATATTTTTTTAGACGATGTGTAAGTAAATCGCCGGGCCATTTGTATTATAGGATTTTATTCCCGTTTCAATATTTTCATGAAATGGAGTTACATAATATAATACCCAATAATGTTTCCGTACTGGGGACGGCCGAGACATAAATATTCGGAATCCTTATTTTATGAGGTAAGTACTTAGTACTTTCCCAGCGGAGACACCGTATGATAGTTTTAATACCCCTCACGGGGTCATAAATTAATATAAATGACGTCGTTACGTACATAAATCATCCAGCTAAAAGGCCATTAGCCAGCAGGTTCGCCGTTTTTAATTCGATACAACGCGCAACGCTTCGAAGATCGCGTTCTTGGCGAAACGCAATGACGAAGTAACCACGAGACCTGAAATGACTTTTGTGTTATAATACGTGTATTTTTTGATTTTGCTAAATACATCGTTATGGACAACTTAACTACTGCTTTAAGTAAAGAAAAAAATTGTTATTATTATCCATTTGGGGATAGTATTCAAAGATAGTGTGACGTAGAACAAATAAGGAAGCGGGGGGACTAAAAAATCGCAGAGTTTTACGTGACATAATATATACAGACGACATGCAATGGGAAGGTATCCGGTAGAAATAAAAATGATATTTTTTCCCACTGAATGACTCAATCTACTTAAGATTATCTGAAACTGGGAAATTTAATAAACAATTTCAATCAACATGAATTTTCCGCTTTTTAGTATAATTTTTCATAATTGTGCTGATCCCAGTATTTATATAATCCGCTGTGACAACGTGAGACAGTTTTCGCAGAATGGGCGCGGATAATAAGTTATTCCAACAATGAAAGTGCTCACGCATTGCCCGAATCGCTAATGGAGGATGTACGGAACAGGGTTGCGAATTCGTGGGGAATTTCTCAAATTGCTGGGAATTTCTAAAAATTTTAAAGAATTTGGGCATTTTGCGTAGAGAACTTTTGTGTGTAGAAAATTCTGGACATTTATTGATTATCCCCCTACATTGAAAAAATATCCACAATAATTGTGAAAATTTAATATAATTTTCAAACAAATTTTTAATTTCAAAGCTGAACAAAAGAGAAAATTGGAAAAGGAATAGAAAAAAAGTATAAATATTTATTCAGTAGATTTTTGTTTGATTTTGGAGGTAAAGGAACTTATGGAGAATTAGAGCACCTATTGCGGGTATTTTAGAACATATGCATTGGCAACCCTACGTAACTAATACCGAAAGTGCATTTTTCTTGATTTTTCACTACCAACCATTTTGAAAAATAATGTTTACAATTACAAGTAGGTAATTAATTAATTACAAGAAATTTAGTTTTCTTTCGCAGCTTTTTTTTTCTCAAAGTCTTCTTAAAATATTTTAGATAGTTTTTTAGGGAAAAAGGTTGAATTTTTTTTATGGGAAAATAAATATTCTTCTTTGGAAAAATATTTTAGTATGGGAAAAAAGTAATTTATATTTTTTATTTCTACCATCATCTAGAATCATTTCCCGAAGTTGGTGCACTTTACCCCCGGACACCCTGTTATTAACAGTAAATCATTTAAGAGGATAACAAATTTATATTTATATATTTCACCTTTGTTAATATACTAGTATCAAAGATAATTGATAACCAAATGATAAAAAAACATTTTAATGAAATCTCCACATTATTTCAATTTAAAACCGCTCAATGCAAATCCTGCGGGATTTCTAAATTCTCTCCCGCAATCCCGCGGGATTAAAAAAAGGTGCGGGATTTGCAAACCCCCTAGGCGTAACGTTCACGTCGCGCCGCCCAAATGATTACTAAGCGTATCGCAGCGTTGACGCAACCGCCCACGAGACAGTGACCATACTACGTAAAGAAAATTTCTCACATAACGACCAAAATGTCTTACGTATTCTTCGCTGGTTTTGAAAATGTTATGTAAGATTTATTACGTATTATCCCGACGCACAGTGGGCTGAAAATCGCCTTTCATAGACATAGAGACTTGAATTTTCAAGGGTATTTTTTTTGGCTAGAAATGGATTCTGCTGATCATTACTATGCTATAAAATGTCGTACGAAGCAATTGCGTGTACAAATGAAGGAGTTATAATTTTTTTAAGAAAAATTTGTATGGCGCTGACATTAAAAATGAGGCTATCTCTGGAATCATAAGGTTCTCCTTCATTTGTACACGCAATTGCTTCATACGAAATTTTATAGCATAGTAATGATCAGCAGAATCCATTTCTAGCCAAAAAAAATACCCTTGAAAATTCAAGTCTCTATGTCTATGAAAGGCGATTTTCAGCCCACTGTGCGACGCGACGTTGAGAGCTCCGTTTTTACCTAGCTCTTGTTCTATTACAAGCATCTATTAGTTTTATTACGTATTATCCCATTGCGACGTTTAGAGTTTCGTTGTTACCTACCTCTGGTTCTATTACAAGCGTATATTAGTTTTATTACGTATTATCCCGACGCGACGTTGAGAGCTCCTTTGTTACCTATCTCTTGTTCTATTACAAGCATATATTAGTTTTGTTCTGTATTATTCCGACGCGACGTTGAGAGCTCCTTTGTTACCTATCTCTTGTTCTATTACAAGCATCTATTAGTTTTATTACGTATTATCCCGACGCGACGTTGTGAGCTCCTTTGTTACCTATCTCTTGTTCTATTACAAGCATATATTAGTTTTGTTCTTTATTATTCCGACGCGACGTTGAGAGCTCCTTTGTTACCTATCTCTTGTTCTATTACAAGCATCTATTAGTTTTATTACGTATTATCCCGACGCGACGTTGAGAGCTCCTTTGTTACCTATCTCTTGTTCTATTACAAGCATCTATTAGTTTTATTACGTATTATCCCGACGCGACGTTGTGATCTCCGTTGTAACCTCTTGAATATTACAAGCATCTTTTATTTTTGTTTTATATTTGTTTGGGAAACATACAACTTTATAATAAACTAATGCAGTTTATAAATAATTTGAAGGTTGTTGCATCAGTCAGTTAAAAATCATTTGGATTTACCACTGATAAAACTCATACATTGTTAAAAATATATATAAATTCGAAAGGTAAGATAAAAAATTAATTTAATTTAAAAATAAAAGTTAAAGTAAGTCCTAAGGGTTGATAATTGTAGTAAGAATACATATGACTTAATTTGTAAATAACATCATCGTCCCAGAACGAAATAATAAATACAAAACAAGGAAATAAAAAAGTTACATAACTTATACAATTTACTTAATAAATAAGAAACAGGGAAAAATTGTTACAATTAATAAATGTTACTATCCATATTATTATTTATTATTCAACAGTTAAAAATATGAGGAAAATATTTACCTTACCACTGCACCTTTAATGGGCACAGATTATGTAAATCACACTTCGTTTCAACTTAATTACTACAAGAAACATCTATGTACGTCGGGAGAGATAGTAAAAGATTCATTAAAATTTCATTTCATTTCCAAAGTCTAAATTTCCCTTACGAAACGATCCCTTTGCCGCCGTTATGCATTTTTTTAATATAGATACAATCTAAATACGCCTAAATTACTTAATTATCCAAAAGCAATAACCTATTTTGTGTATGTAAATTGTTGTTTCTCGTAGTAATTGTTGAAACAGAATTTATTTATATAACCTGTGCCTAAAAGTGCGGCGGTTGGGTAATAATATGAAACAGTTCATATAATTATGAAAATAGTTAGCTATTATATTAAATTCACTAGCTGAATTATGCGAGTATAATATGTTCAATATTTATGGTTTTAACATTTTAAAGTAAAATGTTTTCCCAGAATTGCATGTCGTCCTTTTCAGGAGTGGCTTTAAAGGTTACAGCGTGATTACAGCCCCCGTCATCCAGATTAATGATATCTGTTCATTAAAATTCACGCTCTGCCAAGTATCATTACGTTCGTTATTGCCTTTGGTGGAAATAAGCTTGGAAGTCAGTTTACTCGAATGTATCAGAGGAACGAAACATAAATAAATATAAAAAAATATACCATAATATTATATGTGAAGGCAATACATCAAAGGTTTTTCTTTATGAAAGTAAGTTAGAGACCATTTTTGGTATTTAAGTATCTACACAAAGGTATAAAAGACGTTTGGCTTATGACAACATATAATGAAGTTAAGCCACCTTGAAAGACTGGATGTCCTTATAGTTCAGAAATTTAATAATATAATATTATTTTTTTAGATGGTTCGCAATTATATTAAGAAAAAGGAAGAACCAACAACCAACCTTGGAGTTTGGATAATTTCATTATTCAGAGCTCTAAACACTAGATATTTTTATTCATTTATCCCAATTGTAAAAAACTCAACAAAAGTTCTGTTATTATTTATATGTGTACTGTTAAATAACAGGACCATGATGAAAGAATAACAAAAATTGAACAGAACTTTGACAGAATTTTAACTTTGAAATTTGATGAATTGTGCAAATTCTGTAAAACAATCTGTCTTTAGGTCAATTGTCTGCGTTTGACATAATATTTTCTCATATAAGTAAATTGTGCCTCAAAACCCTCGAACGGTGAGTGTGGCATTATAAAATTTGCTTCGCCTAATCTGTCTTTAATTTCCATCGCAAGCCCATTATCTTAAATTGACATGTTTTGACTTGATAAATTGTTGCTACGTGTGTGCGATTTGACAATAGATTTGTTTGTTGTTCCTTGTCCTCTTTGTTTCCGAATAATTGCAAGCTGGGTGAGTTCAATGTCACGATGAAATCAGTTGATTGTCGTTGCACATTAATGTTAATCACGTGGGCAGTGGGCAGGGGACACGCCACTGACAGTGACCGTAATCACTCCACTAGTTTCCGTTTCATTGTCTGAGCAAATAAGCCATCCCAGATTTTAACACTTTCGACACTTCGCCAACAACTGTGGCCTCATTTATAATAAATAAATAAATAACACTTCGTTACATCAACCCAAATAAACCTTTAAAAAGCTGTGAGCATTTAATGAGACTCTTGCACGATGATTTTATTTAAAAAAAAAACAACTAGCTGATGTGTACCGGGCGTTGCTCGGATACTTTTCTCTACTTTCTATAAATTTAATATGTATGTATTATACAGGTTTTTTTATTAGAGGTGTTATTTTGATTTTCAATCGTAAAAGATCAATGGTTTCGTTGCTTGTGTGACACGTAGCGCCGTCTTGTTGAAAATAAACGTTGTCCAGATCATTACCATCCAATTCCGGCCATAAAAAATCATTAATCATCTCTCGATAGCGCAATCCATTCACCGTAACTGTTGCTCCAGCCTTATTTTCGAAAAAGTAAGGTTTAATGACTCCCCCGGACCATAAACCGCACCAAACAGTCACACGTTGAGAATAGAGAGGCTTTTCAACAATAACTCTTGGGTTTTCCGAGCCCCAGATGCGACAATTTTGCTTGTTGACGAAGCCACCGAGGTGGAAATGGGCCTCATCACTCAAGATGATTTGCATTTGATTCACTCAAGTGAATTTTAATAATTTCAATGCGTTGTTGAAGCGTGTATCGTTCCATTTTTTATTAATGGCGTAGTTTCTACTTGTCAAATGTCAAAAAATGACAGCTTCAAAGTAACATCTACCGAAATAACGGGCTATTAACCTTCCGGAAAAAAATAAGTGAAAAACCCTATCAAACTCCACCGCGTTGTTTAGAAGAACTAAGCTCACAAACATACAGATGCGGATAGCGACATTGTTTTATACTATTAAGAGATTATCATTGAAGCAATTTATAAATATAATCAAGCGATAAAATATAAATTACCTCCTAGAACCATGGAGTTAAAAAAATCGTTTTTTCAAAACTGCATAATTTTTTTTGATAACATCACGTTGTATATCTTCAAGAATTTTTTTAAGGTATTTTTTCTGACTTTTGAGCATTCATATGTATTTTAAAAATAGAGCACACCGATTAGTTCACTACACTCAGCGTCACAAAAATCACACATCTTCGAAAATAAGTTTCGAGCTTATGTTTCCCCGAGCCAATACATCTAACCCATACAATACTCATACCTTTGAAGAAGAAGATATTACTAATAAATCCAAACGACACATGAAACAAAACAAGACAAAAATAAAAAAAAAGATAACGGTCACAACTAGGAATTGAATCCTTGGATCACTTGTATTACCGGAACAGGCGTCTTAAACCACTCGACCATTGGGACGTATTTTTTAAGCCTCTTATTTGTAATTGAAAGTGCATTTAAGACGATAAATTTTCCGAGTACGAGACGTTAAAAAAATGTTGTGCAAATACTCTTTACAGGTGCCACAACTTGAGACATCTTCCTGGGCTATAAAAGGAGCAGTTTAAGTCAAATGTAAGTCCGAACGTTGAAAAAGACACACGTGCATAATTAAGGCTAGAAAACGAACCCTTAATATGGACATCACTGCTGACGAAGCCGCTCAAGTGGTGGCACTACTACAATCAGAGGTGCGAGAGTGTGATGTTGCACGGCAACCAAACTTAGCCGCGTTGCCGTTCGACGGGTTTTCCAACGGTTTCAAGAGACTGGTGGCTTCATCCGGAGGCGTGGATCAGAGAAAGAGAAGATCGCTTTATTGTCTTATCTTTATTCTCTCTATTTTGCAATAGGTGCAATTTTTGTGACGCCGAGTGTAGTTCGTGAAAATAACGTGCTAACTAAATTTCTAACAACAAATTCATCCCCATTTAATATTTCAATCGATTGATACTTCTAATTCGATTCATACAGGCAGAAATTTAAAAAAAAAATGAAATTTTCAAAGTTTTGTAGCATTTAGCAAAAATTTATTCACAACCAATTGTTCTAAACCAATTGAAAATGCACGCAGGAGGCGCATTATTAGATAAATTTCGTTACTTACTTCTTACAAATACATTTAAATAAATACATTTGGGCATCGTATTTTCCACAGAAAAAAACGCACTTAATTAAGTATTAGTTATAACGTAACGCTAATTTTAATAATGCCGGTTCATTTATTATTCATTTTGCCATTTGCCACCTGGTTCATCAAACACCTTTCAATGTCAAGATTACAACAGTGAAACGTGGATACACCTGCCAATTAACGAAGCATGTTCTGTGCTTATGCTTTCTGCCAATTGCTTTGTAATTGTAATTAAGAACCCGATTCGTAAAAAAAACTAACGCTTCTCTGATTCGGGAGCGGTTATTATTTGTGCCCTATTTAGACGGATTAAATTACACAGAGAGATGATTAATGAGAGTTTTTAGCCGAGACGATATTATTCTCATTTCGAAGACCGTGTGCTGCTGTGGGTCGTTAGGGGCCAAATGAAGACTGCCATTACGGAGTAAATAAATATGCGAGTTACTGCTAGAAAACTCTACCATAGAGAATTTTTTTTAACCATTGATAAACTTGTAGCTTTTATGTGATAATTACTTTTATTGATTTAAGAACCCCGTTTTTAAATATTTATTTACAATGCGGCAGTTTTTGCTGAAAACAGGGAATGAAAGAAATAGGGCGCTTTTTGACTCTAAATTTGAACATGCCACGATTACTCTCTGATGTGGCTTAATTAGAGTTGTATCAAACGGTGACCGGATAAATCATCACATCTTTAAAAAGTTATATAAAGTCATGGAAAGTGATGAAACAAAAATTTTATTAACTGGGTTAAGTAGGTTAGGTTAGGTTAAAAAAAAAATTTTCATCGTTTTTAATGACTTTAAAAGTGTGTTGAATTGTCACTGTGTTGAGTTATTATGGAACCATATCAAACAACACAAACAAAGTGTATATTGGTACATGTGTATAGTGTATTCTTCCGGCAGTGATTTCCGCGCCTAACGTCACTGAGAAACGGCTTTTTGTCTTGCTTACGCCTATTTATTGTTATTAGCCAAAAAGGGACGACCAGTGAAGTATATGTTCATCGAATACCAATATTCGAAAAGTTTTTGCAGTTTTGGTATACGAAAAGTTTTAAAGTGTATTTTTTAATTTATTTAAAAAATGGATTTTTTTTCATGATATGTATGAAACGTGCTGTACGCAGGCAATGCATCTGTGATATATGTGAATTATTTCGTTAAGGGCCTGCAATCGAATAGTTTGAAGAGATTCTTAATATCTTAGACTGAGTAATTAGCAATACTCATTTTTCTCCATGTAGTATTAATATTGGCATGTGCAGACATCGTTACATTGTTAATCCGCTCAGTTGTAAATGAACAATCGTTTATGTTAATGAGCAAGCAAGAAGAAAGTGCATACGTGACACATTGCTTATTATTATTTGGCATTTATAAATTCTCCGGCTTCTGTGATGCGTGACTATGAAAGGTTTTATTGGAGAAGCAAAGAGGCGCGGGGAAAATGACGTCCTGACCTCTTCCACGCCAATATTGACAACGAAAAACGAAATTCGTTTGAGTTGTTCGCCAAGGGGAAACCGTTATTATAATGATGTTAGTAATTTAAAATCGCAGGTGTCCTCTCTTCTTTACGCGTACGAAGGCTGCTGGCTGCTAGGTAGGTATTTTACTCCACTTAGCAGATGTGTCGAAATGTCGAGTGAACATTTTCATTTTAACCCAATAATAATTAAAAATGAATGAAGGTCCTTAAGGACGGAATTTGAACAATTCATAAAATTTCACAGTTGATTTGCAAGTTCTTTGAAAGTTCTATTCAAGTTCTATTAATATATCATTATTGGCCAGTTGCTTCACAAAACTGAAATCATAACAGAACTTTAACAGTTAAAGAGCACCATGCCTTTGAAACAGGCTGTTCTCAAATGTCACTTTCAAGTATGAATTAAATTGAAAATATTAATTATTGAAGACAATATTAGCGATTTCTAAACGAAAATCTGAAACAGAAAAATCAGAAAAGGATTCGAAAAATATTATTGAAAATATTATTTAGGTATATTCCTACCAGAATATAGCCTCATTTCCATCTACTTTCTTTCTCTTCTCACCGCAACTTGGATGATTTTATTTATTAAGTAAGTTTTATAAGACATTCTTAAATAGATTTATTATAGTTAAAAAAACTTATTTTTTTACAGGTTGATTTTTTAAGTAGATATTTTTTTCATTTACCTTACATGCACAACTAACAAAAAGCACTTTTGCACTTTTTATTTTCCTACCAAGAATCTGAATCGGTTATATACTATCAATAGACATTAAACTCAAATTTCTACTACCTACTAAATATAATTAAATGAAAATTGTGTTCATGAATTACTTATCAAAAATTCTCATTTGGTGATAGGTATTAGGTATATTCATTTGGCATCATTATATTCATCCATTATACTTCGTTATTGCTAGTGTCTTTCTCGGGCGTCTCTACTACTGTATACCACAATGTAACTGTTAAAAAAATCTCTCATTCTAATGCAGAAATATTGTGTTAAGTATTCCTAGGGCGTCCCCGATTTCTTCTACCATTCAAACCACTCTATAAACACTCCTCGCACTAATATGGACAAATTTTGAAACTTTCAACGATATCGGTCTACTAATTTTCGATTTTTGCCAGCACAAACATACACAGGCTGATTTCTTATATATTGTATTAGTTGACGTGTACCTGGCGTTGCTTCAGGGTTGTGAATTTTTATATATTGTATTAGTTGACGTGTACCTGGCGTTGCTTCAGGGTTGTGAATGATTTTGAGTAAGGTTTTGAAGCTGTGAATTCTAGGATAAACATTGACTTTTCTCTACTTTCTATGAATATAATATGCATGTTAAATGATAGTGAAAACCCTATCATAATCCGTTTCGTAGTTTAGAAGAACTAAGCGCGCAATCAGACATGCGGATAGCTACTTAACTTTATACTATTTAGAGATGTTATGATTTTGAATACTTTCAAATGTTTCACGTCATAGCGCCGTCTAGTAAAGAGCGCCTCTACTTTTTAGAATAATTATACTTTTAACACTTTGATAATTTTATTGGTTTGCTAAATTAATAATAACATGGTTTGATTAATTTGCCACACAGAATTGCAATAATAAAAGTTAACACTTTAAATTATTACTAAGATTATTGATTTCACTGAAGCAAACAAAACCTAAAAAAAATAATATAAGTGTAACCACTGAAGCAAACAAAGCAAAAAAAACCTACGCCAAATGGTTAATCACCTAAAAAACAAAAACGCCTCACTAATCTAAAACCGCAAACAAAGCAAAAGAAACTTATGCCAAATGGTTGATCACCTAAAAACCAAAAACACCTCACTAATCTAAAACCGCAAACAAAGCAAAAGAAACCTATGCCAAATCGTTGATCACCTAAAAAACAAAAACACCTCACTAATCTAAAACCTCAAACAAAGCAAAAGAAACTTATGCCAAATGGTTGATCACCTAAAAAACAAAAACACCTCACTAATCTTAAACCGCAAACAAAGCAAAAGAAACCTATGCCAAATCGTTGATTACCTAAAAAAACAAAAACACCTCACTAATCTAAAACCGCAAACAAAGCAAAAGAAACCTATGCCAAATGGTTGATCACCTAAAAAACAAAAACACCTCACTAATCTAAAACCGCAAACACAGCAAAAGAAACCTATGCCAAATCGTTGATCACCTAAAAAACAAAAACACCTCACTAATCTAAAACCGCAAACAAAGCAAAAGAAACCTATGCCAAATGGTTGATCACCTAAAAAACAAAAACACCTCACTAATCTAAAACCAGAGCAAAGCAAATAGACTAGCTGAATACGTATACTATAAGTGTAATACTACTTTTGAACAAAGAAGCTCTGAATTTCCAAATTCAACAAATTCCCACTCAGTATCAAACAAATCTATGTCCAGCAAATCTTGGATTAAGGAATTATCAGAAAAAAGAACTAGTATGTTAAAAAAACATCGTTATAGAGGTTATTCAAAATAATAATAATAATAATAATTGGATGACTTTTATAACGCCGTTTTTGTGAAAAATCGCCCCAAGGGCTTGCACAATTTATTACCAATTCCTAGTCTCTATCTAATTTTATTATTTAAAGTTTCAGAAAAACATACATATTATTTACAAACAGATACAGATATACATACCCTACCAAAATATTTTCTTTCCCTTTTCTTTCTTTTTTAATTCTTTCCTATCTAATATATTTTAAATCAATCGCTCGAGAATATGTGTGTCTGATATGTAATAGTACGCATACATTTGCGTACCGAATCGCGAACCCAACCACGAATTACGGGAAAGGAACGAAGCAACTGCAAGCGGCGTTTCACCCCCTTTGCGGTTGCTTTGTTCCTTTCCCATAAGTTGAGGTTCAGTTCGTCAGTTCGGCTCACGTATGTATATGTAGCATAAGATAAGAATATAATTTATGTAAAACATATTTTTCTATTTTGTGTTGTTCATATGAAGCAATATATATGATTTGGGTTTATGTCATCCATTGTTCTAAGCCCATCATGGCTCAGTAGGAGTTACATAATCGATTCTGCCTTATTATTTTTTGCATGTGGGTCGAGTTACTTCAGGCGTAAAGCGCACTTTATACTGGCTACATAATATCAACATTTGGGTTAGCTGTCTACTTTATCACCCATCTCATTGGATGACAGAGGTTGTGTTTTTGTATTCCTGTGCAGGTGCTGGCCTCAAAGGAAAGCTAATTTATTCATTGGAACCACTCCATCATTGTTTTTAAATACATTTGATATACGAACAACTGTACAGAATAAGCTAATTTTGTTAGATAAATTATGTTTTTGTAAACGAATTCAGTCAGCTAAGGTTTGGCAAGATGTTTTTTGGTCGCTTTCAAAGTGTCTTGTTACGGTTTCTTTAACAGAAGTTGAATAATGCATCAACATTTAATGTTGACAAGTTTTGTATCACTCTTATTACTTTATTTACTCTATTGTCTCTTAATATTTTTGGGCAGGTCACCAAGTATCGGTGCATTCCGGTCCCGAATTCATCGAACTCAAGAAGCCAATGTCCACCAACATGCTGATTTATAGAATTCACTGGGTGATTTGGCGGCTGCCTTCTACCTGGATGGAGGAATTTCACAAAATCTTTGCCGAAGCGATCGAGTTCAGAAGAAGAACAGAGGGCGATGGAGATTGGACTAAATTCTGTTGCACAGTATTGGAGTTCAACAGAGGGAAAAACTCGTCACCGGTGGTAGTGAGATGGGGAATATTTACTACATGTAAGGCGTAATTTGGTCATTTAATTCAGTAGTTAAACAGTGGATTATTCTGTCAATAAAACATTAAAGTAATCGACGTGATGTCATTTCTCTACATCTCAGAAAGGTTGACGCGGGTAGCCAGCCGGCTACTGACGTCATTATAATTCTTCAGCATACACAGTATGGAGCCAAGACCATAATTTGACTTCATCATTTTCTTTGCTCCTTTTTCCCAACTTTAGTGAATGTCGATAAGTTTATGGCGCATCGACAACGATTCTGATAGAATCGGTAGGTTTTTGTAATCACCGATATTATCTTTTCAATTATTTTCAACTCTTTCGACTTCCGAGTCTGGTTTTGAAGTCATCGATGAAGCGTTATCCTAGCAAAATATTTTCATATCAAATATTATTTTGAATACGATCTAGTATTTACTGTGAAATCGTATCTGTTCATGAGTAATTCCCAAGTTAGCGTATTGCGTTAGCTTTCTCAGATGAATATATTTATAATTTAGAAAATAAGCTTTTACGAATGAAATCAGTAGACAGTATTCGAATTGTCCATCATCTATTTTCATTTTTCATTAATAACTTATTAATATTTTCAATATCGCCTTGTTAAGTACATATTTTTTGATGGCGAAATATTTTATTATTCGCATTTTGTTGGTCCTTTTATCATTGACGACTGATGATTGAATAATCGCAATTCTGTGAGTAATTATAATTTGCTTAAGGGTACTTCGTAATCGTAATAGATTTCGTAATTTGCTCATTTGGCGCTAATTTAATCATTTTAGGAAAAACGCTTTTTGCAAATTGTCCTCTCTGGAAAATCATTCGTGCACCAGTGACAAGATTTTTTCCCGCCGACAAACCGATCGTGCGCTGGTGGCATTGGAATTTCGCCCTAGCTAGAATTTTTCGGTATGCGATTTAAACTTGTATGCCATGAGAAAGTGCATAGTAAAATTTAACAGAATCGCTTTTGCGCTTGAATCATTTTAGAGTTCATTTTTGATTTCAAGCTTATAAGCCCCTTGCAAAGGGTCTGGTGTTCCAAAGGTTATAATATAAAGAAATATTATTTGTTTGCACGCAATATTCACAAACTCAATTATTTCAAGAAAGGCATACAGATGACATGAAAGGCATGCAATATTGTATTGGTGATTCAATCCAGTATTGTATTTGTATGCATTTCTTGAAAGAATTGTGATACGGATAAAACTATTTTTTTCATATCGACTGTGTTTTGGTAAAACCAAAGATAATTATAATATCTTCAGGTAAAACCCTTCAAGCCACATTTATTGGGAATGTTACTTTTCAGTGGTTTCATATAGAATAGTCTTCAAAGTACAACACGGTAAAGTATTTTTTGCTGATTTCGGCATTTTAATAAATAATACAAACTGCATGCATACATTTTTTAGTTTATTTCGAGAAAACCTTAGACAAAATTACTCAACCCTCAAATCTCTAATAATTATAAATGGATTTGCAATATTTTAAATAAAAATTTTGAAAAATAATTTACCGTTTTCCTGTACACTTCAAGATTTTTATCTAATCTTACAAATTTGTAAATATTTTTTTTTATCGTGGCTTGTAAAATTTTCATTTTGTGGCTTGACGGATTTTACCAAGACACAATCGATATTCACATTGCATATGAACGGTCGCAAACAAACAATTCATCTTAAAAATTTAAAACATAGGAAAAAGGTTTTTTTTAAATAATTATATTAGCGCCACCATTGATGTAATATTAGTCTATGAGCGCCACCTATGAAAGTGCAGATTATGAATTATTTTAAGTGGGAATCGCTGCTGTAAAGTTTCAGGGGTTGTATGCGGAGACATCCAGAAAGAGTTCGCCGTCGAAAATCTTTTGTTCTCAATTATGCTAATGTTTTCTTTGTTGTGCTCCGTTATTTCCTGCTTTACCAATTGCCTAAAAGCTGTGTCTAAAAGCTTGACGGTGAATTAATTAATTACCGTCAAAAAAGTTTACGAATTGCTTGGAATTGGCTTCGAGGTGTTTATAACGCCTGGTAATTCAGTCAAACCTAATATTATAAATTACCTGATAAAAGTATGCGTTATATTCTGTAGTTTAACAGCCCCTGCGCGGAGTAGCATTATTACGTTCAACTACAAAATAAAAGTATGCGTTATATTCTGCGCGGAGTAGCATTATTACGTTCAACTACAAAATAAAAGTATGCGTTATATTTTGTAGTTTACCAGCCCCTGCGCGAGTAGCATTATTACGTTCAACTACAAAATAAAAGTATACGTTATTTTTTAGTTGAACAGCCCCTGTGCGGAGTAGTATGGCTTCCGTGTTTTCGTATTCGTCTGTTCTGAAAAAAAAACGTATTTTTCGCTTTACGACACAATTATTGTCTTATACGACAGATCAACATCACACAAGCTGTGATTGAATGGCTGATTATATGTCATTACTTTTGAATAAATATAGTATAGACTATCATCTAAATATTGTAACTATAAGTACAGCAGATAGATAGGTACCTATCATTTATTTTGAAACAGCATAATTGTCTTGCAGTGTGTTCAAAATGTTTGTATCTATGGGTTTTCTGTAATAATAATAATAATCAAACATACTAATTTCGGTTGTCTGCGATGTGCGTTAGTTACCCCTGTGTGAAATCTGGTTCAATGAAATCAATTTCACTTCGAATTTATTATATTTAATGTATAATATTTATTCAAATTTGGAACTGATTGTTGTACGAAGGATTCAGACAAGGGATATTGTAGATACCTACCTATTTCAAACATACTAATTTCAGTTGTCCTTGCTGTGCGTTAGTTTGTCCTGTGTGAGATTTGGTTCAATGAACTCAAAAATGCTTTTAATTTGATTGTCATTTTTATAATTGTAATTGATAGTTTAAAGAATTCATACAAGCAGTAATGGACCTACCTAAAACAATTTAATTTTAACAGAAAATTAGTTAATTGTCATTTTCAAAATTGGAACTAATTTGTCGAGAATTCAGACTCTCCCGTGATTTCTCACGGGTGTGAGCTAGTAATAATAATAAAAATTAAACGCCGAGTGAACAACGACAAAAATGACCTTTCCAACAGGCTGTAAAGTCTGTAGTCAGTAGCGGCAATCGTATTTGGTAAGATTTTTTTTCGCCAAACCCGTGTGTTGCCACGTGGTAAATATTGCCATTTCAAAAATAATTAATTAGATACGATGACATTCAACGTGGATTCCACCTCCCCGAAAAGCGTCTGGGGCCCAGAGACACGTGGCAAGCCCACTCACAATGGTATCACGTTGTAACAAGTCTCATTCAGACATCAAATCTGAATAATAATCATTATTTCAGCTTCCCAACGACAACAGCGCTTATAATTTATCAGATTGCCCTTGGTAACTGGTAACGGGCAAATGGCAGACCTATCCCAGGAATCCCGCCTCGCCACCGACCGGGCTATTGAATAATTTGTCCCATTGAAAACGCTAGTAATGGTTTGTTGCCTCATGTAAAGGCTCCTTAAAACGGGTTAAATAATGGATATTTTCAACTGGTGACCGAGACAGTCCTAAAGGAATAAACGAGCAAATGCGTTTCTAAGACTGATGTCAAACAAGCGTAATTTTATGAGCCATGAGTCGCGTAATTTACCCTGATGTCGCTTTCATATAAAAGTACGGTTTGTGACACACGGTGACGCAAAATGACTTGTCTGCCGAACCACTCGTGTAATTACGCGACTCAAAAAATGCAACTCACAACTCACAAAATTACGCTCGTTTGGCCTCTGCCTAAATTAGTTTGAAATTTCTTTGACAGAGATTTTATAGTAAAAAATATGTTAAACATGTGTAAAATGTACGGCACAAAACAGATGAATTCTTTGTGCGTAGGACATTTTAAAAGTTTGTTTTGTAAACAAGCTATGTTTGCGCAAATCTGTGTTTGATGATCTTTGGGATTTGAGTCGAACCTATGTGAATGTAGAATGCTTCGCAACAGATGGCGCACAGTGGGCTGAAAATCGCCTTTCATAAACATAGAGACTTGAATTTTCAAGGGTATTTTTTTTGGCTAGAAATGGATTCTGCTGATCATTACTATGCTATAAAATGTCGTACGAAGCAATTGCGTGTACAAATGAAGGAGTTATAATTTTTTTAAGAAAAATTTGTATGGCGCTGACATTAAAAATGAGGCTATCTCTGGAATCATAAGGTTGGCCGTTCTATCCTTACACACAAATATACTACTATTTATTTGTATTTTTTTGACATACTTCGTATTGTGGCGAAACTTGTGATTTTTTTTTTTTAAATCCTCAAAGATGAAAAAAAACTTTTTTATGTTGAAGATTCATTTTAATGCTTAAATGCTTTACATATGAGTATGCTTTGTCTAGTTTACAATATTTTATTTACACTGCAAGCCAAAACACTGTGCACAGTGGGCTGAAAATCGCCTTTCATAGACATAGAGACTTGAATTTTCAAGTGTATTTTTTTTGGCTAGAAATGGATTCTGCTGATCATTAATATGCTATAAAATTTTGTATGAAGCAATTGCGTGTACAAATGAAGGAGTCATAATTTTTTTAAGAAAAATTTGTATGGAACTGACATTAAAAATGAGGCTATCTCTGGAATCATAAGGTTGACCATTATTTCCTTACACACAAATATACTACTATTTATTTGTATTTTTTTGACATACTTCGTATTGTGGCGAAACTTGTGATTTTTTTTTTTTAAATCCTCAAAGATGAAAAAAAACTTTTTTATGTTGAAGATTCATTTTAATGCTTAAATGCTTTACATATGAGTATGCTTTGTCTAGTTTACAATATTTTATTTACACTGCAAGCCTAAAAGCGTTTAAGCATTAAAATGAATCATCAACATTAAAAAGGGTTTTTTCAACTTTGAGGATTTTTAAAAAAAACATCGCACCTTGCGCCACAATATGAAGTATGTCAAAAAAATACAAATAAATAGTAGTATTATCTGTGTGTAAGGATAGAACGGCCAACCTTATGATTCCAGAGATAGCCTCATTTTTAATGTCAGCGCCATACAAATTTTTCTTAAAAAAATTATAACTCCTTCATTTGTACACGCAATTGCTTTGTACGACATTTTATAGCATAGTAATGATCAGCAGAATCCATTTCTAGCCAAAAAAAATACCCTTGAAAATTCAAGTCTCTATGTCTATGAAATGCGATTTTCAGCCCACTGTGTGGCGCTCGAATGGTATCGAAAGCAATTTCCGATTTGTTACATACTTGCATATATCGTGTGTTATTTGCAGCAATTATCTTTAGGCTGGTTCACGCCAGAGATATTTATAATAACCGCTGAAATAACAACATCCCGCTACTGCCACCCCCCGCTAACATCTACCGCGCGCAGCTTAATTCGAAGAAAATTATATTAACCGCAAAAGGTGAAAAAAACCGCCGTAATTTTTATTGTTAATAATTGCTAACTGTAAATTAAATGTTCATGAATACAAGGATCTATCCAAGGAACCCCCAGGAAGCATCCGATTGTGAGTTATCTATAATATATTTCATATTATTGGAAAAAAATCGATTACCGAGATTATTATTATTAGCTACAATTAGAGGCGCTACTGCGTACTAATATCTCGTCGAAACTTTTTCCAATATTAGAACGCGAGAAGCGGTATAGTTTTAGTTACAGCGTTGGTAGATTTGGAGGTCAGTTGGAGGTAACCGATTTTTTTGTCTTCATGTATCATCTAAATATTATAACATCAATGTTTAAACGTCAGATTGACCGATTTACTTTTCAGGCTGTTTGTTTAATAATAATAATTAATAATCCATTGGGAGATGGATGAAAGATGCTCCAACATAAGAAAAAAACATATTTACTACGTTTTTCTATTTCTATTTTACATTTCATTTTTTAATTTATTTTATATTTTACTCTGGTTACATAGGTATTTAATTCAACGCATATTTTAATCTTTATGTATAATTGCAAGATTCTCCCTGAACTAAATGCAATCTAGATAGTGACATGGATAAATATATCCATTTTTATTTTAATGTGCTTATATCTGTTGACAAGTCTTCTGAATCTACAAGTCTTGGATGAATATTTTTTTTTAATAAATAATAATAATATAGGAACAATTATGCGTTAAGAAAATTAAGATTTTGTTGGTAGTTAATTATACAGTATCTATTTAATTTAATTTGTTAGTTTGTCTAATTCATAGATCTGTTTAAAAAAAAATGCTATTAATTTTGGAAAAATCTTTTCTCTTAAATAACGAAAAACGCCCACTATTATTGTACACAGGTTCCTATTTTTATATTTTTTTAATAACCTACTGTTACCAATCTCTGTACCGTTTATGTTAAGTATGTTATCTTTTGTTTATGTTAGGTTTATTTATGTTACGTTTTGTTATGTTTATGTTGTATAATCATCTGTATATTTGTATTCCGTCATTTGCTGTATTTGTTTATAAGAAAAAAGTTAATTGTGTATGGCCAAGATCACCCCCTAATGGGTGAAAGCTAAAATAAATAGTTATAAATAATCTTATTTCTTATTTTAACTATCCCGCAGCCAAATGGGGGAGTAGATAGTACCCAAAATTACTATCCTCCTTATATTAGCTTAAATACTTGACATATCATTTTAGTATTTTACGTATTTCCGCGCAAATACATAAGTTACCATTAATAATTGACAGAATAATTGGGATTTCTATAGTTTAAAAGCCCATAAGACAGAAAAATGCATGGGGTCGTCGAAAGACCCACTTGGTTATAGACGTTTTGTTTTGCATCTTGCCCTATCAAGAGTTAACTCTTGACAGGCCAAGTGTGTGATTTCTGTATTATTTCTCATGTATTTAACTCATGCGTTATACTTTGTAACTTTATTTATTATTTGAAAATTTCTGAAAATATTCCGTTTAATTTCGTAATACACTTACAACCAACGCCCTTAAGGGCCCGCTTTCCGCGTAAAGAATTTAGATTTGGGCAACACTCACAAAATAAACAATATTTAGTGTTAAAAGAATCCGACAGAGGTGTCTGAATTCGTTTTAGGAATAATTTTGGGGATTATTTAATATTTTAAATAACGAAATTAAATTACCGACATCTATTGCAATTTTAGAAAAACAGACCCATTTTTAGTTAGCACCGAGCAAATCACACTGGCGTGAACTTCGCCTGCTCCAAAAAGTCACTTCCCGTTTACACAGTATGTTTTTAACAGAAATTGTTTGTCTCTGTTTTTTGTACGTTAATGGAACCGAGCTGAAAGGGAGAGCTTTATTTTGCGAGTATGTCAACGATTTGTACAAATATTAGTGCGGTCTCTAGTTATTATTACTCTAAGGAACGAAGTCGAAATGAAGATGGTTCTCAAAATATGGGTTTTATTACGGATTTAATTAATTAATTTTTTTTTTAAATTTTACAAAAAACATTTACGAAAGTTATTTGTATAGGTATACAAATTACTTTACTTTACTAAAATACTATTATCACTTTTATAAAAGTAATTTATAACTTTTATAAAATCAATAAATATATTTTTACATCAATAAGGTTTTTCTTATATGGTTATCTTTATAGGGTGTCCGGGGGTAAAGTGCTCAAACTTCAGGAGGTTATTCTAAATGCTAGAAGAAGTAAAAAAGAAATGGAAATTATTCGAATTTCCAAATTTTTTCCACAAAAATTTATTTTCCGTAGAAGAAATTGTTTTTTTTTCTATACAAAAAATTAAACTTTTTTACTCGAAAACTATCTTAAAACGTTGGAATTCCAAAAAAAGTTTTTTTTCTTTTTTACTTGTACTATCAATTAGAATCACCTCCCGAAGTTTGTGCACTTTACCCCCGACATCTTGTATAATATGCGCAATATAATATTTATACACGTGTAATATCTACTTTTGTACATTTATATAAATTATATACACGTTTACATTTTTATGCTCATCAAATTTATTATATTATAAAGATAGATAGAAAGATCCTTAGTGCTTCCTGAGGACTTACAAATCAGAAGACTTTTTTGTAATTATTTATTTATTCATTTAAACAATTCAATAATTATAAAGAGTAATAAAACATGTAAGCAACATAAAATTACATTCTAAAATGTGAAAGGGGCTCTATTTATTTACATTTTTATGAAATTACTACTTTTAATAGTTTAAGCTTTCAGTGAACTTTCAATTTTATTTTTAACTTCTCTAAATATTATTTGTTTAAATTATCAAATATAATTTAATCACAAACACAAGATTCACTCAAAATGAAAGATTGGTGGTTCTAAAATGTTCCCATAAATACGGTGAAAGAACCCTAAACTATAAACTTATTACCCTAAACATGCTTCGAGCGAAATGCAGATCTGGAAACCTTATCGTCAATCTGAGCAAAACATACCATGAACGTCAATATAGCAACAGCCTTTGTTCTGCTGCAGTTTCATTAAATGCCGAGAGATCCGTTTACAGTCTCCAAAAAGCAATACTGGGGCACAACCCTAGAAGCAAAGCTAAATGATTGGAATACAGAAAGATAAAAACACACCATTGTCAAAAATATCTTGGCCGTAAATGATTAAATAAAATTAGATTTATTCAGGAAGGGAAGCTATCGATCAAATGATTTGTGAATTCGGAAAAACCGTTATTATTGAGGTTTTATTGATGTTTTGTTTCTCCCGATTTATTGGTATAACCCATTAGTCTACATAATTATCTAGCGGGTTTTCCATTACTTGTGCACTTATGTTAATGTATTTTATGACCGTCTTTGTGTTGCTTATATTTGTATCATGTTGTCTCCCTCTATATTTTGTTATATATATGCACACATTATGTACTTCTTGTTTAGTATTAATTTGTACCCTGATGATGCTTAAGTAAAGCGAAACCGGTCGGTTCTTAAATTAATAAATATCGTGGTTTTAAAACAAAAAAGTATTTTATTTTATTAAATTATATTCCCCACAGTTTCAGAACTTTCAATAGCTTCTTTCGCTCGCATGTTCATTATTATTCTGAATTCCACGTTCGAGTATTGTTATTTGAAACAGATGGCCCGTATATTATTATTACATATTATATTATATTTCGGACATCGTTGCATTGTGAATTAATAAGAACTTGCCCTGTAATTTCTAATGTTTTGGAATTAGTTTTATTTCCCAAAGTACGTATTCTGAAAAAAATAAAATAATATTTTTTATAACTTTTTACTACACAATACATAAATAAAAATAATAATTAATTTTTATAATAAATTATCGTTTATCGTATTCTGAAAAAAATAAAATAATAATTTTTATAACTTTTTACTACACAATACATAAATAAAAATATGAATTATTAATTTTTATAGTAAATTATCGTTTATAATAAATATAAGCTTATAAATCAAAAATTGTATTTTTTTCTTCTCACCTATTAGATAGGATATAATTTTATGAGATATCATTTTTTCTTTGAAATACGGGATATCTTTCGTGTATTTCCCATCTTTGAAAAAACAATATTTATTAACTCATAAACTTTACACGCGTAAAAATTATCTTTATAGATTCAAATATTTGCACGTAATCGCACGTCTGTAGATCATAGAACGTTGAACGACACGTCTGCCCCCAAAGCCCTCGAGTTGGCGAATGAACTTTTCAAAGAAGATAGGTTAATCTTCAAGTCGGAGCGAGCGCGCTATAATAAATATGATTTAAAAGCAATAGGCGTAAGCGACAGTTGTGAAAATGTTTAATAAATCACGGCGTATTTCAAAAATAGCAAAAATTACTTTTGGGGTCTATTGAGTAGCATTAAAAGAAGCATTGTGATTTTTTTCATACATATATCTTGTAAAATAACAGAAATAAAAGTGTTAATAATATTTTTCGGAGCATACTTTGCGATTTATTTCTATCGAGGGAATTTCAAATAATTACCGTTTCGGCTTTTGGAACAAATAGATACTATCTTAAAGAATAACATATATTTTTTTAAGAGCTTAAAAACTTCAAACTTTTAAGGAAAATATCTCGGAAATTGGATGAAATTCGAATAGTGGGCCCTTAAGGTAATTTTTCATGAAAACGGCGATATATAAATCAGCCAAATATTACTATTATTGATATATATATATTTTTTTTTTCTTATAGTTTTTCAAATATTACAATTTTCAACTACCATACTAGGCTAACTCCCATGTTATAGTGTATATTAAATATTACGTGTTATGGTACATATATATTTATTTGTGAAAAACAGTGATTCCAGTAATATTTCACAACATTTACAATTACAATTAATCATATACCTACGAGTACCTATTATACACATTTATTAAATCTGTTGTGATGCATCATCTTGTTAAAAAAATAGTTATTCTAATCTTGAATCTCGATGAGGTTTGACTGAAACATGTGTATCTCTGAGGAAAGTTAGTTTAAAAGCGTAGTCATTCTCCCCAGAGGCATGGGCATTGGTAGGTTGGTCCTCTCTTTTGGAAATAATATAAAGCCTGTGCTGCCTAGCTCCGGTGTAGTTATCGGGGACATAAAACGTAATACGCTCCAGAACATCATGTTTGCAAATGTGTGCTACTACTACTACTATAATATGAACGACCGAAAGACGAGAATTAAATCTACAAAGGTGAGATACGTAGTATTGTTCAAATATAAAAACAGAACCTTGTAACCATTGCATATTGTTGTTCTAAATAAATAAATATACATCAACACTATGTACTTGCTATATCATTGTACAACAAATAGTTAATCATCTTCATTAATTTCGTGTAAAAGCCCACTATAGCTAGTAAGTTCCGCAGATTTATTTCGGGTTGCAGCTTACCTTGACAATAGCCAACTTCCGAAAGGAGAGGACACCAGAAGAAACACATTTTAGATTTATAGTAATAACCATTTCGAATTACCCGCTGTGAGAATCGAATCGGATCCATCTGAGGCCGCTAGATCCGAGCACCTAACGGCTAACTTAAACTTTTGGCTTGCTGCGTATACATTTGCGAACCGAAACGAGAGCTGAGCCTTGAATTATGGTAAAGAAAAGAAGCTACCGCAAGCGGAGTTTCGCGCCATTTGCTGTTGCTTCGTTCCTTTACAATAATTCGACGCTCGTGTTTCGGTTCGCAAATTTATCCGTACCTTAAGGCGAAGCTTAATGCCAAATCACTATTTTAATTCATTTTTATAATGAATTGGTGTATATTATGAATACAAAAAATATGCTTTAAATAAATTGAAGGTTTTCCTATCGTTTCGCTTGAGTAGAATACAAATAAAAAATATAAATGTAAACTACTAAAAAAATTTTTTTTTCCAATAGAAATGTATGAACGCATAAAGGAAACGACTTAAAAAATACAGTATTATAGCTAAAATTATCTGTGACAGTTTCACTTGATATACTTTTTTTGCTTTCTTATAAAATTATTTACAAAATAAATAAAAACCATTTTTGTGCTTGAAATCGAACGTCTCTAGACTCCGTTTGTCAAGCGATTTTAATGTCTATTACCTAAAATATAAGGAATACCAAGAATATACACATTTTTGGCTTGTACCTTCCTCCAAAAAATCTAATATGATTTTTTAAATTTATTTTTTTGTTTGTTTTCTCTCATTTCCCCAGTTAGTGATTTTATGGTTTGGTAATTTTTAAATATCACCGTTTAGTAATAAAAATCACCTAAGCCTCGCTTTATGCGTCGTAATTAGCGTAATTAGCAGTCGTAAATTATTTTTAAGAGCCCTTTTAAATCTTCGTGGTTTATTTTATTAATAGGTCACACTGACTTACTTGCAGACCTAGCCAAATAGATTAGCTTCCATTTCCACCTAATAAATATTGTGGGGTAATGAAAGCTGAATTTTGAAGTTGACGCTGAGCTGTTTTGTTGATTTGTTTATTGAAAAAAAAAAATACAGATGTACAATGTACAGTCGCCTGCTTCCTGAAAAATATCTCACATATTTAGTATTTATAATCTCTAATAATATTAAAAAAATATAACAATGTAGGTGTAATACCCACATACATGTAAATAATTATTAAAAGACAATCCGAAAATGGTGCACATTATTTGTAAAATTAGTCGTTTGTTGTAATGTCATTTACTTGTTGAATAGCTTTCACTTCTCTACTGATAGATAGTATTGAATTATTTGTATAATTATTACAACCATATAGTAGTGTTTACAATAGGTAGGCGGACGAATCTTACTGATATAAAATATTGTTAATTTATTAAAAATCTGGTAAATTTTTTCGTACTTCTGTTAAAAACGGGACTGCAAGCCTTTAAATAATGAATTGACAGATTTCCTAACAAACGGTAAAATACGGATGTGTTATGAGGATGTCAGATAATATATAGTGACGAAATGCGACAATATTAGAATTTTTATGACCACGTGTTCCGCATTGTGATAAAATATTCGTATTTTACTAAATGTTTATCAGGAAACCTATCAATTCATTCGTTAAGAAATGATTAATAAATTAGCAACGCTCATTTTTCTTCATGTGCATTTAACTTAAATTATACATAAGGATACATATTTAATTTTGGTAGGTACATTTAGAGATACGTGGATTGTTTATTTATTATCCATATTTTGGAGGTACATTTAGAGATACGTGGATTGTTTATTTATTATCCATATTTTGGAGGTACATTTAGAGATACGTGGATTGTTTATTTATTATCCATATTTTGGAGGTACATTTAGAGATACGTGGATTGTTTATTTATTATCCATATTTTGGAGGTACATTTAGAGATACGTGGATTGTTTATTTATTATCCATATTTTGGAGGTACATTTAGAGATACGTGGATTGTTTATTTATTATCCATATTTTGGAGGTACATTTAGAGATACGTGGATTGTTTATTTATTATCCATATTTTGGAGGTACATTTAGAGATACGTGGATTGTTTATTTATTATCCATATTTTGGAGGTACATTTAGAGATACGTGGATTGTTTATTTATTATCCATATTTTGGAGGTACATTTAGAGATACGTGGATTGTTTATTTACTATCCATATTTTGATAGGTACATTTACTATCAATATTTGGGTAGGTACATTTGAAGATATGTGGATTGTTTATTTATTATCCATATTTATGCCGTTTTAGCGCAGAGCTTCTCATTTTCTTCCAATTTAAAATTTGTATTAAAAATCACTGGTATTCAAGCGTTTGGCCTCCATTCAGTTCGAACTCATTTGTTATTCGTTGAATTTCCAGACCTCTTTTTTCAGGGAATCTTGTACTGTGTGTCTTTTCACCATAATAATAATAATAATAACATGGCATTTATATAGCGCAGTTTAGTGTCATTTCACTTCAAGTGCGCTTAACTACTCGTATAACAAACTTTAAAAAAATGGTAATTCAGTATTAATGGTTCTTAAAATTATTCCTACAGTGTGCCTTACCCAATACAGATCTAATATTATAACACTAAATACACTGTTTATACAAAATGATGACAAAACTTAGAATAACAATAACAGCAGGACAGGACAAAACACGAATATTAAAACTAAAACATAACATAAAACAGGAGGCAGTTTATGCTCAGAAATGAGAATTTTCTGAGCAGACATTTTAAAAAGGTACAATAAGGAGACAACCGAAACCAAACAATTACCGGAAGTTTTAGAATATGGCTTATTGTAAAATATTGAAAAGAAGTTAAAATTTATAAATGGTAAGATTTTTTAAATAATTTTGTTTTTAAAGCCCGTTTAAATTCAGCCAAATTCTGGAGATTAGTAAGAGCTGAGGGAAGTCTATTCCAGATGAGAGGGCCTGTTACACTAAAAGAACGATCATAGTAAACAGCTCGATTTGACCTAGAAAGTTCGATTAGACGATTACTAACATCCAGATCTGCTGACCTTAGAGTAAGCTGTCTATTGCTTAAGTTTTACCATAAGCTCATTATCTTGTTAATTAAAGAATAATAGTAGTTTCTTAGTTAGTATTAATAAAATACATAAAAATAAATAAAAGTAGAAAAGTACATTAGAATTCTTAAATAAAATAATTGATTTTTCGCTGTTCCATTGAATGTAATGATTATGATTAATGAATGCATCAAATAATCCGTCTGAATCCTTTAAAGTCTCATTAAACATTTCCCACATTGTGCCGATTGGTTTCTGACGCCAGTGTTAATTTATTAAGTTTTGATACCATTCAAAGCTTATTATATGAAATTCATTCTACGCTTTTTCTCCTAGTAACAATTACTCAAATTTGATTAATTGATAGCTGATGTACCCGGCGTTACCCGGGCTTTCAGACAGTGACTTTCATTTGTTTTTCCTTTCGTTTTGAAGGCGAATGTACAAAAATACATCAAACTTGGAATAAAAATATAGATTTGGATAAACATCAAACAAACGCTGCTCACAGACAATTTAAAAAAATATAATAAACGGGATAGTCTGAATTCTAGATTCTTGACAAATAATAAAATTATATATTGTAGTTAGGTACTTTATCGCTAGTCCGAATTCTTCACATAAAGGACAATTATGAAAAGGACACTCAACTTCAAACAAATTTAAGTTCATTAAACCATATTTCACAAATTTAATAGACCTTACAGCTGTAGATTTCAGTCCCCAAAAATAGCAATTTTCCATCTATAAAAAAAGACGTCAGAAAAAACCCTTTGAAAATGATTATCGAATGAGGCCCACTGAACTACGAGTATATCATAACTGCCAACACCACGCTTCAGTGGCTTTAGAGCAGAAAAACCAGTCATTGTGTTGGAAACCAATATTGTGTAGGTACACAGTATACTGTTGCATTTTATTTGGTCCGATTGTAACTGATGGGATTATGAAAAGCTACATAACTTCTTGCCCCGAGTAAAGGCAATAGTAGTTAGGACAGGTCTCCTGCGCAAAGCAAAAACATTATGACCACGGCCCACGCTACAATGTTTCGATGCTTAATAGTGGAGGTATTTTTATTTTATAGTGATGTTTACGAATACATTTTCTATAACGATTTAAAATGCGCCATTTTCGATTTGCAGACTGTTCGTTTTTAATCGACAATTCAGGGGCGTTGACGTGACGCCGACGTGACGTGACGTGACGTAACAGCCGTTTTACCAGACATTGGCGTTTTCGGCGTCATAATGACGTTGCAGCCAGTTGAAACCGTTTCGAAATGTGCGGTTTCAAATCAATAATTACGAATTAAAATATTAAAATTACGCATTTTTAGTACCTACAATGATCAGAATCCGAAAAGTAAACTTTAAGGGTTGGTTGTTTCAGAAAATTTGAATAAATTATCATATTTAAAAGCTGATTTTCTTGTTCTGTGAAGGTTCTATTCAAGTTATGTTATTATTTCAGTTTTGTGAAACAACTGGCCAATAATGGTATAGTAACAGAACTTCAAAATCAACTTCGAAATTTGATGAATTTTTCAAATTCTCCGAAACAATCCATCCACACATTTTTAACACATTTCATAGTTTGTGACAATATCCCATTTCGATATTTAATAGCGTGGAAAATAATTAGTTTGATAGATATCCACTTATTCTATCTTTTTAGTGTTCAACGAAACAACATTAGGTATGCTCGTTCAAAACGGACACGTACGGTTGAAAAAATAGTCTTCCTTGCATAATTTTAATTTATTTTTACTTTTATTAATTATACCTGTTTCTATTTCTGCTACTAAAGTAACCATGTTAAAAATATATTATGTTCATTCTCCACAGAAAATACTCATTTGCTGCATAGTGCTCGGGAAACTACTAATACGATTTGTTTTCGTAGGAAAAATATGTTTCGTGTTTCTGGCGCGGTTTTTTTTTACGTTCTGTTGTAAACTAAGTTTATGGATAGCGCTCTAGCAACATCAGTTTCAACTACTTCTTGAAATTTTTTTTAACAGAGTGATGATATGGTTTATGTTATAAAAATACAAAAACATATGGCATTTTTGTCAATCGGATTTTCCGTCCTTCGGACGATGGTACCTGTCCGTTGCCATTTTAAAGAAAATATTCATGTGATTTCTGTAATAAAGTCCCGACTGCTAGAGGAACAGAGGAACAGCACACCCCGATAGGGGTGTGGTTGGATTGGGGAGGGGAAGGAGATGGGAATAGGAAGGTTTCGGAAGTATCTGACACAGCTAAAGCCATTTCTAGCAACGTTTTGATTCTGATCGGTGATATTTCACCAGCGATGCTGAGAGTATGTAGGTATTGTAGGTACGTACCACTCAGAAAAATGCAGCAAATTTTCGATAAATTATTTTATTACTATGTTACGTGAAATGACACAAATATAAATTGAGTAAAATTTATTTGGGTACATCGTTATTTGAACTCGCTACATCTAGATTCATCAATCTACAGGGTGTCCCCATAAATGTATACACACTGTTGCTTGGTGTCCCCATAAATGTTGCTTTGTTTGACCGGTCGGTGGCCGAGTTGACATCGCGCTTGGGTCCCACGTCCCACCCAGTGTGTTCAATTCCTCGGCTGGCTAAGTCCTCCATCACAACATAAGCAACATTTTCCGCTTTATGTGGTGGTAGTAGGAGATTTTCAAATATTGTCAGGTTATTTGTAACCCGGGAATGTTTGTCTTTCTTTAAAAAAAAAAAAAAACTTTACGTGAAACATTAACATTTTTCATTATAAAAACAGTATATATTTAGATGTATTACAAATTAAATAAGACAGATGTACATTTTTTTTAGTTAGCGCAAATGTTCATATTGATACCCATTTTTATCCAAGCATTGCTGATAACGCGAAGCAATAAAATCGGGAACGTGGCGAATCTTCGTTGGGAATTTCGTTGCATTCTCTATCAATTTCCGCCTTCAATTGATCGACTGTGGCCGGTTTTAACAGATAAACCTTGTCTTTTATGAGTCCCCACAAAAAAAGTCCAGTTGCGTGAGATCTGGAGAGCGGGGGGGGGCATTCGATAGCACCTCTTCGCCCAATTGATATGTTCTGCAGATCTTCATGGAAATAACGATCACATTAATATTATTTAATATCGGCCATTATTTTAAGTGGGTTTTACCTGCATTTTTTTAGAAAGACTGAGGCATTAAAGTGTGTATAAATTTTTTGGGGGCACGCATTATTTGCGCATACGAATATCATAAACGGGTGATAACTTTATTTTTTAAATTTAAAGTTAACCAAATTTACTAATGTTATTATTAAGTTCTACAAGTATTTTAGTTTTGATTATAGTATCAGCTGTTTCTGAGTTAAAGGCCATTATCAAAATGGCCTTGAATGCCGAACCAGCTGTCAAAATATTAAAAACTTATAACATCTGTGAGACAATATAACAAGTCAGGTGTTTGACTTCGTGAGTGTAGAGCGAGACAGATATATTATCGTAGAATAAAAGTCCATGTATTACCCTAATTTCTCTCTCTCACATCCCAGATCCCAACTAGACACGATTTCCGTAATCTCTATACTAATAATCTAAACTCAGAATGTTATTATATTAATCATCGCGAAACATTAATAAAACAATAAAAAATAAATATATGTCTACGAATTAAACAGAATAACAATTAAAATTTTATGACTTTGTGGGTTCGTTTTGATATCTTTTTCATGCTGCTAATTACAGTCAACCGATAAGATCGTCCACTATTGACGTAGAAAATGGGACAAATAAAATATGGAGCAATTCACTCATATGATTGGTCAATAAAGTAGTTTGTTTTCCTCTGTTATTGATTGGACATTGGATTGGAGTCCGTTATTTTATATCTGAAAAGCACTTTGTTTTATTGGAAAGCGTGCCATCGAAGGGGCACGCGATAAAAATAAATTGCAAATGCTGCCATATGCGAGATTTATCGTTCGATTATTGAAACAGCTCATTTAAGGTTGTCATTTCAGTGGATTGTAACTTTAATGATGTTGGTCTTCCAGTGCACGAACAATAACTAAACAAAATTAACAATTCCAATCAATCCAATTTATGAGTCGGTGGTACACCGTTTTTTTCTCTCGGTATTATATATGGCTTATAATATAATTATTGTATATAGAATAGCCTATATTTTTATGGGTTCAAATAAAACCTACCGTCACAAAGATATAAACTTCGCGTTTGGGACTCACCCAGGCGTCGTATGTTCAAATCCTCACAACACTAGCAACATTTTCCGCTTACTGTAGTGGTAGTAGGAGATTTTTAAATATTGTCAGGTTATTCGTAACCCGGGAATGTTTGTCTATCTTTTTAAAAAATAATTAAAAATATGAATTAATATTACAGTATTTCGCTAATAAAATTTTCGCTAAAAATCGCTGATAAACTTTTGGTAAATTACGAATATATTATCACGATATCGGAACACGTGGTCATGAAAATCCGAATATATTCGGATCCGAATGCACGTGTTCCGTCATCGAAATATGTATATTTACTCTAATACTACATATCATCACGAAATGCAAAAGTATTCTAATTATTATAAAATATAAATGTGTTAATATATTCGTAATTCACTAAAATAATAGGTTAAGGCCTGCAATCCCGTTTTTAAACGAATTGTCTATAATACATTAGCAAATACTTATATTTTGCCGTGTAATCACTATACGTATGACGAAAAAAGACGTTGGTACATCTTCGGGGTCCACCGGAATCAGCCTGAATCATTAAGGACACACTTTAAGGATTAAGTTCGACCTTTATAGTTGTATTAACAGCTCCATAGTGTTTTACTATTCTTTGTGTTGTATTGTTTCCAGCTTACTGTTCCTGGGTCCTTGAAACTAGAATATTATGTACCTACACTGTCTACACGTCGGCATAACGTTACGTGAAAAGAGTCATACGCATATTTTATTCTGTAGGCCTTCTTAATCTTTAAAAGAAACCTTTGAGGAATATCCTCCCCTATGAATAAAAAAAATATTACAATAAAAAAGTTAAATATTATTTTATTTTATTTAAATAAAAATGACGCCACAAAGTGAATTGTTGAAGAAAATAAAAAAAAACTATTTATTCTATGTTCAGATAAGATATGATTTAATTAACTAAGTCAACAACGAAGGAAGAAACAAATTAAGGATTTTTTTTATTAATCCACAGATTTTTAAGTATTCAGATAACACCAACTGCACTGTTATGCGTATCAAGCTGTATGTCTTCCTTAAGAGTATGAATCCTCACGTCTTCGTCTTCTTTTTCTTCTTTCTTTGTTTTATTTTGCGAAACTAAGTTGACACAAATATGACGTTGAAAATTGTAACAATATTTTCAGAGCCTTTATGGATAGAGCCGTTCAAATGTAGCTTGCTAACCAATAAGTCATTTTCATAACGTCGCAAAGGGTTCGCGAAACACTTGTGCCAGGTTCGCGGAACACCGGTGTTTGAGAACCACTGCCTTATTGCCTATAACTATTACCATTAGATGATAATATTATCTCCGCCTTCTGTTTTGTGGAAGTACCTACTCAGTTTTCTCCGCAATTATTATTTTGTAGAACAACGCCTACCATTATAATTATAATTTGTCGTTGGCCTCATTTCTTTATTATTTGAGAAGCATCGATGCAAAGCAATCAACTTAACCCAATGGCCCATTTCAACGTTTCGTGACCACGCGGTTACATGATTTTATGTGTAGTTGTGCACTTTAATGGATATTTTATTTATTTATTTAGAATTTACGGCACAAGTGCCATTTACATACAAAGTTTTTATTTTATTTTTTTACATATACATAGTGCAGTATTAAATTTTGATGAGAAAAATTAAAGAATTAAATTAAGTTAAAACATAACAAATAAAATAACAGTAAAGAAAGAAGCAATGCCAATAGCCTGTTATATAGTGACCTCATTAAAATAAGTGGCGTTAAAATGTGTTATTAGTGCAGCTTTATACTTTACAAGGGGAATATTCAAAGTATCTGCGAATTTAGCATAAAAGTTCCCAAGTGTGTGCAATCTATTTATAACTGAGTTATATCCTAGGACTGTGGTATAATTGTCACAATAATACATACTAGAGGACCTTGATCTAATGGTAGGTACATGAAATTGAATCAACATTAATATGTCAGGGCTATCCAACTGATAATTTATAATTTTGTATAAAAATATAAGATCATAGAGTACAAAGTACCTATCACATATTTTAGGCGCCAAAGAGCGAAGGGGGCAAGGCGCTGATGATACCTAACACTCAAGCGTACGTATAGGTGAGGGGGAGGGGCATAGCGGGCCACCGGGGGCATTTGCGAACTGAAGCGCAAACGTCCCACGAATTACGGGAAAGGAACGAATCAACTGCAAGCGGCGTTTCGCGCCTTTTCTCTTGCTTCGTTTCTTTCCCATTAGTTGAGGTTCAGTTCGGCAGATCGGCTCGCGGATGTGTACGTAGCATATTACAGCGCTCTTGAGGATTTTACTAGCGCCAGGTGCCGTATGGCTCAGGGCCGTCCCTGAGTACGATGTGGCGGCGTTATTTAAAGTAGTTAAACACGCGTAATATAATATTAATATGGGTTTCTCGTGGCCTATCGCACGATATCGCTCGACAGACGAGTAATATAATATATAAAACGTATGGCCAAGCGTTATGTTGTGATTTTTCTTTCCCATCTCAGAGTTGATTTTGCGTTCATTATTTTGGAAATTGGCGTTATTAAAGATGTTTTCCATAAGTTTGGGATAATTCCTTTCATCAGTGAATCGTTTATAATATCCACTAAGTGATATCCTATACTGCCGCGGTAACTAAAGACCCATCCTTGAAAGTCTCAAGAAAGATATTTTAGTTTTTAGTTACAGCGGCAGTATATTAAGTGTTATTCCGCCTGGTAATGATTTTGAATTCATTGCCTTCATTGTTTTCTTTGTATATTCATTATTAATAATTTTAAATTTCAAGTAGTCTGTATTTTCTTTGTTCAGTTTTTTTTTTGTTTTTGTTGAGTATTTTCGATAACTAAAAATAATATGATTACTAAACATATCCGAATAGGTTGAAATTAAATACCACTAGCTAATGAGCCTACCTAAGAATACGTATCTACGTTCTTATAATATCTACCGAAGAATACCGCACAAGAGTGTTGGCCGCAGTTGGCACTCTTATAATAATAACATGGCATTTATATAGCGCACTTGGAGTGAAATGACACTAAACTGCGCTATATAAATGCCATGTTATTATTATAAGAGTGCCAACTGCTCCCAACCGTTTGTAGATAGTGAGACTATGGCATCCCCAATAAGGGTATGCTGTGAGGCTGAAGGTAGTGGAAGGGTAAGTACATGGTAAAGAGAAGAAAACATTTACTTGCGCACGCCGGGATATGAACCGGCTCTCTACGGATCGCTAGTCGAGAGCCTTACCCCTCGACCACGGAGGCCGCATGCATAAAGAGTTGAGTAAATAAATAAAAAAATAATACAAAATTGCAGCAAAAAAAATTGACATTTTTAGAGCGTGGCTTTTTTGTAACCTCATTAGTTATTAGTTATGTAATTACGAGTTTATTTGAGGTCGCCAGTGCTCAGTACCCAGAAGATGTTGACCGCGGATTGAGTGAAAGTCGTCAGCTGGTGGTTTAAATGGACTAATATTTCTACACACCTGTATCTAACCTAACCAGCAATAGACTAGATAACGAGTACGTAATCTAGACGACTGCACTTAGATAACTAGACACTCGGAACGGGTTGTTTCGCAGTATTTGAACAATTTATTAAGTTAAAATTCAAGTTCTGTGAAAGTTCTATTCAAGTTCTGTTACTATCCTTGTGTGAAATAACCGGCCCATGATGAAATAATAACAGAAATACAATTAAATCTTTCAAAATTGATGTATTGTTATTGGTTAAATTCTGTGGAACAACCCATCTTAGATAATTTGTAACATATTTAACTATTTTTTATTGTACATTTGGTATAGAAAAATTACAAGTTACATATTAGGCCAAATAATGTATACATGGATATTGATATATGCACAAGTACGCAATATACATACCTCGAGGGTAAGCTGCAATACACGCATGAATACGTTATGGCACAGTCAACATTAGTTTCTAACTAGGCAGTGCCTGTTCTAAGAAACTAATCATAACATTATTTTTTTTTTTTGGTACGTAATATCTATATATTATATTAACTGATTCGGATAGGTAGTAATATACTAAAAGCCTAAGCTGTAAGCCTAACCCAACGTAACCTCATTCCCAGGTTTATGTCGATCCCTTACCGACCCGTGGAACAACGGCCTTATTCTTCATTAAACGATGATGGCTATCTTTCCCCTATCGCATCGGGGATTCAACCAGATTAGCTCCCCGCATACTAAACACGTCCATTGACGAAGTGTGAATTATTATTATTTAGTAATCGAAGACAATATTAGCGATTCCTAAATGAAAATTTGAAACAGAAAAATCGGAAAAAGATACGGTCACACCTAGGACACGAACTCAGAACCCTCGCCTTGCCGGGGCACTGCTCTACCAACTGAGCTAATGGGACCCTATCTCCTTCGGTCATATTTAAATGAATTATACTTCGAATAAGAACTACCAACATTGTCTTAATTTTTATTGGCAGCTATCGTTATGTACGATCCCAATATTCAACCCTATCTTCAATAACTAAATATTACAATTTGAGGTTTAACTCATAAGTTATTCCAAACAAAAAAAAAAAATTTCGTTTAAATCCTCAAATATTACCCAACAACGGATTTAAATTTGTCATGTTTTACGGCTTTTAGGATGTGTTGTTACACTGAATTCGAACAATTCATAAAATTTCGAAGTTAATTTTCAAGTTCATTAAAGTTCTGTTATTAAGTGGTCCATAATGTTATAATAAAATAACTTGAAAATTTACTATGAAATTCGATGAATTATTCAATTTCCTCTGGAGTTAATATAATAAAAACGGTGAATCTAAATCACATTTGGAGTCGATTTCGATGGAGTGGAACTTTTTTGATTTGGGTTTTCGTTTTTAGTAAATAGAGTTCGAAGTTGCATTTTTTTTCGATCAAATCGAAAAATATCGGTCGCTAGTCTGTTAATCTCAGCTGTTTAATATACTTTTAAAATGAATCAAAGCGTAGAGCCGGCTACAATTTTTTGTCGTCGAAAATTTGAACAAAGGAACATAAAACGAAATGCTCAAATCTTTATTTTTTATGTACATGTGATGTAGATTCACCGGTTCTGCTTGTACCACCAGTTTCCGGACACCATATTTTAAAATTGTTATTATCTAATTAGGCATATCGGCTTCTTTGATCCGAGCGTTTGGCAAAATGCCCCGTTAGTCGTCGCGCAATCTCTGGTCTTCCATTGTGAATCATTGTGACGCAATGTGAAATGGCAAGAAGAAAGTAGGCGATGCTGAATTTCAAAGGCTGCCAAACAAAAGGTTGCGCAATGTGTTTGATTGCTTGATATTGTATTATTCGGCACAGTTCACTTCAGCAGACGATATAACAAAAAAAGGTTGAACGGATCACATCACCAGTATCAACAGACGATGAAACAAAATACTGCCTTACAGATAATAATACATAAAGAAAAGAAATCTATACATAAAATTTGCATTGAAAGTTTTTATGTGTGTTTTTAAATGTACATATTATCGAAAATGTACATTTTATTTTAAAAAAATACACGTGGGAGAGACGCTCATTTACGGCAACAAAATTTCCTTATAAAACTGTTGTAAAATGTGAAAATGCGCCCGAAGTCAGTTGTGACGGTTCCATGATAACTCAGCACAGAGAAAATTCAACCCATCTTTAAAAAGTTATATAAAATCATTAAAAGCGATGCAAAAACTAACCTAACCTACGTAACTAGTTTTTGTTTCATCACTTTTCATGACTTTTATCACTTTTTAAAGGTGTGTTGAAGTGTAACTGTGTTGAGGTATCCGGTTATCGTTGTGACATGAGTGAGGAGAAGAGTAAGGGAGACAGGGAATAAGAAGGTGGGGAAGCGCCTGCTATTCTGATCTTGTTACCAAACACGGGTAAAGCATTTCAAATAACGTTTCGATTCAGAATTTCCCCGAACGATACTTTGAGAACCTACTTACCACTCTTGAGCTATACCGTTTTACCTGTCAAATATCAAACTGTCAAATTCGGAACTCATGGATAACTCACACCTGAAAGTAATATATTTAGTTTCACAAAATCGGTTTACTCGGTGTTCCCACAGTAATGATTAAATTTTTTGCCTACTTAATTAAATTTCTACATTTTATTTTCTAATAGTACCTACGGATGAGAGAAATTGTCTAGATTGAACGAGATTCAAATTAAACGATCTAGGAAAGCAATACAAAACAAGCAAACTTGTTTTGAGTTTGTTTTGTTCGTTTTTAAATAATTAATAGATAAACGAATATTTGATTCACGTAATTAACTTGCTCCGGCAGGCATTTGTGGAATTTATCCTAGATTTTCTACCATGTTACATAATAAAGTGCACTTTTCAGATGACATCCGTGACTTAGTCTGAGCCCAAACTTAAGGGTTCAAAACCCTACGAATTCACATTTAAATTAAAACATACATGACTCGTAATACGTAATTTTATGGAGTACTTAATAAGGTTTTTTTTTACCCTGTTATAACTAACCATCAGAATTAAAATGTTGTTTGAAATCGATTTAGATATATTTAGTGACCATTGCATAACCTGGTAGGTACTTCCTGACCCTGTACTTCCCCTCCATAATCCTTTACAATTATCCTAGTATGACTGTCTCCGGGCGGTTTCAATTTAAAATGCCCAAACCTAGATACAAAATTTCTTATTAACTTGTCAATCTCTAATGTATTTTTTCTTATTGTTTCAGGTAAGTGTGTCTTCTTTTACGCCAGACATTTGCATTGGTTCCACATTCATCTGAGAAGGTAGAGAAGCTGTCAGAAGTAACCGACCAAATCATATATTTATTTTACATAAATTGCTGTTCGAATATTCGGAATTCATACCAAATTGAAGTTACTTCTGATATACCTGGTGAGAAACCACAAACCAGAATCAAAAATGCTTGAAATGGTAATAGCTATGCTTAGATCAAAGTGACCGGATCTCAAAAAGTATGCTCCCTCCAGATACCTTCTTTACTCTCACAACATTCCCCAAATCGGAAATTCCATTGTTCCCCTGAGTCTAGAGCAGTCAGAATCAAAAAATATATTTGGGTTCAGAAGTATATACAAAATATAAGCGTTAAATAATATGCCTTAAATGAAATACCGACACAGTTTATTTAATTTAATGACCCGAATGCCTGGCATAAACTCCCAAAACCAGATTTATACGAGAAGTGAATAATTTTCTCTGCCGTTTCATTTCCTGGAGTTTGGTCAATTCGCTTGAATACGAAAAGTTTAAGGTCAACCACGTTAATGATAATATGCTCACATTTAAATAAGTTGATTTATCTATAGCTGTCTACAGGGATTGAACCCTCGACCTTTGCAAGTTTGCACCCACTCTAACTACCGATGTAATCATAACCGCCGTCATCATTCATCCTCCAACTTGTTTTCCATAATGTCCACTGTTATATGCGTAATATTGTTATGTATCCTTTTCTGAAAGTTCAAGGATTTCAGGAACCATCTTATAATATTTGATTACTTCATAAACTTCTCGAAATGTATTGATTCCGACCTTTTAGGGGTGGTTATACAAACCGTTGGTGACGTCCATGGTCTTATTCTTTCTTCCGATGAAGTTTCTAATCCAATTTCTTTTGTCGTAATTCTTTTGTCGGCGAATAATAGTATCGATGTCAAAGCCTCCGCGGAGATTGCCAAATATCCCGCGGAGTTTTTTCCACACTGCTTGCGATATTGTATTGGCCAACTAAAATTCTATATGTTTGAGACCTAGAAATACACGGTACTGCTAAGATGAAAAACTAAGATGCTGTAATTGAAATGAACCAAACAATTTTCCACTTCTTGTATAACCCTCATTCCAGACACAATAATATCATTATCGATAAAAACTAAAAGACTGAGATTTCCAGAACTTAATAATAACATTATTAAATTTGATTTACATTAAATATTAAAAAATAAAATTAATGAAGTTCTATGAATTAAACATAAAAACAATTAGTAATATAATTTTTTTTATGTTTAACTAATATTTATGAGATAAGGTTTTTATGCATAACACAAAGGATAAGGTAGGCGACACATTACGCTATACGCATCATGGCTTGGCTTATTTCAGCGTATCGCTCGCCATACACTACCAATGGGAATGTACAACAAGCGATATGCTGAAATAGGCCAAGCCACGCAAATATAGTGCGCCTTGGTCTGTCACAGGCTTAACATATTATGCATACCATAAAAGCCTTATAAAATATTATATTCATCAGAAGGCTGCGGGTTCTATTCCCGTCGGCGGCATTTATTTCTTCGCAGGAGATTTTTTCAATTTGTTTTTGGTATTTCAGGTGAATAATTATTGCTTATAATAATTTGTTAAAATAATATCACGTTGCCTACATTATTTCTCACTATAGATATACACGGTGTCCGGAAACTCGTATTACAAGCGGGAAACTGGAGAATCTACACCACATGGGGAACCCAAATAAACATCAAGTTTTTCGATTTGAGCATTTTCACCAAAAAAAAAAAAAAAACCAAAAATAAATATTTTTCTGCTATTTCAGGGTTAAAATTTTTTCGTCATTCGATCTGAGACGCCGACGCAACGGATAGGAATTATTTTTAGATTTTTTTTTAAATTAACTCCACACAGGAGGCCCTGAAGAAAATAATTTCCCTCAGGGCCTATGTCATCTTTGGGGATGCTGTGTAGAGGGTCTTTTTGTGGAGAGGAAGGAGTGAACATGGGTCTGGAAGAGTCCCAAGTTGTAGGAGGGAGGAAACACAGAGGCCGGCAGTTCGTTCCACAGCCGAGCTATTGAACCTAAGAACGAATCGTAGAAGCGACCCGTTCTCATGTGACAAATGTCAACCGTGTACAAATGTTGGGCGCGCGTTTGGCGTGTATCCCGACATAGGTAGGTACTCATAATATGTAGCGATGATCCGATCTCCAATTCAAAACACAAACACGTCAAATTATTTTTAATGTTCACCGTTAACTTCCAAGCACAGTTGGGTCCGTCTGATGATTGATTATTGCACTATTTGAATCATGTCGGAGTTATTTTTCACCTCATCGAAGGCATCGATGGTAAGTCTCAAAATCAAAACATTAAAAACGTACAACTGTTTTCAAACACGTCGAACGCATCGATAAATCTTAAAGTATCACTATCAAAACAATAATAACGCGTATTAAAACACACAAATTTCGACCAAAATTCGCTTTTATGTTTAAATTAACGAGAAAACTTCTTAAAGCAAAATGCAATGTAAACAATGTATAAACAATCACATAAATACGGCCTCCTGCGGCGACCCATAAACCAAAACTACTGACCTACTTACGATTTATCAGAAATGGGACATCTGTTTATCGTGCGTCTCTTTCCTTCACATGTTAGTTAAACCCAGCATACTAGAGAAAGCTATATTTTGCGAAGATGTTTTAACCCTGCAGAGCAGAAATATTTTATGATTACACCGGATTAAATGAAGGGTGATTTCAAAATAATGCTTTAAATCCGGGTTTCTTTATTTGTTTTACTTTTAAATAGTTTTAATTAGTTGGGTACTTTGATCTTCAGTAATAATTTATAAGAATTTGATCAAAAAAATCAACTTCTGACTCGATTTACTCGAAAACGAAAGCTCAAATCAAAAAAAAATATACTACAAAATCGACTCCAAATGTGATGTAGATTCACCAGTTTCCCGCTTGTACTACGAGTTTCCGGACACCGTGTATATACTATAATATTTGACACGTGCCTAGCCTATTATATATTGCTGTATGAATGCATATCCAAAGCAAGTGAAAATATATAGTGAATCAAAACAAGTATTAAATAATTTTTTTTCAACAATATTTTTTTCATTTTTCGAAAGAATCAAAAAAATACTTAGGGGTGCGTCATTATATATTAAATGAATAACACACTTTTTGATTACACCACCTTTATTGAAATAATAAATGACATCCAACCAGGTTTCGCTTATCTTAATATCCGTATATAGGGGCGTATATATTAACTAATACGTAAAATTAATATATAAACCCTGATGAAGTTTGACATAAGCGAAACCTTGTTGTTTTTCTTTTATTAATTCAATAAAAGTGGTGTATCTTTTTTATCGTTTGATGTATAAATTGTTTCCCTAAGATTTCATAATATGGTATATCCAAGTATAATTAAGATGATTTCATATATTTTGAAATAAAAAAATTGCATCCGCAGTCCTGGTTGTGTTGTTATTGTGTATACTATTTATTGTATTTTAAATTGGTACGATATTTGACGCAGTCTTCATCGTCGAGAGGTAAGGCTCTCAACTGGCAATCCTAAGGTCGCGGGTTCAAATCCTGGCGTGGGCATGTAAATTTAATTTGATTAATATGTGTTATTTCACTATTAAATCTTTTTCAAATAATATAAGGTATAACACTATAAGGTATACACTGAGCTTTGTCGGCTTATTTATAACCCGCCAAATGATTCAATATGTACTAGTACCTCAATCAACAATTACTGCTTATTATATTTTTTCCACCTGTAAACAACCAATTTTATTTTTAAATATGATTTAAGATTTTCACGGTCAAAAGTATTTTTGTTATTTGTTTTTGGGGTGTTATGCCGTGTTGCGCTAACTCCTTTAGCCAACGTTTCGCACAACGTTACAGTGTCCATCACAGGCACATCTGCCCTGAACGTTGTCCGAAACATTGGCTAAAGAAGGAGTTAGCGCAACACGGCATAACACCCCAAAAACAAATAACAAAAAAAACTTTATTTTTGTAGGAAAGGCTTTGTTAGTGCTAAATTTCTCACTAGATAGCGTCGAGACATATAATATCTTCATTTATTGGTGAAATATTTTTGACTTGTCAAATATTATTATTTTTTAATGATAAACGAGCTAAGATTTTGATAAGATTTTTAATGAGCATTTCAACTGAACTAATATGTTTGTAATCCATTCAAAAAACGATATTTCATTGTTTTGTATGAAAAGGTTTTTTATACTATGTTTAGGTATATTATTATTATGACTAAAATTCTCTATTGAGAGAAACTTATAAAACACTTATTGGAAAAACAGTTTTACCTTCCTGATGGTGTATAATTAATTTAATGAAGAGTGAATGACTTGACCCGGCCGCAGCGACCAAGGCGAGGTTTTAGAAATAATTTAAACCCGTGCATCTGCTATACACTCTTCCTTCCTTATATTCTCAGCCTTGCGCAAGCAACCTAATTGGAAGATTTCTCTCGGAAGTAAAAACTACGTAGGAGTCAAGATTGGTCAGCACTTTTGAATCAAGATTATTACTTTGATTTTTATTAAAAATTCCCCTTTTGTGGCATTTCGCAGATATATAATATCATAGAAAAGTTCCAATTTCTTTTCAAAGTTCTATATTTCATCAGGAACATATTTTATTTATTTTACTCTGATTATGAGAGCAGCAAGACGCTGGTGATCGTCAGTTGTAATACATACTTGAAAATTTATCCACGTTGTTTTTCTCTTATAATATTTATTTCTTCAATAAAGACTCTTCGGTACTTTATTGAGTGAGCGTAGTAGTCCTGGTTTAATTCAACCATTTGCCATTTCATCTGTTGTCAAATTTGTTTGTTACCTTCCGGCTCCGGTTTAAGATGGTGGCCGTGTTGGATAACACCTTTTTATCCTGCCAGATCAATCGCATGATCGTTGCTCCTACTTCGAGCTTTGAAATCGGAGTAATTAATATTTTGGTTCCTACCGGCCTAAAGAAAGCTTGAAAAAAGAATTATTGTATAATCACTTATTTGAAATTATATAAGTCACGCCATTTGATTTATCAAAAGAAAAAAATAGAAACATACTTTTTTGGACGCGAAGTCCACGAAGTCCACGCGAAGGCTAACCTAGAAACTAAACTCACTTAGTCAAGCCATGATGCCTTCATTTTCCTATCGACATCTCTGTGTGTGTGAAAAAATTACGCTCGTCATGACGATTGCAACCTTTTTTTCTAGTTGATGATACAATAACTGAAGGTCGCGCGCTGTTAATCATAAATTAATCACGTCATTTTATACTAAACTAAAATGTTTGTTTAAAAAAAACAATCACGACTTGTAAATGAATCTTTTTATTGTAAAAAATGGGATTTATACTAAACTATCGGTGATATCATCGATGTTTTTGATGTGGTAAATATTGACTATATTATTTTTGTTCATTCTGTCGGTGTGGATCTACTTTGTTATTGGTTCAACGCCAACGCGCAAAGGGGGAAGGTTTTGATTTTCCAACCTTTTTTCTCGGATTGCAAATGGGACTTCATCGATAAACAAATTTAATTTAATTTTGCGAGTCAGTAATATTTTATTTCAGGATCGAGAGAATTTGTTATTGTTTGGTGCGCCGATATAAAATTCTCAAGATGGACGCAGCATTACTTAAATAATACGGAATATATGCGTGTCTCTGAGAAAGTCTATAAAAAATATGTCTTGTTGTTTTTCTGTGTAAATTTCATTTCTGAGCATTAAACCGAACTCCCGCACTACACTGCCATAAGTAAAAAAATCGTATGTTTTGAATTAAGTAGGTATTAGGTACTTTTATCAGTATACCTTTGAAAGAACACCCAGCTTATATAGCGCGGATATCTACTACAATAAACAAAGTCATTTTGGACGACATTTTTTTCTAAATTCTGTTACAAAATGGAGTCTTCCAGCAAGCGTTAACATAACACCCTTTAAATTTACTTTAATGCTTTTGATGTTTTAAGAAAGATCTGTAGCGCTGTTTGTTTTTATTTATATAGAATTTACGACTCGGGTGCCATTTACATTCATGAAAATTACTCAGACAGTCATAGTACAAAAATAATTAAAAATGTAGAAAGAAGTAAGAAAACGATTAATTTAAGATTGATTTATGTATGTAAACGAAATAATAGAAAAAATAATATTAATAACATACTTTTAATCATATATACGAAATACCTGATTTAGTTTTAAGCATATTTTGTATGTTTGCACTATAATCCGCCGCTAATTTGACACTTGCCTAATGGTTTTAGTGGTGACGGATTAGTGTGTAGTATTTAATTATGTTGTTTATTTACAGTTATAGAGTTCTAAACACTAGATGTCATTTCTTTCTATACTTTCATATTTATTATATCTTTCATGTTTATACACTCCTAAACACGTGAAGAAGCCAGACGTCAAAGTTCATTATCTCAGTTGACATATTTAGACTTGCGATGTGTGTTTTTTTTAGTTTAGTATTAAGAATTTCGCTAGATGTTTTGCCGACGGAGGACCCATCTATCGATTTCTACGCCGATGGTTAGAAGCGAGAACCTTTCCCGCAAAATATCGTTTGGTTTGTAATAATTTATAATCCTACCGAAATATAATATTTGCGCCGTTTTGTGGAAGTTGTCTTGCCGCGTAGATTCGGTTGGGCGGGAAATTTCAATTTCTCGGACGTTTTTCCCAAATTAATACACCTACGCTATTCGCCTACCCAGTGCTTCATATATTATTATCCGATCCCCTGTTTATATTCTTATTATTTTCACTACAAATACAAGTATCGTGAGCATAAGTAAATACTCAGAATATTAACGTCGTTCATTAGCTATTTAATACCTGCATTCAACCTATGGGAAAAGAGGGTTAGTGAATATTCATTATTAATATGAATATTCATAAACCATCTTTTCCCATATGTATATTGTAAAAACAAATGTTTAATATCTAATATAATATAATGACCTATAAATTGAATTATGTTATCTGAGTGAGTTATAATTTTTTTTAATGGGTTTATTTCTGTTTGTTAAAGGAAGAAGAGAATGACTCAAAATAAGTTCTAACGAAATTACTACGTGTGTCTCAATAAAAGTTCACTTTATTTTATATATTATTAAATCCCTTATCCATTCTCACGCTGAGTTTATGCTTGTATTGCTTATATTTGTGATTTTGTATACTGCCCTAAAAAGCTTTACTCAAACACGGAGAAAAATGACTACAGCTTTTTTAATCAAGATACTGTTAAAAATGTGACCATATGTGCATAACCATTTCCTAATAAAATATTAGTCATTCAGAGTATATCTGAACACGTGTTTGAGTACCACGCAGGTGGCCCTGTCCGAATATATATAATGGACCAGATGCGAAAATGTTATTATTTTTATAAACACGTGTTCCTACTTACTCATAGCATATTCGTGCTTTACTGATAGTTTGTTATGAAATTTGTCAGTTAATTCGTTACAGGACTTCAGTCCCGTTTTTAACAGGAAAACGAATAATTTGACCAGATTTTTGAAAAATGAACAATATTTCGTATCAGTAAGTTTTATCCTTGAACTCTTTCATTTCTTTAAGTTGTCTTCGAACGTAGTTTATGCTGGAAGCTTTACAATGCCAATTTAAGTACCCGTTCATTAGCATAGGTAGATAGTAGGTACCTATGTGCATAGCCAATCAGTTGTTAGGTTACTGTCTGTGAAACAGATATCGCATTAGCGTTAATAACGATCTGTTGTAGGTAATACGAGTATAATGTTTATAAAGAATCGATTACACGAACATTTAATTTACCGAAATCGCAACCATAATATCTCTTTTATTTTTTAGCATAATGAAAAAAAAAAGTTTTTTGTCATTTTTTCCTTAAATTTTCATTAATAATCACCCCTGTAGTTTTGCGGTACCAACCAGGAAGACGGTGTAAACGAGATATTTAGGAATTCATGTACGTATGATTGCGTTTATCTGACGTTTACCGCTGCGACATTATAGCACAAATTGAAATGTCAATTTCATCTCGGGTCGCCCCAGGAAGACACGACGCAATCGAGTGAATCCAATACTTCGAGTCGGGTCATGTCAAGAGTCAAGAGTCAGAATAACGGAAGACTATTAATAAACATGAGCAAAGGAGTGTGTGCCAAGATGGAATTGTGTGGCGTTTCATCCTCTCTTCTTCCTGTGGTGTAATGGCGTGATGGTTTAGTTAGTTTGTTTAATCTTAGTTTACGGGAGAGCAAACATTAACTTTGGTAAGTTATGAAATCATTATCACTTAGCAAGTTTGTTCAAGCGAAATATATGTATAACTTTTAGTACAATAGCGATACAGGCACCTACAAATTCTGTCACCATGTCCTTGATTAGTATTTTTAAAATTCGTAGTGAATTTATTTATTTATTTATACTGGGTTCGTAAAGATGCTCAACAATCCAGTTATAAAATCTCAGTTATTATAAGTAAACACAGTGAACATGAATAAACTGATTATTCTTTTTAATGATAAACTAATGTTTATAAGACAAGGTTTTTTATGCATAGCATAAAGGATAACAAATAATTAGTCGCCTGAAACCGATAAATGAAGATATTATATGTCTCGACGCCATCTATATTCTATTATTATTCCATTAATATTCTATAATTTCATCAATCTGTCGTGATTCAAATCGTACAATTTTGACTCGCTGTCTCCCACATCTCTCAATGAACTCCATTTAGTTTAACCGATGCGATGTGTGAATTACCAATGTATGACGCCAATCAATATTACTATCTAATAATATCGTATTACTCATATAACCAGAAAGGCCATCAATTTCGTCAAATAATTATACGAATACGCATAATTTTGCTACTCGGACCTAATTAATATCAATGTTTTATAATAAACTAGTGGATACCCGCAATCCTTCGCTATTTTTAATGTCTTCCTCGGGTGCATACGACTTCTTCCATCATTCACTACTGTATACCACAATGTTTCTGTTAAAAAACTATAATACATTGACTTTAATTCGACACTTTTTCGCATTACGGTGCAGAGATAGTTCGTTAAGTATTCCTCGGGCGTCCCGGACTTCCTCTACCATTCACACATCTCTAAACCCTCCTGGCACTAATAACAACAAACTTTCAACAACAATTTTCAGCGATATCGGTCGACTACTTTTCGAGTTTAGAATAGAAAACTAGTTTAATTCAACCATTTGGAATGCATTTTATAATATAAGACGTTGTCCTGCCACAGACCGCCTTCTATGTAGGGAAGTTAAAATTTGTGGTTGTATTTTTGGATGAGAATTCTGAAAAAAAAAAAAAAAAAATCGTTTTTTTTTTTTTTTTTTTAAGTTTACGACTACAGCGCCACATATCGGGCCTAAAACTATCCTATATTTTAAGCTGGAACCAACCATAGACATTCACAAAATTTCATTATAATCTGTTAGGCGTTTTCTGAGATTAGCGTGCACGACACGCGAATTTTATATATTAAGATAAATAAAATAATAAACATTTATTATTTTGAAGTTATGAAAGGTTAATTATTATTAAAGTCTCCGGCAAAGACACTCGATAATTTGATATCCTATTTTCTATAAATAAGCTCTTAAGCTTCTATCTTTGAACTTAATTCACTTATCGAAATTGAAGACAAAGGGCGGATAATGGGGCAGCGGCGTAACGACAAACTCTTGGACCCCAGGGCGTACTTGTAAACTTAACTAAAACGTTTTATTATCTATATAATAAAACATACAGTACATAAAATATAATTATTTTGTACATTATTTGTGGCCAAGCGGTTAAGATCCTCGACTACAAATCCAGAGGACCTGGGTTCGATTCCCGGCAAGTAAATTGTGTTTAATTTATATTTATTTTTTCGTTTTAACCTTAACCTCCAATTATGACGCCATAGTCTCACTGGCTACGGGTATGGTATTTACATAAAAAATAACGTGTGTTGCTCGCTTCGAAAAATCAACTTTATATCTGAGTAAGCTAGTTTCCCACTCCTGTTTTCTAGCGTTAACAATCAAATCAAATTAACGAAAATGAAATTTTCTCCGAAGCACAAAAATAACCTCAAAACTACTTCATATGATTATGTAGAGAATCATTGACTGAGCATAGCCAACTCGACCGTCTGACATTTGCCTTACTTTGACTAGATGGCTAACTTTGACTTGGTGGCTAACTTTGACTATGGTTCAGTAAACATTCTTTTTTCAAATGTGAAATCGTAGTGTATATAAAATATCTTATTTGTTTTTTTTTCAATATCATGGTAGATACGTCCCTCAAGAAAGTTTGAAAACAGAATCGTCATTGATTCTACTTTTAATATTATATTTAATAATTATTCCTTATTTGATTTTTTTAAAGTTACATCCAGCGAATGGTGTATAATTAAGTAGGTAGGTATTTAAGTACCTACTTACAAATTTTATGATTTCAGCGAAGATTTTGGTTTTGATTTATTAAATAAGAGAAAATTAGAAACACACTTTTTGGACGCGAGGTCTGCTGTTCACAGAACTCATTAGTATCATTACTCATTACATTACGTTTTAAGGTTAGTACCCTATTAGAATGTTGACCCGGGAGATTTCCGTCTCAATTAGCGCGAGCCCCGTGACCTTCTTGATGTGCGAAGAGCACATTTTATCCTTGATAAACCCCGAAGCAACCATGCGGATATGCTCGTACTAACTGACGAGCTGATTAGTAGTCCTAGCTACTCGGATGTGGGTACTTGGTGAATTAATGGCATCTAGTCACTCGGTCCCAGTACCTACTTTAATAAAAGGTAGGTTGTATATATATATATATAGTATACACGGTATTTCGGCATAATCACCTCAATCAGGGCCTGAATACTGAATCCAGTTGGCCTTTAATAATATAATTCTTTCGGAGGATCTTAAAAATAGCCGGCCAACTGGATTTACTATCCTGGCTACATATTTCCGTTTCGTATGTTTTAAGACCTAAAAAATGAAGATATGTTTTCAGTAAAGTAAGTGTTCATGAAACCGATAATTTTTGTTGTTGTTTATTTCGCTTTTTTTGTGAAAAAACAGAATTGAATACGTAAAAAACAAGTTACATGGTTTGTTAATGCACGCCGCCAAAAACTCATTAGCACAACTAAAAGACTCATTAGCATTTCATAAATGATCAACCGTAGGTTTATTATCAAATTTTTTTATCAAAAATCGTCAACAACGCTGTTGGTAACTAACTAACTACCTTCTAGAAAACATTCATTTTCATTTTCAAGTACCAAACACACGATCAAACCAACTATTATACATTCCACACTCAAAAAATAACTACACACAACATTCATTTTTCAGAAGTACATGCACAAAATACGATAACATCCTATCAGACGCTGATATTTTCTTTTTGTCCTCAAGTCAATTTAAAATGGGTGTTAATTGAAAAAAATAATTACGAACTCTCTACCCACTATAAGAGCTTTAAGTTATTTTTCTCATTTTCTCTGTGTTGTTTTTCTTACTTTTTTTTGTTTATCTTTGATCATTTTGCTAACATTATTATTTTTATATAGTTTCATTTTATATTATTCATGGAAATACTTTAAACTTGTTTTTTTTCAAAGAATAGTTAAGGAGATGTTCCGGTTTACGCGAATGAGCAGGTACCTAAATCGGGTAACTACACGGGCATTGTAAAACTGCGAACACAATATCTAATGCAAAAATTTAAAAATTAACAATGTGTAATTGATGTTTGAGAAGCATTAGGATTTGGTTTTAGGAAATCGTTAAGTTTCGCGGTGCCGCCTGTACAACGCTATGTACCTAAAGATATCTAGTCACTCGGTCGTACCTCTACGTTAATGGAAGGTGAGTTCATACTATCTGGTCCTGGGTATCTAGTCACCCGGTCTAGGTACTTGTACAGCGGGTGATTGCCAACATTGTACATATGACGTAAGTAAGTTAATGCCTTTGGCCACTCGGATATTCTCGTTCAAAAGTGAAGTACAGCTTGACAATGATATATTTGCAGGCGACCATAAAAGAAAATAAAGACTCAATTTTGTATTGTTATTTGCTGCTTTACAACTGCGTTTTTTCATTCTTCCTTTTTGTGTTTTTATATCATTATATAAAGTGATACGAATGGGAAATTCCATGAAAAGCGATGCACTAAATATTTTTCTCACGGTTTTGGCATTCATTGACTTTGAAAACGTATAAAATGTCTGAATTTGATTGTTTTTGATTGATTGCTGTTTTATTAGTTCCAATTTTGGAAATGACATTAAAAATAATATTAAAAAAATCAATTATAATAACAATTATTATAAGTAGGTACTTTATAGTTTGTCTGAATTCTTCACACGATAAGTTCCAATTTTGAAAATGACTCTCAAATTCAAAGCTAATTATAGTTTATTGAACCAGAGCTACACGAACAGGCACACAAGTGAAATTACTGTTTTTGATGATTAATAATAATTAAATAACTCGCAGACCAGTGAAAAATCACGGGATATGATGATTGTAGGATCAATAATTATAAAAGCGAGTCTTGTCAAGTTTAACCCTAAGAAATTTTAGCAATAATTTTATGGAATAAAATAATATATTATAGGTAGATTCCAATCAAAAAAAAAAATTAAATTCAATACAAGTCCGAGGTCATTGAACCAGAGTTACAACCACGTGCACACAACCGAAATTAGTATTTTTAATAATAATCGTTTTAAACAGATGTACATAATTCATTTTATTCCACACAAGTCTAAAAATTTATTTTACATTCATTGGCATCTCCAATATCTATTGTAGCGACTAGCTACACCACCGTCTGCAAAGTTATCGTTATCCAGCTGTTTATAAAGTGAACTTTTTATAATGTTCACTTTGTGATGTCATTTATAAAATCTGTAATGTTAATTTTTCCGGTAAATTTATATCTTTAAAACGTGACAATACCCTAAAATAAAGTCGGATTCAACAACCTAAGTGATGAAGCCATGCACAAAAATATGCGAAGCGCGGCCCTAGTGTATTGGACAGACCTACGGTTACATTTGCCCTAGCAAATCTCTAAAATAGAGTGGGAATCTTAATGACATTAGCGATGAAGTCGTGTAAAAACAATTTTCGGCGTAATGGACTGACCTACGAATTTGTCCTAGCAGACCTAGAATATTGATCTTTCTGTGGGGTTTATTTGAATTATTTCTAATGAAAATATTACTTAAATCTAAATTTTTCTAGAGGAATCCCTCGAGAAGTTTCTAAATCAACGTCTAGAAAAATAAAATATGTGGTGCTTACCATTAATTTCATAGTTGAAAAACGTTTTATAAAAATTCAAAACGTTTTACTTAAAATATTTTAATGGTAAGGTACTGTTTTTATTAATCTTAAATATAAATAACTTACATAAGTGGGGATAGTCTAAAATATAGGTACATGTTAAAAATATATACAAATATACTGTGAGAGTAAGCCTCGAACAAACCCCCGGTATTAACCAACTCAAACGATACACAATACCCGAGCCTAAAATAAAGAACTTCTCCAAACTCCTTTTGCTAGAACCACCTTTGGGCAAAAACATTTTAAATACACAGCTTGCAAACCATACAATACACTACCGGCCACGATTAGACAAACAGAGTCAATAACCAAATTCAAACATGAAATAAAGAAATGGATAAGAAGTATTGGGCGTCCCACTATCGCATCATCGCAACATCGCATCATCATCGCAACATCTGTAAACCAAATTACAACATCTGTAAATCTGTAAACCAAATTACACGTAAACAATAACAACAATTCAAATACAAAATAAAATATTAGAATCAATAATTTTATAAAAACCCCTTTGTAACTACGTCCTCCAACTAAATGCATTTATATTGCATATATATTTACAATATTGTCGTACCTGTACCTACTCTTTCTATTATCTATCTATTGACTCCATAGTTTAGAATGTATACAACTTTGTAATTTGTATTTTGATTTTGATTTAGTCATGCATGAATATTCTTTAAGTATCTGAATACTTCTGTCTCGACACAGGTGTACCCTAGTGAGACAGATGTCGATAAATACACGTAAAAAACTTTATATTGATAGATAAATAAATAAATAAATTATTCTTGTGTCAAATATTGTCAAAAATGTTACTATTGTAGTTACAATTTTGGTTATGCTTTCGGAGAGTACACTTAAAATTACATTTTGCACACTGAATACCAGTCCTCGTCATCGTGTTCCGTAACGCTCAAAGTTATATAAAATTATATAGCGTAATAAATCCCACCCGCGGATTGCAGGCTGGTCACAGTGAGAGCTTTCACACAACGTCATCACATAAAAGCCCATCTGTAGCTCTAAGCACCTAATGCAGCTTTAAAACTTGTACCCAATTAAGCAGAATATAAGTACGTAAAGCTATATTGTATTAGGTATAATACACGGTTTTCCAATAAGAGGTGTTAATTTGAACAGCCCGCTATTTCGGTAAATGTTACTTTTGAAGCTGTCATTTTTTGATATTTGACATGTAGAAACTACGCCATTAATAAAAATGGAACGATACACGCTTCAACAACGCATTGAAATTATTAAATTTCACTTGAGTGAATCAAATGCAAATCATCTTGAGTGATGAGGCCCATTTCCACCTCGGTGGCTTCGTCAACAAGCAAAATTGTCGCATCTGGGGCTCGGAAAACCCAAGAGTTATTGTTGAAAAGCCTCTCTATCCTCAACTTGTGACTGTTTAGTGCGGTTTATTGTCCGGCGGAGTCATTGGTCCTTACTTTTTCGAAAATGAGGCTGGAGCAACAGTGACGGTGAATGGATTGCGCTATCGGGAGATGATTAATGATTTTTTATGGCCGGAATTGGATTGTATTAATCTGGATAACGTTTACTTTCAACAAGACGGCGCTACGTGCCACACAAGCAACGAAACCATTGATCTTCTACGATTGAATATCAAAATAACACCTCTTATTGGAAAACCCTGTATTATTAATAATTACTGTTCTTTTTCGATACGACGAACGGGCTTACATACCTACAGCATAAAAACAAAACATTGATTGTAATTGATGATCACTGTATTATTTGTAAGAGACTGGTACAGGATTTTTTTGCATTAACCCAAAATAATTTCCTTCAGGACCTGTCATCTTTGGGGATGCTGTGTGGAGAGGTCTTTTTATTTATTATATATTTTATTTTAATATTATAGAAACAAACAGTACATGATTGACAGAGATGAAACAATATACAGGAATAAGATACTTCATATTGGGTACCTATGATATGTTTCCTTGGGTTGCATGATAACTCAACACACCTTTAAAAAGTGAAATAAAGACATTAGAAACGATGAAAAAAAAATTAAACCTAACCTAACCTACTTAACCCAGTCAATAAAGTTTTTGTTTCATCACTTTCCATGACTTTATATAACTTTTTAAAGATGTGATGAATTATCATTTTGATGATTTATCCGGTCACCGTTTCCCTGTAATGTGTGTTTGGTGGTATGTTTATTCCTTAATTACTTATTAAGGAATTATTAGATCTTTAAGGAAAGGAAGGAAAAAGTTATGAAAGATGGGTAGGAATCTAGGGATCAGAGTGTTCAGGAGTAACGGACATATGATCTATCCCTCCCACTGCGACGCTAGGCGATGGGTTAAGAGAGATCAGTTGGAGGGTCAAAGGGTCTCCTCGAACCAGCCTCTCCCAATCCGGCACGCCACGCAGCTGGTGGGCATGCGAATTCTAAACACACCTCTCCTGATAAACCAAGGCGATGGGCACTCCTGCTAAATCACCAAACGTAGGGAACCACTTGGAGTGAGTGACCTATGGCAGAGCTGTTGTAATTTGTTGGGATTCCTTCCTATGATGTCCGAACAGCTCGGGAAGTTTTGAAGCAAAAAATTGACCACCACCTCGAGATGGTTCGTGCCTGGGGTAAGGCCAACTTGGTCAGTTTCAACGTCACAAAAACCCAAGCGTGTCTGATTTCGGCAAAGAGGGAGATCTATGACTGTCTGGTGCAATTTGATGGGAGCACTTTCCCCAATAAAGACTCCATTGAAATGCTTGGAGTTACTATATCAGACCGGCTCAAGTATCGGGGATCCATAGAAGCCCGAGTTAATCAGGCCTCCAAGAAGTTGGGCGTCTTTTACAGGGCTAGGAGATTCTTCAACAGTGACCAGCTGCTGACCCTGTACAAGTCTCAAGTCCGCCCAACTATTGAATTTGGAAGCCACCTTTGGGCTGGTGCCCCAAAATACTTAATAAACCTTCTTGAATCTGTGCAAAGGAGAGCGATCCGTCTGATTGACAATCCGTTGTTAACAGACCGATTGCCTTCTCTAATGCATAGACGCAATGTAAGCATTATGTGTCTGTTCTACAGGTATTTCAATGGAGCCTGCTCCAAGGAGCTAGCAGCATTGATTCCTGATGCACCGGTGCACGTGCGCGAAACTCGACGGACACGAGCTGAACACCCGTTCACGGTTGACGTTGGCTTCATGAGAACGGGCCGTTTTTACGACTCGTTTTTGTGTAAGTCGGCTCGTATGTGGAACGAGCTACCGGCATCTGTTTTTCCTCCCTCCTATAATCCGAGCCTCTTCAAGGCCCGCATTAACAAATCCCTTCCTACAGCCCCTACCTTATTCCGCCTCACAACGCCGCCCAACCGGGTGGTGACATAGTTCCCCTGTCTGTACACTGCACAGGCAGGGACGCTCTTGTGAGGTGTCACATAAAAAAAAAAAAAAACACCAGTATTTTATTTGTTGTTTTAAATAATAATGAATGTTGATTTTATCATTCTTATTAATTTATCATTTCATCTTTTAAAGTTTAATGGCAAAACCTCGGTTGGTCTAAAGCCTAAAGGTTGTCTTGATAGCTCAATGGATTTAACAGTACCTGCCCAGTTTAGCGAAAGATCCCCGCGTTCAAATCTCGTTTTCTTTTTAAATACACTTTTTGAATTTCGTGTTTTCTTGAATGAATGAATAAATAAATGAATTAATGAAATAGAATTGGTGGCACTCAACCAATCACACGCGCATTTCTCTGAACTAGAATGACATCCACGAAATTAATCTCGGTACCATCCAATTAAGATTTGGCGGATAAGTGATAGCGCGATTCACTCATTTTGGTTAGTCCCTGGGGAGAAAGGTTCCGTTCCAAGTTCATTTTTTTAATGTTTTAAAAGACATTTTAAAAGTTCACAGCAGTTAAGATCCAGTCCATTGGGAGGAAGGTTCAACCCTCAGTCAAACAAAAAAAATCTATTAATAATATTTTAAAAACATGTTTTTTACATATGAATTTTAATTCAATTTCCATAGCCATTTTGTTTATTATCTCACTATTGTTCTGAGAACAAATCGATTAAGTGAGAAATTCTTCAATAAGTAAGGTTCGTGTGTTTGACTTTTATTTTTGTAGTATTGCACTAGTTTCTCTTTTTTAGCAATCGCGTGGAAAACCAAACCAAGTCTTTCCCTGTTGATTCAGAATAGATGTTTCTGATTTTGAACACTTCAATGATGTCCACATTAGCTCAAGGCAAAAGAAAGCTAAACTTGCCTCGAAATTCCCAAAATCAACTAACAAATTCTATCATCCTTAAAAAATCGTAAATCAGACCCCGACGTGTTCGTAAACTTAAATTTCATAAACAAGATTATCTTTCGCAGCAGAATCTTGTGGTTTGACTACACGGAGAAAACTTACTGATATAAAATAGTGCAAATTTATTGAAACTCTGGTCAAATTTATTCGTATACTTTTTGAAAACGGGACTGCTTGACGGGTTTCTTAAAAAACTGTTGGTAAAATGGGAATATGTTATTAGGATGTCGTAACACGTGTTCATTAAAATTGTAATATTTTCGCATTTCGTCCTTATGTTTATTAAGAAAAGTGCACCTCGACTATCGACTCATTATCGACACGTGTTCGGATGTATTCTGTATTTACTGATATTTTTTTGGGAAATGGCGTGCAATCACGTTTTTAATAAATCAACAGTTATCATTTTTCCCGTGTAGACTTCTATCGTGGGTATTCTTGCGTACCGCAAGTCTACTTTTACGCATGAAATGGTGTCGTCATGTTCAGTCATTCTCCAAAACGATTTTGCGAATGTACCTACCCTTAGCACTTGGGGAAAATAATTTAGATTGCTTACTAGGTACGTACTATGGTTCACCTGTTCTGTGCTTTTTAAGATATACTATCTACTATGATTTTACGGTGTTTCATGTTTAGCTTAAGAGGAAGCTACAACCCAAAAATGGGTAAATTCTTGGTGTACCTTATATTGTAGGTAATAGGCATTAAAATCGCTTGACAAACGGAGTCTAGAAACGCTAGATTTCAAGCACAAAACTGTTTTTTATTTATTTTGTAAATAATTTTATAAGAAAGCAAAAAAGTTAATCAAGTGAAAATGTCACAGATAATCTTAGCTATAATTCTGTATTTTTTAAAACTTGTTTCCTTTACGCGTTAATACATTTCTATTGAAAAAAAAAATTTTTTAGTAGTTTACATTTATATTTTTACTGAGTAATTTATTATTTTATTTATATTCTACTCAAACCAAAAACCTTCAATTTATCTAAAAGTATATTTTTGGTATTGTGAAACATCACCTTGGCCGTTTTCCGTAGTCAAAAAATAATATTTGGTAAAATCATCCTTAGCATACCTACTAGTTATACAGGTATCTAATTTTAATTATGGATTAAACAAGACAACACATTATAAATTAAATGTAATATGTGGCTTATTGTCATATTGTGAAAAGGGTTCATATTTTGTGGCATAAACTGTCAAGAATTAATTAATACACATTATTAAGATAAAGATGATCTAAATTTGGACGTAGATTAAACAGAAACCTTATATAAGGCGAAATATTCATGAAATTATAATTAATATTCAATAAAAAATTACATTTACTCCACAAAGGATAACGTTTGTTATTTTGGAGATGCTGCGTATTTATTTATTTACGGACAAATAGTTCATTAACAATATAATATTTTTTACACTAATAAGAAACAGAGTGAAAGGAGAGCATATATAAATGATGAGCAATGACAATATACATATAATATAAAAAGGACAGATGGAAGACAATTATAAGTGTTACAAGACAATTACAATGCATGCAGAAGGTTTAAAGGGCTTTAAAAATTACACATTACGTATCGACTGTCGAAATTCACCCGGGCTACACCAAAAATTCAATGCTTTGACTTGACGGTGAGTTTACAAGTCTCGACATTCTGGGTAAGGGAGAATGGTAACCATTATTAGTGGAATGCTGATTGAGGAACAGCACTTCATTATTTCGGAGTTTACGGAACGGGACGTTGAACTGGATGAGCCGCAACAAAGCAGGTATGTCAGTAATATTGTTTATATGAAAATGTCATCTAAAAGCCCCGTTGTGCGTGTACAATAAAGTATGTACGTTATGTAAGGATGATTAAAAAGGATCATCGATATTCATTTGATTACCTATTCCTTCTTAAGAGTCTAAAACTGGCGTTATTAAATAAATAAATAATTATTGTTGATGATGATCATTGTTTGTTTTGTGTTTATTGACTTGTAACATTGACAAGCTCTGTACACGCTTAGGACGGGTTGATTCAAAGAATTTAAACAATTCATCAAATTTCAAAGTTGATTTTTAAGTTCTGTGAAGGTTCTATTCATGTTCTATTATACCATTATATCTTTATTGACCAGTTGCTTCACAACACTGAAATAGTAACAGAACTTGAATAGAACCTTCACAGAACTTTTAAATAGCCTTGGAAATTTAATAATTGGATTGAAAAACAATAAAACTTTAATATGAAGTAACAATAAATAAATAAAATAATTGCTACTAAAGTCAAGAATGAAAGAAAATCTTGAATCTTGAAACATACGTCATAAGTCAAAACTCATAATTGCTTTTACTTATCTTCAACTAGCCGACTATAACCCACTACCCGGCGTTGCTGGGGAATAGCCTTAGGAGATAGACTTATATCATCTTGTAATTTTCTATAGGCCTTTTTAAGATATACAATTCCGTAGTACATTATTTTGATTTATCTCATAAGGTTTAGCCAGAGTTCGCTTACATTGCCCGAAAATATTTTTTTATACGACTTGATTACAAAAGATCGAATCTTCTGTACTTTCTATACAGGGTAAATCGGCAAGTACCCGACAAACTTTAACCAGCTATTCCTCAGCACATTTGGAGTAAAAAATGTTATGGGCGCTTTGCTGTCCGGTAACATTTTTTTTCCATTAAAAACAAAAAATAAATAAAAAATCCACACTCCGTCACTGTCATTTGCATTGTATCTCGTGTTCAGCAGCTGTTATTAGCAAGTGCGTCAAAAAGTGTCCTCGCTCTTTCGTACACACTAATTAATAATAGTTAAAAATGAGACGAATGGTGCCGTGCCATTTCGTTGTGATTGTAAAAGCGCGCCAACGCAGGTACGTACGTACATTATTCAACGAAACTCGAATAAAATATTGCCAGACGGGTTTTCAAACTTTGACAAAGGATAAAACATTGGTGACATGTGGTGAAAATATGAATAATAAATTTTTTATTAAAAAAAAATGTTACCGGATAGCAAAGTGCCCATAACATTTTTTACTCCAAATGTGCTAAGGAATAGCTGGTTAAAGTTTGTCGGGTACGTGCCGATACACCCTGTATATATAATTTGCATGTATTATATGTATAAACCTTCCGGAAGAAATTCTCTAAACTGAAGTGAAAACCTTATCAACTTGAGTAGCTTAGATTGTTTAGAAGAACCAAGGGCAGGCAGGGAGACAAGGACAAACGCGAATAGCGATTTTATTTTATACTATTTAGATATAATCCCATTTTTTCTCTCACTCGATAAAAAATATATATTTCGTGGCTTTGGGCTTTCTCCGAAATGAGAGTTTTTACTATTTATCTCTTGGTGCCAATACAGGGTGTAACAGTACGTAGGTACACGAAGGATTTTACCCAGATTCCTTAGCATATTTGTTATTAAAAACGTACACGTCATTTTGCTGTCCGATTATGTTTTATTCATTTTTTTTTTTAAATAAATTTAAAATTAATCAAATTTAATAATGTTATAATGTCAAAATACATAAAGCTCGCTATGAAGCAAAAGTTTAATCAAGCTATCAGGTTTTTCTACCTTTTTGCGTCAGTTTGATAATGGCCTCAAAAGCCGAAACAGCTGTCACATTAAAAACTGTAAAAATAACAGAAATACTTGCAGAACTTAATAATTATTGTAACATTATTAAATTTGATTTATTTTAAATTTATTTAAAAAAAAATTAAATGGAGTTCTACGAATTAAACACCAAAACAATCAATGTTTTATTCAATTAAAAACAATATCCAAAGAATGCCAGCACTCCTCGCCACTGGGTAGTTGGGTATAGCCTAGCGGGTCACGTGATACGCACTCCGTCTCATTTCAGCGGCTCGGTAACAGACGAGACAGAGCGCGTATAACGCGACCTGTCGCGACGTATTGCAGTGTGATCAGTGGCGACGCATGATAGAAAAATGTATATTTATTTTTTAATGAAGAAAAATATCATTGGTCAGCAATAAAAAAAAAAAAATTACTCCAAATATTGTGAGGAAAAGCTGCTCAAAATCCTTCGGTTAAGGCGTCTTAACCAGCGGACGAGAATTCAAATTTCGTTAAAAGACGGTCTCGCGATCGGACGTTTTTTTAGAACGAGACAGAAATACCGAATTCATTCCCCTGCAAGCCGTACAGCTGCGCGGCTGACGAAAACTACAGCATGGTTCCGATGAAATAACAATTATTGTTGTTGAATTCTCGTTTGTAGCTTTCTTCCTAATAAGTAGTTACATACATATTTGTAAATTGTACGTCGGAGAGCGTAAACATAAATAAATACAAATGCAGTGCGTTGACAAGGTAGATATGAAAAAATTTCAAATATTTGTTTAATTTGATTTTTTAAAATTTATTTTACATAGGTTTTTCAAAAGTGAGTAAAAATCTTTTGTTTTACATATTTATTCGTTTGTTGGAAAGGTATTACTGGTAAGTTTTATTTCTAGTACTTATCTTTAAAGTATTACTTGATTTGACACGTATGACATTGAAAAGAGGGTTTATTCCTTACAACTGAAGTAGTATATATATTAAAACTATGTTTTATTTCCAACTATTTTCTACGGTACCTACCTACATATGTAGTTATGCGATTGCATAATATTGTATCGCTTTCATGTATTTGTTTTCATGATTAACGGAGCGACCTGACTCGTATAATTTTCGAAATGTTATTAAATTCACGAGGTAAATTTCGATTGAAAAATCATAGGTTAGTATGTCAAAAATAACCTCGTCTTTTTTCCTAAAACAAGAAGCTCAATTCACAATATGACATTATGAAACTAACAAAAAGTAACACAAAAAATATTAAATATGTTGAATTATACCAATATAATAGTGAATTGGACAATAAAATAGAAATTATGAACAATAAAATGATTTGAATCACTTTTTGACTACCAATCACAAACAGTTTCACATACTTTGGCATAAGTTTTAACATTTATACACGAAAAAAACGATGACAGACATAAACTCCTGTCCATAGTTGATTATTTTCCCTAGAAATTAAACAACACAAAATTATCGCCAAATTTTATAAAAAATATGTGCTTATTCTGACTCATTCTTTCGACCGACTCTGTAGCATATAAGTACGTACAATGTACACGGATAATTAAATATCACTAACTTTTTTTGTTTGTTTTTGGGGTGTTATGCCGTGTTGCGCTAACTCCTTATTTAGCCGACGTTTCGGACATCGTTGCAGTGTTCATCATCAGGGCAGATCCGGTAGATCCGAAGATCTTCACATCTTCGGATCTACCGGATCTGCCCTGATGATGGACACTGCAACGATGTCCGAAACGTCGGCTAAAGAAGGAGTTAGCGCAACACGGCATAACACCCCAAAAACAAACAACAAAAATGCTTTTGGCCGTGAAAATCTAAAAACTTACATCACTAACTTTTGTTTTTTCTGAAAATATATCTCCCACGTACGTTTTTGATGTCGTAATTTGTGCTATTTAATAAAACTTTTTTCCGAGGGTATTTTCCTCCTCATTTTTAAGCGAGGAATTTCTTTAAAATGTTATCAAGTAGACTGGCGTGGAATAGACGTCCGCTCGCCGCCCTGTCGCAGCGGGGAATGATAAAATTTCGGCTTGCGCCGTGTTAATCACAAACAATGAACAAACAACAAACGCGAATCGAAATTAATTACTATTATATACTTTAAGAATATATTTTTTGGTCACAAATTATTTCTAATGTTTCAATAATGTCTTGGTAAATTATTTTTGTAAAAAAATCTGAATTATACCAATTTGTAAGACCATAAATAAATAGTCCAATTGAGGGATTTTCGTCACAAAACGCGTGCTCGGATTTATTTATTAGTAATTTTATTTGAAATAAAAACAAAATTCTTATACATACTTATGATAGATAATTTATTGATTGTTTATACTATATTATTATATGATTTGAAATATTTGTTGTATAATACAAATTCACCTTTGAAAATGCAACAAATCTGGGCATCGTCCAACGGTAACACTTTATTATTTGTCAAAATTTAACATCTTACTTTACTAGATAAAATAACGATCTTTCGAAATCAATTTGTGTTTTTTTCTAGAAAAGTGTCCATACGTCTAAAACTGGCCTCAAAAATGCCAAATTTCAGGTCAAGTCTACCTATTTCGCCTTAAGTTCTGTTACATCCTGTATACTTTCTGAAGAGGTACGTTTAAAGTTTCCCTCAGAATTCAGTTGGAGTTTTTATGCATCTTAATTCAGGTGGGAGTTTATTCCAAGCTTTACAGCCTGATGCTATGAACGTTGGTAATAAAAATAACATATAAAAACTTTTGACACTACTTCTAGTTGAGAGTAAAGATTTAGGAGTAGGTATTATAAATTTAAACTAATAACGTTAAGAGAACATATTTGTTTATAAACTGGTTTATTTCTATTACTAGTTTTGTTATGAGCTAGCTCTCTGCCTCTTAAAATGTTTGATCCAAATAATTGCTTTTTCCGTTCAACAAAATTCTTGAAAAGTTTCTCGTTCGTTCGCCATCGCTGATTCTGGAATATCAATAATGTGAGCACGTTCACTGTACGAAGATCCAGCTAAGTGCCGCTATTTGAGCACAAAACATTTCCGACAACAATAATTAAAACATGGCAATACACGTACCCGGTACTGTTCCTACGTACATGGTGATTGGTAGATGATTGGCAAACCTGTACATATCTGTCATCTAAAGCGGGTGAAATTATTTATGTTTCACTGTTGTAGATTGGTAATCGTGAATGTTAAGAGTTCCGTAGCGTTCTGACTCTTTGGTTTTGGACTCAGTTAAAAACCCGGCGGAGTGCATAATATAATTTCATTGTTTTTACACTAAGAATTGAAACTGATAATATTTTATTAGCTCTTCATTCTGGAGTGGAAGATTCTGGATTCTGGAGATTAAGGACGATCTGGTGAAACACCATTATTGTGAACCTAAATGTTGCTAATTCTTAGAACCAGATATCTATATAATGTTTTTTATAACCCCCTCTTCCCCTTTTCTTCATAATTCCCTTATTTTATTCTATTAATTCTGGAAGGTTTTTTGTGACAAATAATGCGTAGGTACCTACTGATGTCGAAATGGATTATTATTTGAAAAATGCGTGAATAATGTGGGTATTCTATTAAGGCGATGCACTACGTCGTGTAATATTTTAAATTGAGCCGCTATCAATAACAACCCTTACGTAGATGGTGATAAGGTTTAAATTCCCGCTTAACACCATCCGCCTGTTTTGATTTATGCAAGAAAAAAACATGGCCAAAAAGTGCCTTTTATTTTATTTTGTGGGTGTTCAGGCATAAATATTAAATTTTTTTTTCGATCATTTTATAAATAACTTAATTTGCCACATTATACAATAAAATCATAACCGAAAATGGGTTCGTAAGTAGGAGATTTTGAACTTTAAAGCAGTTTTCATAGGCCTTATACATTATTTTTTTCTGGGCTTATAAAAAGACTTATCTAAAAAAATACTCGATTGTTTCAAAGGCCAAGATGTATTCTACTCGCAGTATTTAATTAAAGCATCTGAAACATTTCTAGGCGGCCAAATTTTCAAACCAAAAACACATGATTTTGCATTACTACGTATGGCATCGCCTTAATAATTATCTTGTTGTGTCATGACTGTCATGGTTGTCTGACAACTTGTCTGAAAAATTAGTATGGACGATTTATTGAAATCCTATAAAAAACGTGATGAAAATCCATTTCCTGAGAAAATATAAGTCCATTCAGTATATTTATATCGAAACAGGTGTTCATGCAGGTGTTCTTTTCTTGACGAAATGCTACAATATTAGTATTTTTATGAACACGTGTCCCGCCGTCAAATTTTGTTAGAAAATCTGTCAATTCATTCGTTAAAGTTCTGCAGTCCCATTGTTAAAAAGAATACGAAAAATTCGACCAAAATTTTAATAAATTAACAATATTTTATATCAGTAAGTTTTCTAAGTATAATATAAGTCTGGAACGCCACACAACTCGGAAAATATTCCCTGCTTCATCAATTTGATTGCTTTTCTATTATTCCCGCTTTGTTTCTTCCCGGCAAATCCTGAGCTTCTTTTCAATTCAGGGATTAAATTAAATTTTCCCGATAAGTTTAATGTACAGAAAACATCTATTGTGCGCTTGGACTGAAAATAGCTCGCTTCCGGAATCAAGCCACGCCCGGCCCTAACTGCTAAGCCACGGAGTTAAATAATTCAGCGGAACAGGGCGGTTTGTGCAATACTCAGTCTGCCATATAAAAAATAATAAAAATAAATAACCTATGTAAAACGATGGCTTGAGGGAACTCTCTATGATGTTGGGGTGCGCTGTGCCACTGGGCTACATCTTCTACATCTTGGACGAAAGTAAATTGTATTCTATAACTTGAATCGCCAAACACTCTGTATGGTCGTAATGATGATACTTGGTATCTGTCCTATCTGAAGACTTAAGATGGATGATCTCGACGGGACCGGCCAGTGAACGCGTCATACGGCTCAGTCATTCCTCTCCACTGGCCGCAAAATCATATGCGGTCCACCAGATGTATTAATACGTTGGATGGAGTATTAGCGTAACCCTCAGAAACCAAGGCCATAAGCCTTACATATGTTAAGAGGGACGTCTGTCTGCGTGGCCTTTTTCATAAAAAAACTTAAATTTAGATTAAAGGCCAAAATACTGTTTAATTATTTTTTTATACGAAAGGTTAAATATCTAGTACGGAAATGTGCTACTTTATTTATTGGTGATTTAAATTATAAAATATAGGCCATTAAAGTATTCATTTTATCACGATTTTAGAGGAAATTTTGACCATTTTTCTTATGTTAATGGTAGTAAAAAATATAAATAATATTGCCCAACCTACTATGCGAATATAATGAAATTTAACATTCGGGACAGAAACAAGTCCAAATAAGTGATCTGGTGATTGATGTGTTTAAAGTTTTTTTAATGAAATTTGATAATGTGAAACGATGATCCTAAGTGTGGGCGTGGCAAATTTTCAAACCGTTTTACATAAAATATTTTAGGTACTGTTTTTATTAATCTTAAATATCGAAGGGATCGCTTTAAAAATTATATATATTTTATCGTTAAAAATTCTTCGGAATTAATTAAAATGTTAGCCTCGAGCAAACCCCCTCTATAAGAGTTTTGGGACGCCTTAAAAAATTGAAATGTTTAAGGGAACTAGGTTAGGTATGTTATGTCGGTAGAAATTCGGAATACGGGTCTTTATCATTTTCAGTGAAAAGTTATAATTCAATAAATAATTTTTTGCGATATTTTGGCGACAGCATTGAAAAGGGTATTTATTTATTTATCGAAATACGATCTAAGTAAGCGCAGAGAGAAAAATAAATTTGTAAAAATTTTAATAATTTATATATCAATGGCAGAATCTATTATAAGATATGGATTAACCATATGGGGAAATACTACTATAACCAATCTGAAACAAGTCCAAGTCGTACAAAACGCAATTGTAAAATTACTAGTCGTCCCTAATATTTTTAAACACAGACATAATACACCGTTGCTGTTTCAGAGTGCCAAAATTTTACCCGTTAAGGCTATTCTATGGCAAAAAATCATAATTCAGTATATATTTACCCCGCAGCATAAAGAAAAATTAGAACATAAATACAATACTAGATTCACGCGCAATGACGGGTTAATAGTTCCGAAATTTAATAATAAATACGGACAGAGAACGTTTGAATACAACATACCGAAGATATTTAATTTATTACCTGACACTATAAAGCAATGTAAGTCTATGAATAAGGTTAAATATATGGTGAAAAATAGGCTATCGGAAAAAAATATTTACTTTAATGTATGGAAAAATTGTATGAAAAAATTGTTGATTCTGTAGATATAAGATGTAAATTATAACTTATAAAAATGTATATGTAACTAAACTTTAATCACTTGTTGACAAGCCAATTCAATTGGCTTAGCAGGACTTGTTTGTTGATATGTATTAACTATTTATTCAATAAAAAAATAAAATATAAATTTGCGATAGAGATTATTTCCGGTTTGAATTTCTGTAAAGTATCAAAATATTGCAAAATAAGTATATTTTATGTATTTTTTCGCTTTGTAAAAAATCACCGTTCATGGCAACGTTTTTCTCTCCACGAATGTGTCACAGCTCTATTCGATGCGAGATTCATCTCAGCGTTTGCAATTCTCTTCCAGGTTCTATTGTTCATTTCGATTTTCTCTGTTTCTGTGTTTAATAGGTTTGTATGGAAATTGGTTCGATTATTTACGTTTAACTTTTAAGTAACCTTTCCTGTGGTGCAACCGGTAGAATTGAGGTACTTTTTTGCACTGGTAACTGGCTAACGACGCCTCCGACTGCACAGATAAGTATGGCGGTTTGTCATTTCATCAATTCGTTTAGATGTTAGGTAATCTCAGTATCACCCCGATGAAATACCGCAACTCAGAATCAGTTTGATGACCACATCTGAATTTAGCCAAGTACCTATCTATTTTACAACCTTCCCCTCTTTCCACAGCTTCACGTCATTCCTTATTTGGGGATGCCATAGTTTCACTGGCTTCTTGTGCGGTATTCGCATTAAAAAAATAGAGTTTTTCGTTGGTTCTGCTAGGAGACTCCATCCAGAATGTTATGGATTGCGGCTGTGATATTCGTGCGGTCAAGCATTATTATTGCATCGTGGCGCAGCACTGCCTGCATACTAAACCCTCTTCTGACTTTCCTATAGCCACCGTACTGACTTATGCATTATGCCTCAAAGCCTTAATGGACGCTGTCGGTTAATCCCGCCAGCGTCCAACGTCCATCTCCAAATAGGGCCGAGCGGATATAAGACTTCTTTCTTCTCGCGGCGAACTGACGTACCTCTCCAAGGTTGGAATGACAAGTCACGATGCCCCTTGTTATGAATCGCGACGTTTTAAAACAGTTTTTTGCTGTCGTTACTTGCGCCTTCTTATAGACAAGTCAAGATAGAAGAAAGAAAACAAGTCAATCTGAGAAAATAAGGTTATTGAGGAGATAGAAAAAAACATCGCGTATTACTTAAGAGAAATACACAAGCCATAAATACGTAATATGTATTATATTATTTAAAATTTAAATATTTCATTATTATGCGTTTATCCTGACGAAGAAACCGTCGGTTAAACAGGTCGATCCTTTTTGATTAAAGAGTTGGGTTAACAAAGTTATTTATTCTATTTAATATGCATATTCTTAGTGTGTTTTATAACAACACTAATATAGGTAATATATATTAAAAAAATCGCTTGGCAAAGTCTAGAAATGATCGATTTAAGCGCGAGTGTGGTTTTTAAAATTTATTTTTTAAAGAATTTTATACGAAAGAAAAAAAAAGAAAAAAATTTCGCAAATAATCTTTGTAAAATTGTGATTTTTTAAGTTGTTTCTTATATACGACCATAATTTTCTAATTAAAAAACACATATTTAGAAGTTTACGTTCCGTCTCCTCAATAACATTTTTTTCCATAATTTAATTAAACATTCGAACAGCTCAATTATATTTTGTTTTTGTAGTTTTGATTAATTTTAAACCAATTAAAATAAGTCACGGTGCTACTACCTACAATTCAATATGGAAATATTGGGACCCTTTTAGGCCTCCCGGTGCAAGCCAGATGCGATGCACAAACTCTCGTTCGTTTTGGAAATAATTTATTTCGCAAGTAATTAAATTTCAACGCAATCAAAAAAATTATTTTAGTTTGTATTCGTATAGGAATGAAAAAAATAGAAAAATCAACTTGTGATTTGGTGTTTGCTGTAGAAAGTAACATTTGTAATTACTTTTCAATAATCATTTTTATTTCTTTACCTTTAAAAGTGTACAAAAATATGAATACAAAATATTATGTACCTAAGTATTTTTACATTACGATTTCGTATTCATACATATTTGAATACAGTGTAGTAAAGTATCGAAAAAAAGACAAACATTCTTAATCTGTATGAATTTTGTAATCGTTGGTAATGGATTCTGTAGCCTGGTTTAAGACCACCGTTGACCACCAGAATTGAAACGTTGCTTGAAATGTCTTCAGCCGTGTTTGGTGAACAGATCTGTATAGCCAGGTACTTCCCCACCTTCCTCTTCCTCATTTCATTCCCCTCCCCAGTACCTTCAGTCTCACAAAATATCCCAATAGGGGGTGCCATAGTCTCACTGACTCCAGACAGTTGGGAGAAGTTGAAACCCTCGTGCGGTAATCACGTAAAACAAAAATAAAGAAAAAAAAATTCGACTATACGTTTATTTTTTTGCTAAATATTTTTTTAGATTTTCAACCTTTTGTACTCATCAGTTATTACAAATCATAATAATATCAGAGTTATTACAAATTGGAAATAATGTATGATGGAATCGACCCAATTCTGCTGCCAATTGGTTATCGGGATATCGTAGTTGCCGATTTATAAAAACATTTTCGCGAAAATTTTATACCATTTGATGACGTTTCAATGAAACTATAAATACTTATCGGTTAATCAGCCAACCAGGGACATAAACCGCTTCTTCCTCTCTAGGGTAAAATGGATTATGGTCAGAAAGAGTTTTTCTCCTTCAGTCCTTGCTTCCTCTTCTCTTTAAGTTATTTTGACTTATTTGTATTTATCCGTTACAGCTGCGTTTAGGCCGCGCTCCCAAGTCATATTTCTTAGGTTGGAAATAATCATTTTTAGATTAAGATCCGGACGTGCACTAATGGGAAGAATGCTGTGTTTGATAGGCATCTCTAATTATTCAATTTGCTTATATGTGAAGAAATTGAAGATGTCGAACATACTTTAACAATATAGTGTGACAATACCGTGACAATCGTGATAATACCTATAATCGGAAGTTCAGAATTTAATAGCTTCAACTGAGTTCTATGTCAAATTCAGAATCATGAAATTTTGGTTTCTTACACAAAGGGCTTTTAAAGAATATTCATCATTTTTATGACAATTTACTAATTTTGCAATTTAAAAACAGATTATAAGTCTGTTATATAAATGATTTTTTTTTTCATTTTTTATAAATAGCATACAGCCTTAAAATAATATTTTTCTTTCTTGAAAGCTCCCTCCCCACGGGCTGTCGACCACCCCTAATGTTATTTTAATGCCTTCACTTAAAATTAGTGTAATCATCCTTGCAAAAAAGTGCTATATAAACGAGACTGAAAAACATTAAAATTCGCACATAGCCACGTCATCGAAGAGCAAAACATCACAAAACTGAAACCTGCTTCGGGTAGGTAATATAATATTACATTCTGTTTTGTTAAGTCATAAGCTAAGACCAAATTTATCAGACAACGAGCCGGCTTTCTGTCATGACTAAGACCTTAAAATTTGTTGAAAGTTGCCGAACGTCTTTGTACGGCCTGAGTCATGCTCGAGTAATCTCGGAAAGATAAGCTCTGTGTAATAATTATTCAGGCGTCCGACCGCCCCCCCATCCCTTCCCACCCAGCGCAAGGGTGCCGTAACAACACGCATTACAAAAATACTTAAAATTTAAACAAGATCCAGAGATTATATTTGTGCTCAGGGAGTGTTCTATTCACGTTTTATGGTCCCTAGCCGCTACACACTTTGTTCCCGAATAGTGTTAGATTTTAATCCTGAAAATATCGGCAAGCTTTTTAAATGTCAAAGATTTGAAAAATCACGCCTTCATGTCTGCAGAATGAGTTTGCTTTTAGTGTTAATCTTTATTAGAGTTACACGGTGCTCAAAAACAACGTCCGAAACTAAAGCAGATTTTATTATTAAAGTAGCTGCTAGTACCCAGCGCAGCCCGGGCTTTATTCTGCTTGTGATGTGAATGGGATAGGAAAAAGAGAAGGGGACGTTTTTTTCGAAATCTGGAAAAAAAAAAAACCCGCCTCAGAATCATTGCCTTTCCAAAACAAAGTTTGTCAGTTTACCTTATAATATAACTTGCTGAAGTCTATAGCTTTATAATATGGGACTTTACGCAGAGTTTTCCGAAATTAGACGTAGAAAACGACCTTATTTTGAGGGAAGTGAGAAAAATTATTTTCTTTTAAAAAATAACCAAAGGCATCCTTCTTTTTGTAACCGTATGGGAGGTTTCTAGAATAAGATAACATTAAAATATATAAATTAATTCTTTGAATTATCTGAACTTTGTACCTTACAAACTTCATGAATTCCAAAACCTTGTGAAAATAATGTTTCTTGCGTCGCTTTTCCTAGGTTTCCCCCTTTGAATTGCTCTATATTATAAAAACAAAAATAATTAAGGTCGGAAAAACACAATTGAAAACGTTTTGACTGACGAATAACAATAATATTGCTATTTTTGTTACTATTCATTGTGGAATTCGATGTATTGAAAAAAAATTAACTTTTTCCATTTTCGACCGTTACCGGTTTCATCTTATTATAGACACCTTCAGACTGGTACCTGAGATTTTTTATTGATATTTGTATTATGTTAGACTTTAAACGGATACATATTTTACGAGGATATATATTATTTCCTGTTTTAACGTAAAACGTGTATCCTTTAATATCAATAAAAATTCCCATGTTACCAAGAATATAATAATAATAGCAATAGACCTGTAAATGACTAGAAAATCCAAATAAGGTATTTCCTGAATATGTAGTAAATTAATCTTTAAAACCGAAGAATTATGCATGCTGGTATTAACCAAATAATTTCAATTTCAGCTGTGAAACACGACATAGTAACGAAGTTAGGAAAATACATGTAATTGTAATAAAATCATTGTATACCATCCTTAACCCCCTCCCCCAAACGTTAGTCAATAAACCATAGTTTAAAGAATAAATGTACCAGTCTGAAGATGGCCATAATAATTGAAACCGGTAACGGTAAAAAATAAAATAAGTGGAAAAAGTTTAAAATTGGTCCAATATATCAGAGTGACAAAAACACGGCGCCTTTAGTTGCTGTACTGGATGCCTACAAGGTTATCCGTGTCAAGATGGAATCTAATTATTATTATTATTTTTTATTTTTTTATTAGGTACAATATTTTTTACAATTCAAGTTTTCCAGTAATGTAGGCCTCACTGGGTGACTTGCCCGTGCTGATGCCTTCATTTTATAATATGAAAATATAAACTACATAATACATTTAAAGAGAAAAATTATACATTTAAAATTAAAAATACATAATAATATATTTAAAATTTTAAAAAAAATAGTACATTGAAAATAATCTTGTTTGTTTGTGAGTGATGTGTGTTTATATTGGTTTTGTGTGTTACGTGTAGGTTTTATTTTTATTTATGCTATGAAATTTTGGTAATATTGTTTTTTTTGTTCTTTAATCCATTTTGTAATTTTGTGTGTGAATTTATTTTTATTTTCCTCAATTTTAATTTCAAGTTTTAAACTGTTGAAAGCTTTTATTGCATGGTATTGGTAGTGTCTTTGTCCAAAGCTTGAATTTACTGTCGTAGTTTTTATGTTTTCTTTGTACGCTTGTCTAACTGGTCTGTTAGTGTTATTTTGTGTATGTTGAAATTTATTTTTTTTGTCAAAAATGTAGTTTAGTAGTGTTTTAACGTATAATTGGCGTATATCTAGTAATTATTTTTGATTTCTGAATGTACCCACTAAGATTTGACTGCTGGTATAATTTTTATCACGCCAGTCTTTACGTTGGCTACCCTGAGGCTAAATGTAATTTAAATCTCTTAGTATAATTTATTAATAATAATTAATATTTCTTGTAACTTTTGTATGAAATGGAAACTGTTTTCATTCTTTATTATTATTTTTTATTTCCTTAAATACGTGCTCTATATATTTCTTAATCATATCTTTGTTCTATATCACGTACACCAAGGTAAACATGTGACTAGTGTGCCATTGTTCACCTTAGAACTGGTCTCTAGTGACCTAATTAGGTGAAGACCGCAGTAAACCAAATGTATTTAGGTTTATCACATTGTGATATACCTATACCACACGACGTGATAAAATGAAATAAAAATGCTTTTATCACGTATGGCGGACACTGTAAAAATGTCTAATTAAAAAAAATTCTGAATTAGTTTGCTTTTAGCGTCAATCTTTCAAAGTTAACGAATTATAATACATTTTATAGTGGAGTCACTTAGTGAGTAATATTTAATTGTAATATTTAATCAGTGATTCTCAAACTAAAGAAGTGAAACAGAAAGACATAAAAAGATTCATTAGCTTCTAGTAATTGAAAACAGGAACTTTTCTTCATCGGGGAAGTGCTCTGACCACCGAGCTAATTCGACCATATCAACTTACGTCATTTTAAGTGTATCATACTTCGACTGAGAGCTACCAACACTATCTTCATTTTCTTAAAGCATATTTATTTTGCTCCTATCTTTATGTATGATTACAAGGGTTCTATGATATTTCAACAAAACACAAATTTAAAAAGTGATATAGAGTCATTAAAAGTGATGAAACAAAAACTAGGTTAAATAGTTACCTATGTAACCTATTTAACCTAGTTTTTGTTTCATCACTTTTCATCGCTTTGTATCACTTTTTGTAGGTGTGTTGAACTGTAATTTTGATGAGATACCCGGTCACCGATTGCAAGATTTTGCCCGAACTAAATGCAATATGGTAGAATTAGCTCAGTGGTCTGAGAAGTCCTAGGTTCAATTCCTAGATGCAACTGAATCTTTATGTTTTTTCTGTTTTACAACTTTCGTTTGGCAGTCGTTAATTATATATAATATTATATTTAGTTTAATTTTCTGGAGAAGTTTCTTAACACGGGTAAGAAAACGGACATCTGTATTTATTTTATTTTTGTACCAAGACAGTCTTTATGATGGACAAGGTAAGGCCGTCGCAAGGTGAGCTTTGGTACTCGTATGTAAAGGCTGTACAATAAACTAACCCTGAATGCTCGTAAGGGGAACGCGCAACGTATGTCATGCAAAGAAATGCATTCTTACTGGTTGCAATTATTTGCAATGACCCTGAATGCGATTCTTTGCAATGATCCTGAATACTTGACGTTTTAAAGCGCTGCGGTGGTTTCCACACAAACGAAGAGTAATTCCTCGGCGTTAACGTCGTAAATCCAAAACAATATGATTGGTTTGGTTTTTCGCGAGCTGTGGCAGGATGGTAAGAGCGACAAAAGTTCAGGCGACACAAACCTGTAATAACGGGGGTTTCCTCGAAACTCACATTTTAATCAATTTCGACTTACTCCGATTTACTTTGACTTATTAAAGATTAATAAAAACAGCACCTTACCATTAAAATATTTTGCGTAAAACGGTTTGAAATAAATCCCGCGGAAAGATCAATTTTCTAGGCCTGCCAGGGCAAATTCGACTATAGTTCCTTCCAATACGCCGGGCACCGCGCCGAATATTTGTGTAGACGCCTTCTTTACTTACGTCGATAAGATTTTCACTTTATTTTAGGGGATTGCGTCGTCTTAAGTCCCAAAGACCCAAAACCTAGAATTGAAACATAGTTCGAAATGTCTTTGGCTTTGTCGAGTTATGAGATCAATCGGTCCGGTTACCCTAATTTACCGCTTTTATTCCCCCCACTTCCTCTAAGTTAAGAACGGGTTGTTTCACGGAATTTGAAAAATTCATCAAATTTTAAACTTGATTGTCAAGAAATATGATTTAAGATTTTCACGGCCAAAAGTATTTTTGTTATTTGTTTTTGGGGTGTTATGCCGTGTTGCGCATAACACATCTGCCCTGATGATGGACACTGCAATGCTGTCCGAAACGTTGGCTAAAGAAGGAGTTAGCGCAACACGGCATAACACCCCAAAAACAAATAACAAAAATTGATTGTCAAGTTCTATTCAAGTTCTTTTATTATATCACTATTGGCCAGTTGCTTCACGAAACTGAAATCATAACAGCACTTAAAATCAACTTTTAAATTAGACGAATTGTTCAAGTTCTGTGTATTTCCCGTCCTTAGTATTTCAATATAATTTAGTCACAAGTTTACTCTGACCTTTATGCTATTTGTTAGTTGTTTTTATTAACTTTAGAAAAGTTTAGCCGCCTTTTTGTTGTTTTCTATACATACGAATATTACCACAATTTACTTTATATATGAGAAATAGTATTCCTAAAGATTTTCGCATAATATATTATTATCTACTCTCTGGAATCTCCATACCGTTTTACTTTGGAACTATTCTTATATGGTTATCACTTAAGTTTACTTTAAAATTTGTTTCGCGGAAGCGGCTTATTTTTAGCAGTTTTCGAAGGGTTTTATTAATTTCCGAAACGGAAGCGCTCAAATATCAGAACCCGGTACAAAAAAGTGGGTGTGTCAAGCCTACGCAAGACAGAAGTGAAACTTCTAGTTTCAGCTGATGCTTGGCGTGGCGCAGTTCGCTGGTGTCTGAGAGAGAGGAAAGAAGAGAAGAGAGAGAACGTTCGTGAGCGGCTCCCCCACCTCAACAAGGTTTCACTTCAAAAATGCCACAGCCGAGAATCGAACCTCGCTTAACTGATTGAAAGCCAACCACGCTGAGCACCAACTGTAAGCAAAGCCGCATAAATTGATTATATTATGTAGGTTCTGAAAATATGAGAGCTTGTTATGTTTTATAATGTTACCTACATCACACCCAAAATATAATATATTTTTAAAAATAATGTACAATGTACAGAAATAGAATCCCACACAAGATCGCGTAGTGCGCTCTAGCGAACGGATATTTTATCAGAGGGAGATAGTTTTAATTTTTTTTTCTGTAAATTATTACATATTATCAAAATAAATAAATTAATTAAATAAATGTAATACAATTATCATAATATACGGATTAGATAATAATTTTAATCCAACACAATAACGCAAAGCGCGCTCTAGCGGAGTAATGTTTTATCACAGTGAGATAAGTGTTTTTATTATTTTGCAATATTATTTTCTTTTAAAAAATGTTCTGACCTACTAAAAAATAAGATATTGAATGAAAAAGGCGTTAAAAACAAAAAAATAATGTGCGATGGCCGAGAATCGAACTCGGATCAACTGCTTGGAAGGCAACTATGCTGACCATTACACCACCAACACCAGTTGTCGGGATGAGCTAAGAAGCATTTATATGTTACTTCAAAACTTTGACTAGATCAAATGAACTTTAATCGGTGGTCCCGCATTTTCGTTTCGGTCATGAGTCGGTTTTACTGCGGTCCTCGAAATTGCATGACGCGCGTAAAGAAGTTTCACTTCAATAACGTACTTTCATAACACTTTCAGGGTAGGGTATACTGGACCTTTTTGTTTTAAAATAGCTGAAACTTATAAATGGCACGAGAAGAAAGGAAAGAAAGGTCTAACAGACGGCTACAAGCAAACTCATACTTTTATTTATTCCATCTTTCAGGCTACAAATTGAGTAAAGAAAGGAACTATTTTTGAAATACAAATTCTTCGGCGAGCTTCTTACAAAGGGGAAAGGAGGACGTCCAGTGACTCCGGGAATTTGAATGAATTAAATTAATAGAATATTCCGGATTATTATTATAATCATGAAATTGAGCTCTTTGCAATAACTATTATGAAATCAATATTTCCTGTAATTATTTGAACACTTACTAATAAAAGTGTTTTCAATCCTACGCTACTGATAAACAGCCATTAGTTATTTCACAATTTATAATTTAAAAATAAAATGTAATTAATACCACCCATGGAGGAAGAAAAGGAGAGACGATGGCGCTGAGGCAACTGGGCACATCACATCAAACTCAACCGGGCACAATTAGTCGTGGCTTACTAGGCCATTATGGTTCCAGTAGACTGTTCCTTCGTAAGCTCTAAAGTGCTATTGAACCTTTAAAAGATGAAATGCATTGTGTAATTTTATGAAAACCATAAGGAAGAAAGTTAAAAAGTAGGGTTGGCATTACTTTTAAAGTGAAAGTTTTTTTTTTTTAAAATAATAATTCAACCTCACAACGTGTTGGGGATGCCAAAGTCCCACTGGCTCCAGATTGGGAGCAGTTCTGACTGTTGTGCGATATTCACATAAAAAAGCTCCGTGGTCAAATCGATTGCTCCATTGATTGTTTATATTTTGGACAAATGAACGACTCTGTATACAAAGTTTTTTTTTTATTATTTGGGTAAATCGTGTTAGTTCTATCTATTATCTGATTTTTACCCCAAACCAATGAACCTATTATCGCGATTCGACATCGTTGTGTATATTTATCGACATTATGCCCTGATGGCGCGACAAGGAATAAAAACCCACAAGTTAATAACAATAATTCTTTCTGCCGTGAAAATCGATAATTATAATTAACCTGTTGTTTACATTAATCACACATTACTCATTTTTCACACATCACAATGTAGGCATTATCAGAACGTTTTATGCCATCTCTAATCTCCACGTATCGTCTATTTGTAACGTTACTCATTTATATATTTTTGAAATTTGTGCGATATTCGTTATATCATGATTGCGCACGTTTCAGTTCTTTACCATCATAAAATCTTACTCCATTAGGTATAGTTGCCTTTTTGTCTCCGGTCAGAGGAGGCTTTGAGCCCCGCCAGTATTATTCTGCATTGTCGTGAGTGACGCAGCCTCCCACTTACTTCCTCGTTCGTGTGGCAGCCAGTCACGCCGGTACCTGGTACCTACCTACCTTTTACCAACCTACAGTACCTACCTACAAACAGTTCCTACCTACAAACAGTACCTACCTACAAACAGTACCTACCTACAAACTGTACCTACCTACAAACAGTACCTACATATTAACACCTACCTACCTGGTACCTACCTACCTGGTACATACCTACCTGATACTCACATACAGTACCTACCTACAAAAAGTACCTATCTACTATTACAGACCACCTCAGAACAGGAAACCCTAGTGAGGTAGACTGTGAAAAAAGTTTAATATATACATATATTATACTTTATACCTACATCATGTACAAACTTTGCAATTGTAACTATTAAAAAAATTAAATTTAAAAAAAACTTACTTTATCTACCTACCCGTCTATAGTACCTACTTAGTATACAGTATACAGTGAATCAGATACTTGAGTCGGGCCATGTCAAGAGTCAGAACAATAGAAGAGTATGTATGAGACGATGTATGAATGTGAATGAGTCAAGGAGTGTGTGCCAAGACCGAGTTGTTTGGCGGTCCGTCCTCTCTGCCTATCCCTGCGGGGAAACGGCGTGATGGTTAGTTAGTTAGTTAGTTAGTATACAGTACCTTGTACCTATAGTGGTGTGCGAATTAATTGGGACAAGCACCTTATCAGCTACCATGCACATACCAAGCATTATTATAACCTATCTCAAGATGCTAAAAATAATACATGCATCAAAACCGTCAATGTATATCACCCATAGTAATGACACAAGAGCCTAAAACACATGGGAAAATGTTGGTACCGAAATAAACGACAACCTTTGCTCGAAGACATTTGTATTGCTCTTTCTTGCATTTTCACTATATATTATTTTAACTGTACATTGTACAACTGTCGCCTACCTCAGGACAGGTTACCCCCCAGTGATGTAGGTAATGTAAAGCATATAATTAATAAAAATAATATTTTAATAAATAAATACGACGAGACATTTTTATAAATCCCACCCAGGAATTATTAGATTTGTGGTCAAATAAAATTATTCACGCAAAACACTTCAATTATCTCAACCAAACGTATGTTGACAAATTTTCGTCAAACAAATGGTTGAGTATTGGAGAGTTGAGCGCAGAAATAGAAGGATTTATGCTTGCCATTCAGGATAGAGTCATTAATACTAAAAATTATAGGAAGCATATAATCAAAGATACAAATCAAATTGATGATTTATGTAGAAAATTTTTGGCTTTTCCGGAAACTGTAGAACATATTATATCGGGATGTTCTGTATTAGCACCGTTCGAGTATACATTTAGGCACAATCAAGTTTAAAAAAAACTCACCAAAGTTTGGTAATTAAACATAACTTGATTGACTGCCGTAATATAATACCATATTATGAATACGAACCAAATTCATTTTTAGAAAATGAATTTTATAAAATATATTATGATAAAACTGTACTAACAGACCGAACGATTAGTCACAATAGACCCGATATAGTTTTACATGACAAAATTTAAAAAAAAACTATCATTTATGTCGCTATTCCAAATTCCTGTAATATTCAAAAATCTGTTTCTGAAAAAATTAGAAAATACACATATTTAGGAAATGAGATTAAAAGAATTTGGCATTCTTAGAATATAAAAATGTTGCCATTTGTTATTTCGGCTACTGGCATTATACCTAGCTCTCTAATTTAAAATTTAGGCGTATTATTACAGATCTCTGTCAACGAATTTATATATAAAAATGCAAAAATCAGTCATGAAATACTCGTACATGTAGGATTACGAAAGATTTAAAAAAAAATTATATTGAGGGATCAGTAGGATTTATAGGTCCAGTTGGGAATTCTACGGAGCCGAACCCTCTGATATGAAAATATATATACATTGATGATAATATAACATTCCCATTTGATCTCTAGTGAGTTGACGTGTTGTTTTTGTATTGTTTTGTATTTATTATGCTTATATAATGCACTTGCATAATGTGGATTGACTAGATGATCATTTGTGGAAAAGTGTGTGGAAGGGTTTAGTTTTTCCTGTGGTGAAGATTTATCCCGGACATAAAGTCGAAAAAATAATATATAATAATAAAAGATATAAATATTATAAAACGAAAAAAAAAATGTGTGTAATCGTAGCTTTACTTTTGTGAGTAATGCACGTGGTCGGATAACAAAATGTTCACCCTCACATTTCAAATCTCAAATAGAACAAACTGTCCTAGTGCGAAGTAATAATCATTATAAAGTTGTGTTTATACGAACGCATTGTAAATCACCTAAACATAAAAAAATTATAATAACTATTTATTTATTTGGGTACTATCGAAAAAAATGTCTACGTTGTTAACGTTACTAAAATGTTACCCCCGTATAGACCTATATAATATCCAAAAATTTAGTTCAGAATATTGATTATGTTGGAGTTTGAAGCATTATTAAACTGCCATAAAGGGGAACTTTGTTAAATAGGAGCATTCAGAATAATTTAATTCGGAAATTCCGCGAAAAGACGGAAGAAAAACGAACAGAATAATATTATTGCATCTCCGAACAATTTGATTAGAAGTGGGAAGACGCAAGAGAAGAAGGAAGTGAAAGATTCGAGGAAGTTAGCTATAAAACCCTCCCGGTAAATGCTACGCCACCCACTTCATTACACTTTACTTCACACAATCTCTCTCGTCTCGTCTCGCCTCTTGCCAAAACTCTACACAACTCTACACAATATTGTTTTCACAATTTCTGCAAAAATACTACGGCAGAGAAGCTCTATATTTTTAATCAGTAGGTATCGTATACAATACGGAGGAAAATGAGTTGGTATTACTAATTTATTAAGAATTTCTTCAAATTATTGGTAATCCGGTTAAAACCCGGTTTAGGTCCGGGATTGCAGGCCCTTAACGAATGATTCAATAGGTTTCCTGATAAACTTTTAGTAAAATACGAATATATTATAACGATGTCGGAATGTTCATAAAAGTCTTAATACTTTCTCATTTCGTAATTATATATTATCAAGGCATACCCTTGTATTATGCAGGTACATGAACACGTTTTTCGATATATTAGGAATTTACTAAAAGTTTATCAGGAAACGGCCTGCAATCCCGTTTTTAACCGGATTACCAATAATTTGAAGATATCCTTAATAAATTAGCAATATTAATTTTTCCCCGTGTACGAAACAATAAAGATTTTTGTAATAAAATGAAGTATTCTAAAAAGATATACATATAACCTTTTTGAGATTCCGCGGACACTTAAATACAAAACTAAGATTGATGAGGAAAAAGTTATGCCCACAAAAGTCTCAGCACGTACCCGATTGACTTCAACCAAAGATTCCGGAGCATATTTGTAGTGAAAAATGTGACCGTCATTTTGCTGTGTGACGTTCACTTCAGCAGACGTTGTAAAACTACCGCATCATTCAGTCAGTCACCACGCACTCAGTCTCGTTCCATCATACAGACGAGACAGAGCGCGTAACACGTGACCCGTTGCGACCGTGTGATCAGTGGCGTCGTGTGGTAGAAATAAAATGAAAAGTATGTCTTTTTTTTTTTTTTTTTTTAAATAATAAAAACACATCCTCAAAATTCGCAGAACATCTCTTGGTGAATAATCATACCCCACTTAACAACAAGGGTCCTAAACCATTGCATATAGAAAAAAAAGGGCATTAGATTAAATTTACTTGAACAATTAGAAATCAATAAACGAACGAATGACCCAAATTTAACACTAATTAATAAAGTACGGAAAATAATTTACTCACCACTTCTCAGTATTTTCACAAAACCCAAGCAGTATAATGCACCCAAATAATTCATAGCAATAAAGTCATTAGTAAATAATTAAGAACTCATTACCATTTACTGAGGGGAAAACATAGACTGGTTTAACCAACAATAGATTTTATTTACCTACCGTCGTACCGTCTAGAATACAGTGAAACACGCTCCACATTAAAATTGCCTAAACGATAAGGATTTACAAGTAAATCTAGTACAACGTTTTTAATAATTGAAATCACTTGGTGTTCGACGTTTACAGTCCGTTAGATTTGTGTAAAAAAGTGTAAAGTGAGCTGTGTAGTGATTAATAAAATAATTATAAAAACATTTCTTACATCTTAAACAGACTAAACACGCAGGCGCTAATATCAAGTGTTGTCATTATATCGCCATTGGTCGTAAATGTCGTCATCTATCTCGCTATTGGCCGAAAGTGTCTGATTTTGGAACTGTGCCCTACGGATTACGGCAAACAGGCGCTAGTCTGACAAGAGCAACTTATTTACTTATCAACTAAACATAAATAAATAAAAATTATAAAATTTATTATTATTCATCGTCATAAAAAAAACACGCATAATGTTTAATTGTGAAGGATGCCAGCTACAAGCAAAAAATAATGATGTAATGACATGCTGTCAATGCTCGCTGAGTTATCATTTCCAATGTCTGGGAACAACGAAGGAAAATTACCTGAAGCAATCTAAGAATTACAAAGCAACTTGGAAGTGCCCAGAATGTAAGGTGAAACAGCGGTCTACAGGAAGTAATGCGGAAACCCCTGTTCGCGGTAATAGTTCCACTGCACATAGTATGACCCTAAGTGATGAATCTAAATTAATGATGTCTCATATAGACCGTAAGTTAGATGACGTTTTAAAAAATCTTAAAAACGAGCTATTTGTATACCTCAACTCACAAATAGTGGAAGAATTAGGGGACATCAAGACAAAGTTAAGTCATTTCGATGAACTCAAAACATCCCTAGAATTCTTCTCCACGGAGTACGACAGACTTAACAAAATATGCAAAGAAAATGAAGCAGAAATTAAAAAACTTAATGCTGAGAATTTTCGTCTACAACAGAGCCAAGAGGTACTTATGAATAAATTTAATGATATCGAGCAGACGAACAGGAACTGCAATGTGGAGATCCAGATGGTTCCTGAAAAGAAGGATGAAGTTATCAAGACGTCAGTGCTAAAATTGTGTACTGCTGTCAACTACACATTAAAGGAAGATGATATTAAGTCCTGCCACCGAACACCTCATCATCCGAATGCCGTTCCAGGTTCTCGACCTAAAAATATTATTCTAGCTCTACCCAGCCCTCGTATACGCGACGAACTACTATCAGCAGTGAAAGCTTTTAATCGTAGGAATGCTGATAACGAATTGAATCGCCAACATCTTGGATTCCCGGACTCTTCCCCCATTTATGTATGCGAACATCTATCTCCACACAACAAGGATATACACGCAGCTGCTAGGCGCGCCGCCAAAGATCTTCGCTACAAGTACGTGTGGGTCAAGCATGGGCGCGTTTACTTAAGAAAAGATGACACTTCTGCTTCAGTACTAGTAAAAAACAAGGATTCACTCCTTAAACTATCTCAGTAATCCTCCGTGTTTTAACTGATTGTATACATATGTCTTATAAAATACAAAATGGATCTGAAAATTTTCTACCAAAACGTTAGGGGAATTAAAACTAAAACAAATGACATAAAAAATGAAGTTATAATCAATAATTACGATGTAATTTGCTTCACTGAAACTTGGTTAAATTCATCAATATTCAATAATGAATTGTTTGACGAGCGTTACCTGGTTTTTCGAAGAGATCGGGAATCCACTAACTCTACATCTAGAAAAGGTGGGGGGGTATTAGCAGCAGTCAATAAAAAAATAATAACAATTCATAAATCATCTTGGGAAAGTGGTGGTGAAGATTTATGGTTAATGATAAAACCGCATGAAAATTCGAACTCATTCATCTACATATGTGTACTGTACATTCCCCCTAATCTATCTGTCGATGATTACTGTAATCGAATCAAAAATATTCAGGATATTTATTTGCAACACATTAATCCCAAATCTCAATTTATAATCGTTGGTGATTTTAATCAACCTGAAATTAAATGGACACCTGACATAGCATATTATAAAAAAATACTAGCTCCAACCAATTACTCTAGTCACAAAGCTCACTGCCTTGTCAATTTGATCTCAGTGTGTAACCTTCACCAATTTAATTATTTACTTAACAAAAATTTTAATATTCTCGACCTTGTTCTATCCGATAAAACCAATATTAATATTTCAGCCACAGCTAACTTATCAAAAATCGATCATCATCATCCCTGTTTTGAAATAAATGTAAATTTAGAAAAAATGCAATACTTACAAGAAAATCACTCTCCTGTCAAACATAACTTCAAGAAAGGTAATTATGAAGGATGTTGTCAGGATCTAACAAATGTAAATTGGACCTCACTTTTCAGCAACTGTCATCTCAACAATAAGGTACAGTTATTCTACAATATTCTATGGGAAATTATAGATAAACACATTCAAAAAAAAAACTCACATAAAAAATCACTATCCTAATTGGTTTAGCGAATCTCTAAAAATGCTCCTCAAAGAGAAAAATAAGGTTAGACTACGGGCTAAAAAACACAATAACCCAAGAGACTATGCCGAGTTTGCTACTCTTAGAAAAAGATCAAAAAAAATACTTAAAGAATGCTACACAACCTATATTAACCTAGTTGAGCAAGGGATAAAAGATAATGTAAAGACTTTCTGGGCGTATTCTAAATCATTGCGTAATACAAATTCTATTCCAAAAATAATGTATATGGATTCAATGTCTGCAAATAATGGACAGCAGATTGCCAACATGTTCTCTAATTACTTTGGATCAGTTTATACTCAGTCGAATCCCACATCAAATACTTTCGGACTAAATGCTGCTCTATTCAACCAATTTAGTCTTAGTAAACTTAATGTAAGCATGGAATCAATTAAATCCTGTTTAGAAAGAATTGATATACATAAAGGCCCAGGACCAGACAAAATACCTCCTCTGTTTGTAAGATGTTGCTCTAGCTCGTTGATTAAGCCACTTTTCATTATATTTAACGAATCATTATCTACAGGAACTTTCCCAGATTTATGGAAAAATGCACATATTGTTCCAATACATAAATCTGGTGATCAGTCTTTTGTGAAAAATTACCGACCAATCAGTATTTTTATCATGTTTTGCAAAAGTCTTCGAATCTATAATGTATAATTTCATATTCACACACTTTAAACCACAATTATGCATTAATCAACATGGATTTGTTCCCAACAGATCTATTAATTCTAATCTTCTTGACTTTTGTGATTACGTTTGCAGTGCTTTTAACGAAAGAACTCAAGTAGATACCATTTACACAGATTTTAAAAAGGCATTTGATAAAGTAAACCATTCTATTCTACTACAGAAGCTTGATCGTATAGGTATCCACGGTGATCTATTAAGATGGCTTAAATCTTACTTGGAAAATAGAACACAGTTAGTACTTATAAATGGGTATGAGTCACCTCCCATAATTGTAACCTCAGGTGTACCTCAGGGGTCCAATCTTGGCCCTCTGCTTTTTTTAATCTTTATTAATGACCTTGGCCCCATGTTACGCTGCCATTTTGTTTTATTTGCTGATGATCTCAAGATTTACCGTAAAATTTCCACTGATTCTGATCAAGTTATGCTTCAAGAAGATCTTTACACACTATATAGCTGGTGTACTCAAAACGATATGTTTCTAAATATTGATAAATGTTACATTATAACCTTCACTCGTAACAGAAGACGAAAGAATCGTGCATATTTCATTAATAATGTTCAATTAAATGCAGTCACCACTATTAGAGATCTAGGAATCACACTTGATTCAAAATTTAAGTTTGATGTACATATCAGTGATATCACGAGTAAATCCTTGAAAATGATTGGTTTTATACATAGAATATCGAAACCATTTAAAAATACCCAATCCATTATAACCTTGTACCACTCGTTGGTCAGAAGCAAATTGGAATATGGTAGTGTTATCTGGAACCCTCACTACTTGAAATATTCAAAAACTATTGAATCTGTACATAAAACATTTCTAAGATTGTTATCGTTTAAACTTGGACTAAGTTCCGTACTGCAGTCTTATGAGGAACGACTCCAATACTTTAACTTTACGACCCTGGATAAAAGAAGACAATTTGCTGACTTAATATGTCTACACAAAATTATTCATGACAAGCTTGAAGCAACTCAATGTGTGAGCAATATTCTTATTAAAGTTCCTAATAGACGTAATCTAAGGAATCATAATATATTCCATCTAGAATTATTTAAGAACAATATTGCCTACTTCAATCCATTATCTAGAATGTGTCGTCTGTACAATTCTATTGAGTGTAACTATATAGATATATATGCAAATAGTCTCACTTATTTTAAAAAGCAAATTAGCAATAGATTGTGAATGTTTGTTGTTTTTTTTTTTATTTACTCTATTTGTTTTCTGTTTTATTTTTGTTTCTCTTGTTTTTTTGGATCATATATTTATCTGTATGTTTTGTTTCTGATATCTCTTTTTTTTGCCTTTGCTCACGTTTTGCTGTTTATATATTTTTTTGTTAATACATAGTGTATAATGACACTTAATCTGTGCATGATGTGAACATTTTTAAGTGGACTGTTGACATATACGTTTTTTTTGCAGCGCTTATCTAATGATTTTTTTTCATGTTAATAGTCTGTAAATGTTCCTAAACAATAAATAAATAAATAAATAAAGATCATGTCATCGGTTTAACCCAAAGATATTAGAAGAACGAGATATGCTATGTTGGCCGCCGGACCGTAGCCGGAGTACTACCTAATTAGGGTACTTTGAACGGTATCGGGACGTGTACGCACAGAAATCTGTTCTATGTATTAGTGCGGATACCTTAGCGATGCCTTAGCGTAAGCGAAGGTGTGCAGTAGTATTGGTGAACAAAACCGGCGACACTCGGCAAAACAATTCCACTCAGTACGAACTGCGCATAGCACATCTCGTTCTTCTAATATCTTTGGTTTAACCAGTAATAAATCAATGTATACACCTTCAAAATTTACATTTGAAATAGCATAAATACGTCGTCTCAATGTGGACTAACCACAGTTTGAAAATGGCCTTGTAAGCCGAAACAGCTGTCACAATAATAAAAAACTAAAACACTTGCAGAACTTAATAATAATATTATCAAATTTAATCTAAATTAAATTTACAAAAAATTAAATGGAGTTCTACGAATTAAACACAAAAACAATAAATAAAGAAAAGTATATCATCGGACAGCAAAACGACATCTACATTTTCAATACAAATGTGCTCTGGAATCGCTGGAAGTAATTGGAGTACGTGCTGATACACTCTGTCGAACTCTACATTAATTTCAGTATGATTACTTAAAATGAACTTATTATTAGATCAGCCAATTTAAAGCTCACCGTTCGAGAGATTTTAGTGGAACCCACCAACAGAATTTCTGATTTATGATTCAAATAGAAGGTCATTAGGCGTTAGTTTTTGTTATCATTATTTACTAATTATTAAACAAACTGATAAAAATATTATATCCGTTTTGCAAAAAAAATACTATATCCGTTATCCGCATCCTTATCAATAATGCATTACGTGTAAAATAACTTTTATCCGATGTAAATTATGTACATTATAATCATTTTTAGTTTGTTCAAGCGCGCTTTGCATTCCTAACTCTGTGCTAACAAGGAATTTCGCTCGTAGGATCGGCTTGGCAAACAGCTCTACTCCAATCGTTGGCCGGGAGACGAAAAGGTTGGGACTTACCAGCGCTAAACAAGCACAAGTGTAAATACCATTTAGTGGATATTCTTATAAAGGCGGGTCAACTAATAGTATGTATTCACCATAGACGTCAAAATTGATAGAATTACCCTAATATGAAATGCGGGATATATGAAATTGATAGAATTACCCTAATATGAAATGCGGGATATATGAAATTGATAGAATTACCCTAATATGAAATGCGGGATATATGAAATTGATAGAATTACCCTAATATGAAATCATTTCGACGAACTGAAGGCAAAATACGTGACCATATTTTTGGCACCAGGAGAGTTCTAGATCAATCTACAACATCGGGCGTATGTCGAACGCAAAAGAGCTCACATTGAAATAACCAGGCCCTGCGCAGAAAATTAATGTTAACGGTTTTGCCGCGCAGTCCGTTGTGAGACTTTTCTGCGCAGTAACCGAATGTTCGTAAAATCGGTTAAAAAACCGAATCGCCTTTAGATCGGGTTGCGAGGTGGGTAAAGTATAACTCATTTGTAAAAGTCTTAAAGTGTAAAAATATTCAGTTTTTGAAATGTCCGAACTTTTGTTCACCCGATTTGGGATTAGTAGTAGAGTTTTTTAAGCAGCCAGCAATTTGCGCGCTATTCTAAAAATGTCCAGTAATTCGTAAGCAGTTTTTATTTCTGTGGACCAAATGGTGATATTACAACGCGAGTTGCCTGCTTACTGTCAGATTAATTTATTGACAAATTAGAGAAAGGAAGACTGTCACGCCCCCTCCCCACCCTGCGCAACTTTGGTTTGTTCCCCTTTCCCTGACGGGCTAGTCTACCAATTTTGGTGTCTATGGTTGCGACTTACCAGTCCTAAACAAGCAGAAGCAGTGTAAATACCATTTAATACGGATATTCTTATAAAGGCAGGTCAAATAATAATATTATGTATTCTCTGAATAAACAGACTGAAAAGATAAGCAAAAGCTTCGAGCACTTTGTTCAAGCTTTTGCATATTATACCAAATAGCGTTTGTGGTACATCGATTCACCATCATCATTGGTCTCTTTCCCTTTTGCTAAACCGGTTGTGGACCAATATTTAAGTTAACAAATGATTTTGTACGACCACACAAATTATATTGTCTCAAACGTATTTTTTTACTGTTTCAGGTAAGTGCCCTCTATTTTACTCCAGATATTCGCGTTCGTTCCACGTTCACCTGACAAGGTAAGGAAGCTATAAATGAAAGATCATTAAACTATTTTCACACTATTCGAAATATGTTTTGTAATCGTCTGGAGCCAGTGAGACTACGGCATTCCCAATTGGGGTATGTTGTGAGGCTGAATAATAATAATATCATGGCATTTATATAGCGCAGTATAGTGTCATTTCATTTCATGTGCGTGAAGTGAAGGTAGTGAGGAGGGAAAGGAGATAGGGAAGAAGAAGGTGAGGAAGTACCTGGCCATTCAGATCTGGTCGCCAAACACGGCCAAAGCCATTTCAAGCAACGTTTTTCTGAACGGTGGTCTCACACCAGGGCCATACTGCGAGTATCTTCCACTCTGGAAAGTGCCGCAAATGTATTATATATTATTTTAAATGAGAAAATTGTGAAAAAACACAAATTAAAATTGCATGCGCACGCTGGGATTTGAACCCGCGACCTCCAGCTTGCTAGAGTCTTACCCCTCGTCGTTTCATTCATTTAAAAATAATTAGACAAAAAAAATTCTCTTAACTCCAAAAAAACCATTGGGCAAATCGTTTATAACTATACCAGAAAGATTCAGAAATATAAATAAGAATTTAAAGATATTAAATTTCACCTTAGAACACACTGATAAATTTAAATTGTAACATATAAATAAACAAATAACGATAATATAATAACACACCCCCCATACACACAAGCTGAGTGGTACATCTTATAAATATTACATTATATCAAATTATTATTACATTGTAACATTTTTTTGTAAATGATGTAAACATTACTTTTTTTAATAAACATATTAAAAAATAAAAAATGTCGAATGAATTTTATTCATTTATTTACAAGACGGAATATCATCAATCGTTTGCCGCAAATAATATCTTGATCTTGTACATGCCTGTGTTTGTAGGTTTGTCTTATCATTATAAGATCAGATTTCGTCTCCTCCATAAATGTTTTTCAGTCCTTAAACCTTTTAATTTTGCTCAGATCTTCTTCCACATAGTCACTTCAGCACTACTAACCATGGTTTTCGGTGTTCTTTCATCAGATATTCTCTCCACTCGCAGTCCATCGCAGTCTTTGTTGCCTACAGAATTTTACGATGGCTTCATGTTTCATGCTCAGTTAGGTTTATGGTTGATTTAAATTTTGTAAATTTATGTAAAAAGTAAATCCCCCATATTTTATTTGAAGCCTAGCCTAGTTGCTTGAGATCCCGCTGGTGGCACGCGCAGCTCCTGCCAAAGGTCAATGGTTCAACCCCGCTGAAAAATGGCGATCAAATTAAGCTGATATTGCTCGATGGTATTTGCAGGTGATGCTCGTTAAACGTCAATTCAATTTACGCACTTTCGCTCCATCGCCGCGAGGAAGGAAGAATTCAATAACGTCCCATTTGTGAGGGGGACGTCACAAAGTGTGAAAAACCCAAGAAAAGTCTTTGATGGAAAAGTGTGTGGCATTGATTAAAAAATATGTGTCACCTTTTATTTATTTTACAAACGAGTGGGTCCCGCAGAGTACCTTACAACTGTAACAAATAATGTACTTGCAAACTTGCAATCGGAGGCATCTCTACTATTATGTTGGTATTGAGGCCACTAGCGCAAACAATAAAGGTCGTTCTTTATTTCCTCTCTGAGCCACCTGAACACTATTAGAATTTCGTAAATCTGTTCTGTACTTAATAATTACTTTCGATTTACTCTAATTTCGAATAAGCTAATAACAGTAACGCATCATTGCGTAAAGAATAATGAAATGAAATGGTAATCGTGGGCTCTTCAATTTATAATTGTAATTTATTTACGAAATAAAAATCATTGCCTGTTTTCACTATACTTACTACACACGAATATTTTGTACACCGACCGGGCTTAAAACATACATATATATCGTTGTTTTTAGTTGTAGAACCATTATTGTAAGGTGCCATGAACTTCTTGATTCTACATGATAGTAAATGTAAAAATGTGTGTTTTTTTTTTAAATTCCAACGTTTTAAGGGAGTTTTTAGCTTAAAAAAATGAATTTTTTGTATGAGAAAATTAATATTGTTCTATGGAAAAATATTTTTATTTATTTGAAATTAGCGCACTTTACCCCCCGACACCCTTTATTGAGTACTGGTTATTTCACAGCATTTGAAATATTCGTCAAATATCACAGTTAAAATTCAAGTTCTGTGAAAGTTCTATTATTATTGATCATGGGCCGGTCGTTTCACAGTATTTGGATAATAACATAATAGGACTTTCGCAGAACTTGAATATTAGATTTTAAATTTGATGAATTGTTCAAATTCTGTGAAACAACCCGTCCTGAGTAAGGTGCATCAAATTTTAAATGAAAAATTATCAAACATTTTCTGATTTTACCCTGCGGCGGGAATCGATCCTGCAACACCCCGACTCGAGTTATCAAAATAGACTATTTACGCTTACTAAGGCCGAAGAAAATGATAAAAATAAATGTTAACTACTAATAAAATGTGCACCGTTGGATGTAGTATTTTCTGATATTGACGGACTTTCTTTTCGTGCTCACAACTACCAACTATATTATTGATTTGGAGAATTTGCATAAATAGTTTCTGTCTTTGTCCAAGTACCTACTTACTCGTACCTATTTCAGCGAGAATCTTGTACCTATAGTCAGACAGTACTACAGATCAGACCAGTACACACACTATTTGTATTGTGCAACAGTTCGAGACGTTCCGCAGAACGGTTCCGAGAGATAATAGGAAATCTTTACAGAATTACAATTGAAGTTTTGTGCATTTTATCGGAATACAAAAGACTCCGCCGATCGCTCAGCAGATTGAACTCTTTAAAAAGTAATTCTCCGCAAATTGTCTGAGCTATAAACCGTAGAACCGTTTTTTTTTGCAATTCTGCGATTTTGCAATTTTTTTGCTGTCTGAACAAAGGTGTGTTGTTTGTTATCGAACTTTCTGATTTATTTCGGTTTTTAAAATAAAAGAAAACCGATAAATTCAGTTTGATAGAATTTAGCCGCAACCAAAATACCCATAGACATATGAATATTAGTAGACCTGCCCTAAGTGATTAAAAGCGTATTATCCCCACTCCCCATACCGGTTCCATTGAGCCGGCTGGGCTCGCGTTTGGCCTCAAATGAAATTTGAAAACGTGACGTCATCATTCTTGTGCGAACTATGGTCGAGGCATCATCGGTTCATTTTACTAAATAACACGGCAAAATTTTGACTTGTACTATGAAAACTGGTAAAAATAGATGTGAAAAAAGAGAATAAACCCAATTGTCGTATTACATTCCATATATAAGCATTATTTTACTTTATTTTAAGCATATTCACATCGTATAATATGAATCAGTTGTTACTATCACATAGAGAAACGTCTGGACGCGAAACACAAAGCTGGTTGGTTGCTGGGAAGTAAATTATGAACATTTATAAAAGTGTCTTAACTAAATACTCTGAAACTAACTACGACTCTGAAAATAAAAGCTGCCTTACTTTGCCGAATTTGGACTTCGCAAATTTGTTCATAACGTGGCGAGTAATTTGCGCTCCCATGTAAAAATGTCTATTCATTCAAAGCAGATTTTACTTTAAAGAAGTAAATGGTGATATTATAATGCGAGATGCCTATTTACTGTCAGATTGATTTATTGACGAATCACAGTCAGCTTCACTCGTTCCCTCGTTCCCTCGTTCTTCAACAGTTGATTTTACCCCTCGCCCATATCTTCTCGTCTATTAATTCCTATGTCTGTGAAAATACCGCTTTATCAAAACATGGCAATATTTCACGCGAGACAATTGCGCCCGAGTGTACCGCAAATGACCCACCGACAAACCCGTATGCTATACCCACGATATCACGCTATTTTAGTTAGTGATATGATGTCCAATTTTTTACCCTCTGATAAATAAGCTGAACTCAATGAGAATTCATGGAAAATAATGATTTTCCATTAATTCTACAAATTTAGATTATAAAAATCACACTCTACGTAATAACTACGTATACCTTAGAAATTTTAATATTAAAAATTACCCCTCACATATTTTGTCAATTCTTTTTTAAATTTTTAATTTTCCTTTTCTTTTAAATTGTTCGGTATTGATGAGAAGATCTTCAATGCTCTGTATAGTAATGAGTTATGTGATTTTGACTTTTTTCGAAAGGGAAGTCTTTTTTTAGAGTTGTTTGTGTTCATTGCATAAATTCTGAACTTTGTTGGCCGTTAAACATTTAAAAAAGGAAAACTATTACACAAACACAATTTGTTTAAAAGACGATAAGTTTAGACGCCTTAACGCATTTAATTTTTGAATAACCGTTTCATCTATGTTCATCAATAATGTAATAACGTTTTCACTTCAGTTAAGTTTTCCGCATGAAAAGTATGTTTTACTGACAATCCACAAAATATTGCCTTGGCTGTAAATAGTGCCACGCTTACGGTCGGTCGGCCGACGACGTAACACTGACGAGCTGGACCTATGGTATTCGCTACGCAGCGCGTAACGGATTGCGTGCCACTAGAGTTCTTCATTAATTCACCTACATACGAGTATTACCATGTGCGACCGACGTATGCGTGGCACTATTTCCAGCCTTAATAAACAAAATGATTTTTTTTTTCAGATATTTTTTTTAGAACTAGAGCAATTTCCTCAGCCATCACATAACTGCTATTTCACCTGAGCATTTAACTTAAGTTACTTCACCGCGCCGTTGTAACGAATTTGAAGTAAAGTTTGTTAAGTTAAAGTTAAATAACGAATTTGAAGTATTGTTTAGCATTGTTAATGAGAGTTTACCCATCACCGGATAAAGGACAAGAACAAGCGATGTGGGGTTTTATTGGGCTAAAACGAACTTACAGACGATGATATCTGAAGACTCAAGCGCAAATGCGTTTTCCTGCGTTACGCCGTTAATTTAATATATATAATACAGGATGTCCGGGGGTAAAGTAGACAAACTTCGGGATGTACATGTTGGTAGAAGTAAAAAAAAATAAAAACATTATTTCGAAATTACATAATTTTTTTTCCCTTTTTTTCAGTAGAATAATATTATTTTCTCCATAAAAATAATTCAATTATTGTACCTGAAAAGTGCCTTAAAACGTTGAAATTTCGTAAAAAGTTACGTATCATTTTTACTTGTACTAGCATTTAAAATCACCTCCCGAAGTGTGTGCCCCTTACCCACGGACACCCTGTATAATGTAGGTCCGGTACACCAGTCATTACGCATCCTCGCTCAAATCTAAGCGGGCTAAATCGGCCGCTCAATCCTTAATAACCTGAGAAGTAGTTCTTTTTTTAGACGCGCCGAGGGGTTAGCAGTTACACAATTTCTCAAATTTGACATTTACTTAAATAATTGCATACTTACTTCATCTTACCGAAATTTACGTAGCTGGCTTAATTTCACAAGTATGGATTATTATATTCATCGATCGATGTGAAATGTCGATGATATTAATTGACAATTTATCTAAAATATTATTTTACGGTATTATAAAACAATAGTTTTCAGCGGTCAGTTTGTCATAATTTCACGAATAACGACTCCAGCACAACAAATACCATTTAATATTAAGTACAACATTTACTAAACTGATTCGGAGGAATTCTAAAGTTCATAAAGCTGGACTCGCCCAAGTGTGCTTGAATTTGAGAGACGTATCTACAAAATTAATTTACCCAAATGATAATCCACGAAGAGGAATATTGGAAACGTGTTAAAGGCATCAGCTACAATCAGAAGAAGAGACCAATGCATTAAGGATAGACATTGCCGTGAAATTAAATTTAACTAAATTTACCAGCAAAATGAACTTATTATATTGTAACAATTATTTTATAAGAAATAATTATTAGCCTGAAACACTCATCCACATTGAAAAATCTCCTAATAAAAGATACATGACGCCAACGGGACTTGAACCCGTGTCCTTTCGATTTCCGGTCGACACCTCTGACCACTGAGCTATGGCGGCTTATCTCTTATCCGCGAAATAATTCAATATATACTAGTGTTTCATTCAACAATTACTGCTTGTTACATTTTCTTTCTTTTCACCTTAAACAACCAACTTTATTTTATATGAGAAAGGCATTGTAAGTGCTAAGTCTCTCACTAGATGGCGTCGAGACAAATTGTCTACAGTTTCAGGCTAATAATTATTGCTTATAAAATAATTATTACCCTTTGTGCTATGCATAAAAAATCTTGTCTTAAACATTAGTTTACCAAAAAAAATAAATTATTATATTGTGTTATGTTTATTGAATTAAAGAAAAATGGTAGAACCTGCAGACAAGAGCTGCCTTGTCACTACTTTTTTTGTTTTTTTTTTTTAAATTCTAATAATATCAATGTTTTATAAACAAAATAATAAATAAATTAATTAACAATAAATTATAATTTAATTAATAATAAACTACAGTCGTTTTGAAAAATCGCAATGACAGTAGACAGTAGTTTGGTTTTACAAAGAAAAAAATACATTTCGTGAAATATTGGTAATATCTATGCTTATGACCCATATACACGTTTAGCTTAAGACGAGCTTAAGTACCGGGCCATATTCGTAATATGAACCTTTCCTCGGAAATCGAGAATGTTCTACTGAACCAAAATGCTTTCTCATGCCATCGACCGCCATCAGTATCAGTGACTTTGCAACGGCTTCAACCTACTGCGGGTGATTTATAGACGGCGGAAACTAAACCGAAACAAATTAACAGCCCGTGAAATAATTATAATAAATGTACTTGGATCAGTCGTAATGACTGCGATGGGCAACATGCGTTTTCAAAATAAATACTAGCTTTCCGTGGAAAATTTGCAGGTATACTTAAATTTCTGTAATTAACTACTATGTATATAATTATATATACGTATATTTTTAAAATTTTAAACAATGCATATTTGCTCAGAGTTGAATAATCCAAGAAACTGGTCGTCTTGTACAGGGCTTACAGATTCTTCAATAGTAACCAGCTGTTAACTCTATCTTAAATCTTAAGTACAAAAATTGAATTTTGGAGCCACCTCTGGGCTGGAACCCCACAATACTTGATAAACCTACTTATTCTGTGCAAAGGAGGGTGGTCCGTCTGATTGACAATCTATTGTTAACAGACCAATTGCCATCTCTAATATACATACGCAAGCGGGCATGCTACAGATATTTTAATTGAGCCTGCTCTTAGCCTTGCGCCTGCATGTGCGTGAAACTCGAGCGGAACACACGTTCACAGTTGATGTTGGCTGCATGAGGTCTCTTCAAGACCCACATTAATAAATCCCTTCCTACAGCCCCTGTCTTAACCCGCCTTACAACGCTGCCCATCCGGGTGGCGACATAGCTTCCCTGCCTTTACACTGTGCAGACAGGGGCGCTCTTGTGAGGTGCATCACGCACTTACCAAATGGCAATTATCAAGTTATAAAAAAGCATTATAAAATGCTTTTTAATTAAATAGTAATTCGATTGGCGGCTTAACATTTTGCGTTCTGCAAGTCGAATCGTGTGTAGGGCCTTTGCTGTCAATTTAGTATAAAAAAGAAAATGTCCATAATTTATTTATCATATTGTATGTAGTTAGGTACCATAATATCATAAAAATGATTTATTCAATAATAGGTAATTTTTTAAAGTAGAATAAGGAATAAATTAGATGTAATTACAAGTAAATTAGTTTATAATAGTATAGTAGCAACTCATTTAAATTACTGCTTTTCTTGTACAATCAAACACAGATAAAGTAATTGCAAATAATTCAAAATAGAGGCATGCGAGCAGTATTGCATTGTATTAGGAATTCTAAGATAATTATTATGCAGAAAAAACTAGGAATGGTAAGGGTGAGACAGCGAATAATTTACAATACCCTAATATTTACATTTAAGCTAAAAAATAAGATGCTCCCGAAATACACGATTAAGAATGTAAATTTTAATTTCGCAATACATGGCACCCCCACGAGAAGCTGTAGTGATTTTAGACTTCCAAAAACAAATTTGTTGGGAACCCAAAATAATCTCTATTTTAAAGAATTTAAGATTTTTAATGAACTACCGATAGATAGTCTTGCTGCTTTTCGTGGGTTATGCCTACATACTATAAAGAATTAGTTTTAGATGTAGTGTAAAGTGTCCTTAATGTCATAGAAATAAGTTGTTAAAAGGTTTATACTAGATATAAAAATGTAATTTTATAACTAAATAAAAACATTTAAAAAAATTATGTTGAAAAATACATATTTTAGATAAAAAAAGTTTTTCCAATGTGACCGATGCATGTTGCGTATCGTTGTAATTGGTAAGATGTTGGGAAAAGTATGCTGAATAATAATGTATGTTCTTCTAATATTTTTATATTCCGGTCAATGGGCAAGTGATGCCTTGAAGATAGTTGTAAGTTGTTAGTTGTTAGAAACGATGATTTGCACTAACTTTTCCGCCACTTCTTTTTCTGCTCTCTTTATTATCCCCCAAACAACTTATTTCCCCCTCTGAAGCCCTCTCAGAGCAATTCATCGTTTAAAGTACGAGCTCCTTAAGTATTATATAAGTTAGTATAGTACAAGTTGGGGGAACATTGTATAAAACCTCAGTTGGTATCATTTATACTTGTTACAAGAAGCAGCAAACCTTTGCTAACGAGATAATCGTTTTACACGAATCTGAGCTTTCAACTTTTCCTCGAGTAATCCTTTATCAAATTAAATCCCTTTTAAAAGTATGCAACTTCATTATTATTATTTTAAACCAGCAGTAGAGGAAGGGTGAAAGTAGACTGAATGCTGCCGAAATGAGATCCCTGAGGAGTATGTATGGGAAACCGTGTATGAACACGTGAGAAATTTGCAAAAAAATGCGAGGCTGATGTAAGCGTAATGAGTAAGATTAAGAAAGGGACGCTCATATGGTGTGGATATGTAGAGCAAAGGAACAAAGAAATGAGTGTAAGGAGAAGACACGGTACTTACAATTCAATTCTGGATTCGGTCAAGAGTCAGGTGAATTGACAATCAAGGTGATTTTTCACAATAACGGCGCTATACAAATAATTATTCAATTATAATTGCATATTACTTACCAAGATCCGTGAAAAATCACGGGATACTGTAATTCCAATTTTTAAAAGGCAATAAAAATGTTATACTGTAGGTAGGTACCTACTTTGGTGACAGCAAACTCAACACAATGACAATACAACACACCTTTAAAAAGTTATAAAAAGTCATGCAAAGTGATTAAACAAAAACTACATTAAATAGGTTACGCAGGTTAGGTTTAGAGGTTAGTTTTTTTTCATCATTATTTATAGGTGTGTTAAGATATCATGGAATGATTGTTTAATTTTTTAAATGATAAGTTCTTAATAATTCTGGATACAGTCGCCATCTATGGATTGTTTGAATAATTGATTATTAGAAATGGGGTGAATCTGCACTAACGTTCTAGAGCTCTAACCCTGTCGATAAACAGTTGCTTCTTTTTTATTGTGTTTAACGAATCTGTCAATGGTTTAGTATTTTAACCTATAAAGGGACTGTTACCAGTCAAAAAGTGTTCTTTCCTTCAGAAATTTATTACAGTAAACAGTGTTTATTTGTACAAGGGTCGGGCCCGTTATCAATAAATTGTTATTGTCAACGTTGATATTATAAAAAGCATGTTTTGTGATTCAAAATAAAAAAGTTAAAATACGCTCCAAGTGTTTCCAGTAAAGTCCATAAACCAGAAAAATATACAATGATTGAACCACCTACTTTATCGCTTGTCTGAGTAATTATTATTCGCAGAAATAGTTCCAATTTTGAAAATATCACTTAAATTTAAAGCAAATTTGAGATCATTGAACGTGAAAATTTCACGTAGGAATAACGTACAACACAGACAAATGAAGTTGTTGATTTGGTTCAATTTCACGTAAACATAATATTATTATAATTACGTGATTCGTATTCCCAATTTCTACCGGTTTATAACAAGATTCCTTTTAACTCTTTAAGTTTTTAAGTTCCAAAAAAATGTATGTTATTTTTAAAGATAATATCTATACATTTGTTATGCCGAAACGTTAGTGATATGAAATTACCTCGATCGAAAAAAATCGCAAAGTAAGCTACGAAAAATATCAAAAACACTTTTTGTTCTCTTATTTATTATGTTAAAGACATGAAAAAATTCATAGTGTATCTTTAAATGAAACTAAAGCATATGTCGAGAGATTTTTGATCTATTTCAAACGAGTCGTGTTTTATTAGCTCCATCTAACATTCATATTTACATATCTCTCTTTCAAACCATCTTTGATCGAACTCGGCTCGTCCAATTGCGCGTTGGGCGTCCTACCCACCGGGCTATCGATATAAATATTACATCCGAATACTTTCTGACATTCGGATAAGGGGGATCTAAATGCTGGTTTTGTTCAATTGGCTGTAAATTCGTTATCATCTCGACGTCCAAAATTAATGTTAGCAACCGCTGTAATGAGCTCCGAGGTTATACAGAACATACCTGCTGTTATATAAACTGTATATACAAATTACAAATTCATTATTCAATTCTCCCAAGACAACTTCAGGGTAATCTTATTCCAGTTAGGAAGCTTTCCAGGGAAATTGTATTGTCCTTAGAACAATTTCACGGAAAACTTTCTCGGATGCCCTTCTGAAAAATTCAACTGCTGTCACAAGAAAAAAATGTCGTCACGCGTATTGTCTTTTCGTTTTGTGAATAAACTGATTTTAAACCCTTTGTTCTTTTATCACACAAACGGGATGCTCTGAAACTGTCCGGAACTGAGGAACCGTGAGGTATTATTACAAGTGTTCCGACATATTGATAGTACATTCGTATTTTACTAAAAGTTTATTAGGAAACCTATCAATTCATTCGTTAAAGGCCTGCAATGCCGTTTTTAACCGGATTACGGGTAATTTGAAGAGATTTTTTAATAAATTAGCAAAATTCAATATTAGTATTTTTTCTCCGTGTATTAGCGTGGAACACGGTGTACCTATATTATGTTATTATAATAATAATTGGAAGATTTGTAAAGCGTGGTTTTTTTTTTTTTAATCTCCTCAAAGGCGCTGTACAATTTATTAGTTCCTAGGCTCTATCTAATTTTATTATTTACAAACAGATTCAGAAATACATACTTATTATTTACAATCAGATACAGGAAATCATTCTTTCCTGGCTGGTTACTTCAGATAAACACACTTTTATTAACGTTCTAGACGTTGTTTTTACATTTGCTCTTTCATCCTCTATTATTATCGATTAGAAGATTAGTGGAAAAAATAGAGTTGATATTTCTTTTAAAAGACTGGATAATTTATGACTCATTAGTAATGGAGAATTTTTTTATGATTTGTCCTTATAAAGCTTGCAAATTCTTAGTTTTACACATTTAGTTACATATTTACAATGGACTGTGAAGGCGAAAGGTTTCCGACTTTATGAATATGACTGTCGAGTCTGTGATCATTCTTAAATCATGTGACAGTCCATTTCAGGACAGGATATTATAATAGAAACTAAATAATGTGGGTTTTGTGTCGGTTTTCATGGATGACCTGTGTTTGTTTTATCATGACCATACCTGCATTGTCGAATGACTTCTGTAATTAAAATAACGCCATGGTTTAGGAACCATCGCGCATAGGTAGAAACGCATGCTGGTTTGGAAACGCCCACGCGTGGGTTTTTTTTCGCATTATTTGGCAACGGAATTTGCTAATGTGGGTCAGTATTTGCAAACCGGAAACAACTAGATAGATATCATATCATATTGTTTTTCTATATGAATCACGACCCGACACACTTTCTCTGTAAGTGCAAGTGCACGTACAGGTAATGTTCATAATATTATGGTCATGTTTTGAAAGTGAATACCGTACAAAAATTAATCCCACAAACATATACATACCATCTTGTGGAGCGGATAAAGAAAAGATTGTAAATAAAAGTTACAAATAAGTTTTGCCGTAATTGAAATTGAATTGAATCGCTCTATCTTTATTTTTATAAAGGGGCGTCTGCCCGTCACAGTCTCTCGCGGCGTGGATTTGATTTATATACAAATCCACAGTTTTATTCCGAAACTGATGAAATTTAGCACACTTTACCTTTAAAACAACGTTAAGGTCACTGTCTATATTGTATTTCGAAAAACTCTGTGAAAAGCCCGGGTAACGCCGGGGACATAAATAATAAAAGTATGTTGAAGGTTTGTGAAAAATACTTATCTGGTGCTTATGTGATAAAGGGTCGGCCCTTCTGTATTAGAGCATGTAGGCGGGCCCTTTGAATTGGCCGTGCTTGGCGCAAAATTATATTTCTCTTCAAAGCTTTTCTGACTGAGAGGGGGTGTATCGTAGTGCGGTTGCTCGGTAAGAAATGTTTTTTTTCTGCACTTCAATCGCTTAAGTAAGTATCTCAAAATAATATTATTTTACCATTTTTTACGGAATAATTCAATTTTAATTAGAAATATATTCTTTGGTATAGACATACTTTGATGTCAGCAAATCTGCATACTGTATTTTGGTTCATACGCCTATCACTCCTGGACACCCCTTCCACTTGTTTCCTTTCCTTTATTTCCTTTAAAAGACCCTTCACACAGTATCCCCAAAGATGACATAGACCAAGAGGGAAATTATTTTTCCCAGGGCGTCCTGTGTGGATCTATTATAAAGAGTTTAACAAAATTTACCATTGATCCCTTTGAAACGTTTGTGAATACCCCTAGACAGCGGCGATGGCCGATTGAACCAACTGGGTTTGGCCATAACCACCTCTTAGGTATTTCAGTTAGTCATTGAAAACCACCTAGATCGCAAGGCCGGTACATTGAATCAAATCGGCCTCTTTACTTGTATGCCAACCTCAAAAAATATTTTTGTTTAGTTTTTAAAGTTAACTTAATTAATTTGCCAATGGATGTAAAAAGCGAATCAACCTGCACAACTGAACTTAAAAAAAAAGCTAAAACAGTGGTTAATGGATCAAGATTTTCTATATTGTTTACAAATACAGTGGGTGGCCAAATTATTATACTCAAAACTATTTCTTTGTATTTTGTCAGTTTGTTATGAAATAACAAACAATATATACAATATATACTAGTATATATTGTTTTAATACTAGTAAGTGTATTTAGGAATAAAAATTAAACATGTGTAGATAAGTTGAATAGTCTATTAAAAGAGAAATACATATTATTCAGTATTTGGTTACTCCGCCTTTAGCTTCTATGACGGCTTGAACGCGGCGTGGCATGCTTTCAATGCATGATATGGCTACTTCTTGGAGTTTTGGAGTGTTGTGCCATACTCTAATGATATTCTCAATCAGTTCTCTTTTGTTTGTTATAATTTTATCCCTTGACATTTCAGTTTTCAGGACTGCCCACACATTTTCTATAGGATTCAAGTCGGGCGAGTTTCCAGGCCAGTTCAGGGTTCAGGATATTAATCTGTTTGTTTTTTAGGTATTCTGTGATAGATTTGGCTTTATGACAGGGAGCAGAGTCTTGCATGAATATAAAATTCCTATTAGGGGACCATTCTGCTACCTGTGGGATCAGTTTTTCCTCCAGAACTTTCTTATACTGATCCTGACGCATAGTTCCTTGGACGATGTACAGCCTTCCAGTCCCTTTACTGCTGATGACGGACCATACCATCACTGAAGCAGGATGCTTTACACGTTCCACAATGCAGTCTTCATTGAATTTTTCATGCGTCTTTCGCCGAACAAACTCAGTTTTATCTTGGAGAATCTGTATTGACGACTCGTCCAAGAAACAAACCTGCAAGAAATTGTTTTTGTATAAATGTGTAAAAAACGATACTCTAAGCATGTGTATTCTTGTATTAGGGTTATTCAAACCTTGCTCCAGTCTTCCTGTGTCCAGTGTCGATGCTCCTTGGCCCAGGCCAGACGTTTGGCCTTCATGGCAGGAGTGAGTTTTGGTTTTTTTAGTGGCTGACAACATTTCAATCCCATTTCTACAAATCTTCGCCTGAGAGTCCGCTCTGATATTTGTACTTCATTATCATTAAGAATTTGTTTTATGACGAGCCGTGGCTTTCGACGGTTTTCAAGTGTAATGCGACGTATTTCTCGCTCAGTTCGAGGTGTTGTAATGCGTTTTCGCCCGCATTTACCGACTCGATCCTCCTTGATCGGTATTTCGGCGTCCACTTTTTGCCTGATATTACGCACACTGGACTGTGATACATCACACAAATCAGCAATTTGACGCTGGGTATATTGACAATGCCCTAACATTGTCGAAATCTGTGCTTTTTTCCTTGGTGTGAGGTCAGCAGACTTCCCCATATCTGTTAATAAACATTTTTAGGTTAGGTCGGTTGACAACCAATAAAAAAACAAAAAAAAAAACAAAAACTAACTAAAAAATGATCATAATGTATTGATCGAGTACTAGAATAATTCTAAATGTAAAAAAATTGAACACTTACTGAATAATAAGTCGATAACACTGAAGCCAAGATTTTTTTCGAAGACTTCTCACAAGCCAGCACAGTAAAATTTTCGACATGTACTGATACTAGCAGCCGCCATTTTGATAAAAAAAAACATTTATGTGTTGCCACACTGATGAAAGTGTTGCCAGATATAGTGGCTAATCAGTAAATTAAAAAACCATAACATTTTTCCAATAATAAATTAATTACAGCCACCACTTTCACAGATAGCGACGTTTTTTTGTTTGAGTATAATAATTTGGCCACCCACTGTACACTAGTATCCATGGATTGTTTGCGTGTAATTGTATAAATATGCCTATGAGAGTGTTGTTTTAAGTACGCAGTGTGCCTTTGAGTGTGTGTATGCTTACGAGTATGTTGACTGTCTTATATCTATCTGACTATGTATTGTATGTCTTTCTATTGTAGTCCTTTAAAATGTTATTCTTCTGTTTCTATTTGATTGTGGCTTCTCGTTATAAAGTTAATATTGTGAATATGACCCGCTGATAAACTGATTTGACAGTTTAGCGGGTGTTAATATTGAGAATAGAAAATATAAATAAATATTTTAATGAATATAAAAAAAAATTAAAATTAAAATTTTTGTAGGATCTCAAACAAGTTAAGGGGCTAGTTTTATTCACTTTCCCAACCTTGTGATCTACGGTGGTTTTGATTTGCCCCGTCTCTGGAAGACGGCAAATAAAGTAGTTGGTCAGGTATCATTGATTGAATAGTCCACAGAGTAAATATGAACTCTCGAAACTTTCAATCAAAGCAAAAGTTCTATAGTTCATTGGACCGACAGAAATAGGCACAACCGAAATTAGTATTTTTATTTCAGGTCAGTGCCGATAAATCGGCGTTTATTTAAATATAATATTTACATCTTTATATAAAAGATAAATATATTAGTAGGTACCACAATTTATTATCTATAACTATAGCATTTAATTGTGTGATTTACAATACCTAACTCACTAGGTGTAACCTGTTCAGATGTAGGTGACAGGAATGTATATAAAAAAATATTTAATTGCAATGTTGTTGACAGATTTAGAAAGTGTTAATTTTAGATAATTATGTGAAGGAGAAGAATTATAAAGTATATAGCGTGTAAAAGAAGAAGCAAAACAGAGTACATTTTTAGACACGTTGTTAAAAAGACAGCGATTAGATAATATATAAGAAATAAAGTGAATATACAAGACAGTACTATTATCAATGCATAAAGAATGAAAAGTTCTATTTTAATTTTTTGATTTCCTTGTGGTCTTTTCTCATGAGCCATTTAGTGATGTTTTTATTAAAGGAATACGTATTAGTTATTGCTATGGTCTGTAGTGGCAGTTTGTTGTATGAGTTTAGTGACGTGCTGTATAAAATATACACGGTGTATGTATAGGATGTGTTTTATTTTAAACATTTGAGGTTATCTCTTATTAACTCTCATAATATTCAAATTCAAATTCAAAAAAATATTTATTGCACAAAAAGAGTACAAATGGTATAACTTATAGGTTACATCCTATTTCTTCCAGCTAACCCAACAAATACACATTATATCACATTACCCAACAATTACATGTTAACAAATAAATATAAAGAAATAACAGTAAATAAAAAAAAAAACAGAGGTATTTAATTCATGTAAGGTATATTCATTCAAGGTGTAGTGACATTTGTTTAAAAGAAATGTTTTTAGTGTTGATTTAAATTTAAGTGTGTCGGTTATTTGTTTGATGCTACGTGGAAGGTTGTTATATATTTTAATGGCCATGTAGTGTGGTCCTTTTTGTAAAATAGTTTTGTTTGCTTTTGGGATTAATAGGTTTTCTGTGAACCTTGTGCCGTGTTTATGTGTTGAGTTTTTTTGTGGGAACTTTTCTGGAGATGATCGTCCTAACAGGCATAACTCCATTATATATATGTCCGTCACTGTCAGAAGTTTAAGATTTTTTAAAATTGGTCTACATGAATCCCGGTGATCAGAGTTTGTAATTTTTCATATCATAAGTTTTTATCGTTCACTTAATTTTCAACGTTATTTATCCCATCCTAAATAGTTAAAGCTTACGCCCCTCGCTCCGCCCATAATTTTCTTGACATATTTTGTGGTTTCACACACAATACTCGTTGTCCTTATATTAAAATCTGACTTCCCATCTCCAATTCTATGCCAATGCTGGATTTTACACCAAGATGATATAGGGCAGACATTTCACTTTAAATTGAGGAGTTTTGTATTCTCCCGACCGAAAGTGATAAGACTGTCGCTGGAACATAAAATTTCCCAGCTTCCGGGCGACTTCCGCTCTACCTCCACCACATCTTTCTGAAAGCGTAACATTAAGAATTTTCGTGCTTTTTTGCTGACATGTTCCCTTGAACAATGTTTCATCTTATTTATTTTTCTATATTCTACTTTTCCACCTGCTTGCATACACAGTGTGTCCAAGCTTAGAATTCGCTAATATTTATCCAAGCATCAAATTGACTATGATTCGAATCCCAAATATTTATCTGTCTCCAACAAAAATAATATTTGAGCATCGAAATTTGGGCAAACAATTGTAAGTTATCGAATCCATCTAAGTGTATTTTGGTTATGAGTATTGCTTTGAATCATAATATTCACTGTTATGTTTTAAATATATGCGTTCCTTAAAATGGTATTAGCCGTATTTGATGACCAAATCTGAATAACCAAGTACTGCCCAACCTTGTCTTCCCCATATCCTTGCCCTCCCTTCTGCCTCAAAACATACCTCAATTGGGGATGCTATAGTCCCAATAGCACCGGGCAGTTGGGCTCTAATTTGCGGTATTCAAATTTTTTAAACGTTTGAGAGAAAACAAAAAAAATTGGTGCCCTCTTCTATCTGACGTTGGCTATCATCAGAGCAATTTCATGCAGCCATATCACTGCGGCCCGGTTTAATTCAGTGGAACTGTACTCGTACCAGGTTCCGAAGTTACTATTTTTACTTAGCTACGAGTTAGTTACAATCAAACGAAGTTGGAAAGGCCGATAGAAATATTGAGTGAGGGGTAATTGCAGGAAACTCCATTGGGGGACTGAACGCGGTTAGTGCGAACATCGATAGCGGAAGATAACAGCGAAGCTAGCAGTCCACCATGGAGTGTTGGTACCTACCTTGATGTATGTCAGTAAGGCATGGAACTGGCAGAGGAAGAGTGAAAGTAGACAGAATGCTGTAGAAATGAGTTCCCTGAGATGTATGTGTGGTAATACCATGTTCGTACATGGTTTTACCTCATGATCATTCATGTGGGAAATGTTGAGATTCGCAAATAATGCAAGACTGATGTCAGCGTAAAGAGTAAGATTAAGAATGGCGCGTTTGGATTCTTTGGACATGTAAAGCGAATGAACGAAAACGAAGTAAATATATCACGCGGACACGAATGTGAATGGTAGAAGTAGTCGAGGACATGGTATGGTCAAGTGATCGAGATACTTGAGTCGGGCCATCTCAATTGTCAGAATAATAGAAGAGTATATATGAGGCGACGTATGAATGTGAATGAGGCAAGGAGTGTGTGCCAATACCGAGTTGTTTGGCGGTCCGTCCTCTCTACCTACCCCTTCGGGGAAACGGCGTGATGGTTAATTTTATTTAACCGGGTTTAAGGGACAGAACAGACAACTCCAAAAATCTCCTTATCGTGGAATGCCGCCAGAGTCCAGACTCAAACATCGCAGCACACTGGAAAAAGTTGTTAATCTAATCCGTCAATCTAATGTTTAACATCTTTTTAAAAAAAAAATTGTTATTATTGTTTAAGCACTTGCTTGCCCCACATTTTACCAGAATTGCCCCGGAACAAAAGGAAACCACGCGACGCATAAACGCATTACAAACAATTTACCCTGAACAGTAATTACTTACTATCTTTTCTTTCAAGTTTATAAAGATAATATTTGTTTTCCGTAATTAGTTTTTTTTTAAATTTTAAATGCATAAATGTTTTTTTTAACTTCATGCGAGAAATGATTTTTTTTATTATAGTTTCATTCTTCTTCTTTCGATTGATATCAAACAGTTATAGTTTTCGGCGTATTTTGCGAAATTACAGTATAAAGCTGCTCTAACAAGTTGGTGGTGGGATTTTTACAAAGGTAAATAAAAAATGTGAAGAAGAAAAAATATTTACGAACTGTCACACAAAATATTCTATCGGGATGAGTGTAGAACGGACTTTAATGTCTGGAGTCGCGCAACTAATTACAATCGAAAGTTGTAATTTTCGCTAGTGTGACCTCAAAAGTGAATCACTTCTTGTATTTTTGGTATCAAATTAATAAGGAGATTACGTTTGAACAGTATTACTAAAATATAAATAATAAAGAAACGACTGACCGCGTTGAAACAAGATTCAGTTACGTCTGAAGATATTCGTTAATATTTTACTAAAAATTCAAAACATATTATTATTTTTTTGTACTAATAGAAGCGTAAAAGAATACGTTACAATTTAAAATATAATGCAGAAATTTAAAAAAATGTAGAAATATATTCATATTTGTATAGACAAATCGTTAGAAACACAAAAAATAACCGTTAAACGTTACAAAATTTTGACACTTAAAAAAAAATAAAATTGATTGCACAAACCTCCCCACATTCCGAAATAAACCCGTCATTATTATTACTATTAATTATAAATGCATTTGATTTCAAAAAAAAAAAAATATATATATATATATATATATTTTTTTTATATATATGTATACACCCGACGAAGAACTACTAAATACCCCAAAACTTCCGTAATAAACATGTATTTGGGCATTTTATTAATGAAACATTCAGCTACTACCAACATTAATGAATATAATTACATTACAACGTGAAAACCGATGTAAAGTCATGTTAGAATTGTTGTGATAATTACTAAAAGTACTGCCGACTCCGACACAATTCGATCCTCAGCATCGCTATCGCTATCGCCTCGCATTCAACTGTCAGCTTTGATTTAGGTGTACACAGTAGTACATTGTGCTTAGGGTTACCACCAAATTAAATAAGACAAAGAAGGAAAAGTTGTTAATTGAAATATAAAGGAAAATAAATATAGATACCCGTGTGTTATGACTGTAGAAAAAATTCGTCAACCTGAAAATATGCTCACATTTTCTTTCACAGTTGCCTATTTGTAAAGTTTTTCGTTTCGAGGTACCTTTAAAAATGTTAGTAGGTACCTACGCTAGGTTTTTCGGCAACTAAAGGGTTTTAAAACTTTTGGAGCCGGGTCTCTACGCTTCGACCAAAGATATTAGAAGAACGAGATGTGCTATGCGCAGTTCGTACTGAGTGGAATTGTTTTGCCGAGTGTCGCCGGTTTTGTTCACCAATACTACTGCACACCTTCGCTTACGCTAAGGCATCGCTAAGGTATCCGCACTAATACATAGAACAGATTTCTGTGCGTACACGTCCCGATACCGTTCAAAGTACCCTAATTAGGTAGTACTCCGGCTACGGTCCGGCGGCCAACATAGCATATCTCGTTCTTCTAATATCTTTGGCTTCGACGCATTTCAAAAGACAATAGCCATATTAACCCCGTAGCGATCGATTTTTTTCAAAATTGACCATAAAAAATTTAAACTTTGAATGCATGAAAAAATGTAAGCTCAAATCCAAAAAGTTCCCGAAACTGGTAAATCTACATCACATTTGGGTTAATTTTGTTGTATAACTTTTGAAATTGGAATTTTTTACCTCAAATTTGAAAAAAAAACGGTCGATAGGTGGTTAAAATCAGATGTATAATGTATTTTTAAATGTGTCGAAGTTTCCCCGCTCGAAATGTATTTTTATTAACCTTTAGTTGAAATACATATATTTAAAATCGAATAAAACATATTTTTTTAAATTATCTAAATGAGGTGGATTCATCAGTTTCCCGCTTGTACTACGAGTTTCCAGATACCATGTATAACGCGCGTAAACAGAATAAAAACTAAGCAGAATTAAATAATTTTAAAAAAATCTGAAATCCCACTAATCATGTTTCATTAATTAAAAAAACCCGTGTAATCACATAAGTACTATTTTTCAAATTACGACCAAAATAAATTCCATTTATTTAACCACAGTTGACTGAGAATACACGATTTTAGAAATATTTTTCACTAATAACATAGGGCCAGCGGATGCCCTCAATAAAAAAATATAATCTACCGATGAAATCCAATGGGGTCATCGTGCAATTAGCAAATATCCCATTAATCAGAAAATCTTCGCCAGCATTTTTTTCCTATTTTCGTGTAAACATCTGTTTTCTAAGACATTAAAAACTCAATGTTCTCGTGCTATGAAATTTGTACAACTTTTTGTCTGAAATATCTGTGTCAATGTAACCATTTTCATATTATATATCTTATTTTCATCTTTTTTCCAGTTACCGAAATAATTTCCGATCTGTAAAAAAAGAGACAAGACATTATATTTTTTTTAAGTTTTTTATTTCAGATGAAAGAAAATTACATTTTCACTTATTTAACTACAAATAACTAAAATAAATTTCATTACACATAAATAAATAACATACAATATTAGTCACTTTAAGTGTTTTGCTGATTGAGCATAAAAAAAAGTAAATTAAATGTACCTGCACTTTTTTCATTTTTAATGTTGTCTGGAAGGCAATTCTATATACAGGGTGTATCGGCACGTACCCGACAAACTTTAACCAGCTATTCCTTAGCACATTTGGAGTAAAACATATTATGGGCACTTTGCTGTCCGGTAACATTTTTTTTAAATAAAAAATTTATTATTTATATTTTCACCACATGTCACCAATGTTTTATCCTTTTTCAAAGTTTGAAAACCTGTCTGGCAATATTTTGTTCGAGTTTCGTTGAATAATGTACGTACGTACCTACGTTGGCGCGCTTTTACAATCACAACGAAATGGCACAGCACCATTCGTCTCATTTTTAACTATTATTATTTAGTGTGTACGAAAGAGCGAGGACACTTTTTGACGCACTTGCTAATAACAGCTGTTGAACGCGAGAAACAAGGCAAATGACAGTGACGGAGTGTGGATTTTTTATTTATTTTTAATGGAAAAAACATGTTACCGGACAGCAAAGCGCCCATAACATTTTTTACTCCAAATGTGCTGAGGAATAAATAGCTGGTTAAAGTTTGTCGGGTACTTGCCGATACACCCTGTATGTGCCCCCCCTCTTAACCAATGGATTGCTTGCCATAGTGAGTATGTATGGTGTTTAAATTTCTGTTATGGTATTGTCGTGTAAAGTGTGTGTGTACTTAAGACGTTTTAATAAATTCTGTATTTGTATGTTTGAGTTTAATATTTATTTTGTATGTAAGTAGACATGTATTATATTCATATAGTTTTCTTAATGTTAACAGTTTTTTTTCCATATACAATTTTTTTAATTGCTGGCTCGATATTTTTTAAATTCTTCATTTGAAAAATAATTTTGTACTCGGGCGAAGCCGGGAAGCGAAACCACTAGTGTAAAATATTGTTGATGCGAAAAATATCGATTTTATAACATCGGTTTTATTTTTATAGCCGAACTGTAAAATTTTTCGCTGATACGGGGTTTTCTTAAGAGAATTATGTTCTTTTGAACCTAAACATAGACTTCTAGATTTTACCTTAGGCCCCTAGCCTTTATTACACGAGACAATGAATTTCTCAGAATCTTTTATAGAGCACTTTCTTGAAAATGATTTCTGAGTTTTTGATAGAATTGCTCTTGTGCTGCCTATGCTCGCTAACAAAGAGAAATACTCAAGTCTAACAACTAACTAACTAACTAACCATCACGCCGTTTTCCCGCAGGGGTAGGCAGAGAGGACGGACCGGCAAACAACTCGGTCTTGGCACACACTTCTTGCCTCATTCACATTCATACATACTCTTATATTATTCCGACTCTTGACATGGCCCAACTCGAGTATCTGATTCACTTGATCGTGCCATGTCTTCATCGGGCGTCTCCGACTTCTGCTACCATTCGCATTTGCATCATACATCCTCCTTATACTCCTTTTTTCGCTCATTCGCTCTACATGCCCAAATCATCTAAGCGTCCTTTTCTCTACATACCCAATAGAATTCCAAATTAAATATTTGGGTATAATTTTAGATTCCATGTTGACTTTATTTCTAAATCAAAATATTATGAAGAACATCGCCAAAAATTTTCACTACTCGGAAGGATGAGAATATATATGTCAGCGAAGAACACTGTAAAACTATAAAGGGTGTACGGTGTAGGCACGTATTTAACTTACTTTAACCAGTTATTCATGACATGATTTGTATTGATGTTTTTGAAAATTATTTTTTTTAAATCTTAAAACAAACAAAAAAGGTAGGTATTGGACTGTTATGCCTGAATTACACCTGCTGAGTGCGAAGATAGGTAGTCAGTACTCGGTGTAATGGCGGGCGAGTGATTCACGCTAGACAGTCAGTGGATAGAAGCAAGACCCATTGACTCGGTCGAGTAAGAACCCCCTTTACCTGCATACTCAACTCGGCGCTTCACTGGCTCTCTACTCGGTCAGTGCGATCAGCCGTGTCAGTCAGTCGGTGAAAGAAAAAATATTAAATTTAGAATTTTTTAGTTTTTGAGGTTTTTTGTTGTAAAACTCTCATAATTTTTTTTATATTTTTCATACTTGGCATAACCATGTCAACAGCACTTTAAACTATTCTCAACAAACTGACTCGTCCACTGGCTTTTCTACATTTGATCACCTCTCCTCTTCAATAAGTTGTTTTTTTTTTATTTTATTTTATTTTTAATATAAAAACATACTCTGCACATCTCACTAGGGCATTCCTGTATCAAGATGTGCAGCTTTACAGTTACATCATTTAAAAAAAATACATATATGTAAACTTAATATAATAATAACATTAAATGTAAACCCAAAAAAGAAAAGTTAATGACACGGTTGTTTCGAGACCGGTAGACAAAAGACATTTGTTACAAAAATAATCAAAGTTTTAGTAACAAATACTTGAAAAAAACTTTAAAATTTACTCTTGACAAAGCGAGTGACTCGGGCGAGCACTCAGCAGGTGTAATTCAGCCTTTAGGGAGTGATCAGTGACGACAAGTGGAATATTTTTTTGTTTGCTTAAAAGTTTAGTTTGTAATCTTAAATTCTGTACTTAGTTTGTAAGTTTAATGATCTATATTGTGTAATTTTTATATTAGCTTGTATGTAACCAATGTACATAGTCCGTCTTACTCATAATAGATAATACGGCGGACAATAAAGGGTTAGTAGAAATCGTTACTCATAATCACGAGTATGCATTGTGTATACCGGCTGCAATACGGCGTATTAGTAGTTAACAGATGTTTAAACCGCCCGACCCCCAGTAATAGGAACGTATTAAGACGTAGTAAGACGGTGTGGTCGATTTTAAAAATATCGATGTTAGCAACAAAACTCGAAATGCTAAAATGACCGTGTTTTTGAGGTTTGGAACAATCATGCAAGAATATTACTATGTGTAAAGACTTTAACCCGAGCAGTATACGGCCCTCTTCCTCGTCTAGCTATACCAACGCTGCAGCGGCGTATTAGGGAATCTTTATAAGTAAGACTTATGTACTATTTAAAGATAAATAAATAATGTGGCGTATTTATTTCTTAAAATTTTGAGCTTCTCTAAATAAAAGTTGATGCTTTTTAATATTTTTTATGCATATTGAAGGGGACCCCACCACTTCCCCAACGGCGTTTAAGGAAACAAATGGTTTCCTCCTTCACCGCACACATCAAACCTCTATTTTTTATTTAAAGAATTTAATTTACAACGACTCTAGACCCTCCAATGTCCCTGCATACGGGGTTGGCAAGTAGTATGCGAGTACTTACATAGTAAGTATAATATTACAGACACCGCAATCTGAACATAGAAGAGTAATAAGAGATAATGTAGAAGACAAAAAAGGATATCTAAATTCAAATACGTACGTATACAAGGATATGAACTTCCATCATCGCGTATCCAAGACAACTAAACTTCTTTCACCGGGCAGTCCCATTGAGAACGAACTCTGCGGTCAGCCAGACCGCAAGTGAAACCCGGTTTTCGCGCCCCTTAGCCGGTTTCCCGATTGGCCCTCGTCGAACTTTAGTGGGAAAGAGGAGGAAGATGCCCCGTGCTAACACTCCGAGGAAAGAGTGAGCATCGGGTTATCAGAGTCAGGGCGGAAGGGCACCGAGTCCGCGTGGTCGTACCTCAGGCCATGCCAGGGGAGGCAAAATCGGGTTGCGGGACAGCTTTCTCTGGGGATTCACCTGGGTTAATGATGGATGGGGATGACCTGGGTTAATGCAGGGACGGGTCTATCCCACCCCCTAGATAGGGTGATGAACGATACAGAACATTTTGGAGTTCAATTCTACCCTAACTAAATGAAAAACAAAGTTAATTAAGCCTTGATCAATCTAGAATCGGTTGTCGTAGCTCTCAAACTGAGTAGATAATAAATAAAAGCATAACAAAATTAAGGCAGTCATAATATTTATGCATAGTTCAAAACCAGTGATGCGATGTAGTAATTTCAACCTTCTCGCGACTATTATATTGATTAGGTATATCTCTACAAGAAACACAAACCCAACAAACTGTTGGCCCTTCTCTAGCTCTTACGGCACAGTTTAGTAATTAAATCACGTCAAGGACTATTTTTTTTAAATTTTATTTAGGAAACAAACAGTCATTTATATATTTAGCATAAACAGCAATTATTTACAATATTAAACCAATAATGTTCTATTAATTCTAGTCGTTGATTCAATATTTACAATATATTAGAGATAAGTTATAAGACATTTAGTATTAATACAGTTTTCGCATGATTATAATAAAAACAATAAAATAAACAAAGATGATAGGATTATTTTACCAAATAAAAAATTAAGTTATCAGTTTAGTAAGTTGCATTTTATATGTTTTCAAGTTACACTTGAAAATGTCTACATCTCGTTAGGCATTGTGAGTTTTACAGATACGTCCTATTAAAGAGTTTTGTGCATATTTGGCTTTACGGTATGGTGTTCTAAATAAGTTGTGATAATAATAATAATTATTATTCACATACTAAGTTGTTTTTATAGTTTATTACTTTTTTTATTAAAGATGTTTTGTCATCCTCAGATAATTTTTACTTCGTAATGTAAAAAACAAAGATCTTGTCTCAAATTCGACGCAGCGTTTATTTACAATGTATTTTCTCCAAGATGTAATTTGTGTCCCATATAACAGGGGATAAACTATTAGAATCTATAACATATTCTAGGGCTAGGGCATTATTCTGGTTTAAGTAAGCCAATATATTAGTATTATCTAGACGTGTATGCTATACAATGGTTATTGCCTTTTCATCCCGTGTAATTTATCTCCGGCTTTAATTAAGTTTCCTCACAATGTACGTACTTATTTTATTGGACTTTTAGTATCGTGGCTTCTATTGATTCTGCCAATAAATACTGGAAACCAGTTTGTTGATTGGATTAATAGTTCTGTCTGTGTTGTTTATCGTATTAACTGGTCCCAGCTGAATGAAGGCACCCGGCATAACCAGGGAGATATGGCTAAATACATACAATATTTAATTTCTCCGGTGAAAATTCTTATAATGTTTTATACCCGTTTTGTACTTTCTTTTGTCAACCCTTGTAAAATGATTGGGTTATATTATTTCGTTGTCGTTTATACAGTAGTCACAAATGGATATTTGTGAAAATATGCGAGGTTAGCTGTCCATAACGAAGCTCTAATATCCATATTATTCTAGAGAATATTAGAATGCAGAAAAAATTAAATCATAAATACGTTTAATCAGTTATAACACATATTATGGGTAACTTATTACCTATGTCTCTCTCTTGTAATTTTTGCAAATGTTAAAAACCTTTAGTTTTATTTATTTTAGGTTGGTATACAGTATTTTCATTTAAAATTACGATATTTATTGTTTGGTAGGTCTTTGTGGCCTATTATTCAATGACAACACGTCAATATGGCTGAACAGTCTATATGGATTATTATTCAATGAGAGCACGTCAATATGGCTTATTATTCAATAACACGTCAATATGGCCGAACAGTCTATATGGCCTATTATCCAATGAGAGCACGTCAATATGACCGAACAGTCTGTGCGGCCTATTATTCAATGAGAACACGTATAATAAAGCAATAATTATATTTTACCCACGACCGTGAATCTTTTGTCCTCAATTCCAAATTACTTTTGATGTCTCTGGCACGAATTCTGTGTAATTAGCCCAAAACTAAAAACATTTCTAACTATCACCAAATTATCGCCATATTATAATCATAATAATATTTACCAATTATATTACACTGTATCCATTAAATTTTATTTTATCACCCTCTAAATAAAATGTGTCCCAGCCTGTTTTATTTGCATAACTACTTCTTCATTAACGTTCGTCGATTTGTGCAAATTGTGTATACCTTATCAAATCTATGATTCGATCAAATGTCTAAACTTTTAATCTTTAAAAAATCGAAAACCAGATTCTGATGTCAACAAACTACTTTAATGTGTTGTTCTGTAATCTAAATGAAACATGAAAAGACAACGGGCACAACTAGGAATCAAACCCAGGATCCCTTGTCTTTCCGGGACAGGCGTCTTAACTCTTAACCACTTGACCATTGGGACATATTAGTCGATCTCAAATTTCAAATTCAAAATTGACAATATCATCTTGCAACTAATTTTCACTTATTTTTGGCAGCTACCTTTTTAAATGATCACAAAGTTTCTAATGAAATTGATTTGTAACCTAGATAGTGTCACGGATAAACATATCCGAAATACTATCTAGGTTATATGGGATACCTATTGACTTAAAAAAGTCTAAATGTTCAGGGACAACTTTTTCTTTTAACTTATTTTGAAGTTTATTCCTGGGTTCGATTCCTAGTTTGGACTTTTATTTTATATATATAAAAAATATATATTACATTGATGGATATAACCTTCGAAATAAGTTTCTATTAGGTATATATTATAATTTTGTTCTTTTCTAATTTTATCGGCTAATTATTTTATTACGGTTATTAATCAAATTAATTAAATCTATGCTCGATTGGAAACAATAATAATTATATTTAAACATTAATAAAGTCTTGATTTTACGTATTGGTTAAAATGATTTGCGTTGTATGCTTGCACAGCAAATAATCATATTGGTTGGAATTCGAATTTTATGATGAAATTAGAAAATAGAGCATGGAAATAATTTATAAAAATATTCGTACATATTTTTTGTCATATTGACAAATTTATGAAGTATTATTATAATACCTAGTTGTTACCAGAACTGTGGACTATCGCGGAATAAATACTTCGAGACTAAACAAGAAACAAGCCAAGATGAATATTGGGAAAATTTTGTTTCCATGGAGCCAGAAAATATTTCACAACTAGAATAAAAAATATTTTCTTGTTATGTAAATTATAGGTAAGCACCTACTTTATTGCTTGTCTGGATTTGAATTGATTATTACAATATTTTTTTCAATACACACATCAGTTCCATTTTTTTAAATGTACTTGTAATACGCACAACGAATTTTTTATTTTGTGAAATTCAGGCAAAAATGTTTAAACCGTTTAACCGTCATTTTCTAAAGAACTCAATTGCCACATTATAAAATAAAACCATAACTGAAACGGGGTTCGTAAGTAGATGTTGAACAAAACAGTTGTTATAGGTCTGATTATCATTTTCTGGGCTTATAAAAAGGCAAAAAATGCTCGATTATTTCAAAGTTCTAGATGTGTTGTACTCGCATTATCTAAAATATTTCTCAGCGATCAAATTTTCTAACCAAAAACAAATGATTTTGCTGTTCTTAATATTATTTAGCGTTGCTCGGAATTTACACACAGATTTAAAAAAATCGTTAAAAATTGTTTTAAAGGTTAAGTGTGGAAAATTTCGTCAACCTCGGAATAAAACTGAAAAATCTAATCCTCGCCGCCCGCCCGGTCTGTCACAGACTCTGCTTTATATATATAATTGAAGAAAGACGAACTTTTAATGAACTTACATAGTCCTAGTCAATAGTAGCAAGAAGTAACTTTACTTACAAAAGTTAGTTACATAATTAATTGATTATTTCATATGTGAGACACGACAGCTGTCGAGGGGCCGTGATGTGGGTAATGTCGCAAAGCTGAAATAGAACCTCAAATTGCCCGGCAACGCTAATTAATTATTATTAGAGGCACGCCGAGTCTACAGCCTATTTTACCTTATTACCAGACAAGTTTGTGCGAGGTTATTATCCTTATAATTGTATGAATCCGATAAACTACGAACTTATCTACCACTCGGGTACTCTTGCCCTGGTGAAAGCCTGCTATTCAAATTAGAAATGTCGGCGTTGCTTAAAAAGGCTTCAACTGTGTTTGAGACCAGATATGAATGGCCAGGTAATTTACAACCCGTCTCTTCGGTCTCACAAAATACACAAATTGGCTCCGAAGAGTTGACCGAAAAAATATATTCTCAAACTTTTATAAAAACTCGAAAGTATACAAAATGTCTCATATCACTTATTATTTATTAGGAGCAGAAGTCAAATGTAGGTCATACACTATCCGAACATTGAAGAGGACATACGTGAATGATTACGCTTAGGAAACATCCCCTTAAAGGGCCCGCTTTCCGCGTAAAGAATTTAGATTTGGGCAACACCCACAAAATAAACAATATTTAGTGTTAAAAGAATCCGACAGAGGTGTCTGAATTCGTATTAGGAATAATTTTGGGGATTATTTAATAATTTAAATAACGAAATTAAATTACCGACATCTATTGCAATTTTAGAAAAACAGAACCATTTTTAGTTAGCACTGAGCAAATTAGAACGAAGTCGAAATGAAGATGGTTCTGAAAATATGGGTTTTATTACGGATTTAATTAATCAATTTTTTTTTAATTTTACAAAAAACATTTACGAAAGTTATTTGTATAGGTATAAAAATTACTTTACTTTACTAAAATACTATTATCACTTTTATAAAAGTAATTTATAACTTTTATAAATTCAATAAATATATTTTTACATCAAAAAGGTTTTTCTAAGGTTTTTTTAAGGGACAACATGATACAAATATAAGTTGTCTCCCTCTATATTTTGTTATATATATGCACACATTATGTACTTCTTGTTTAGTATTAATTTGTACCCTGATGATGCATAAGTAAAGCGAAACCGGTCGGTTCTTAAATTAATAAATATCGTGGTTTTAAAACAAAAAAGTATTTTATTTTATTAAATTATATTCCCCACAGTTTCAGAACTTTCAATAGCTTTTTTCGCTCGCCCGTTCATTATTTTTCTGGATTCCACGTTCGAGTATTGTTATTTGAAACAGATGGCCCATATATTATTATTACATATTATATTATATTTCGGACATCGTTGCATTGTGAATCATCAGAGCAGATCTTAGAGTAATATTGTAAAGTGACGTGTGTATTTGTGTACGTAGAAAGTTAATTCACAAATAAATCACGATCATATAGTATCCTCAACAAGCAAACTAAATTAATAAGAACTTGCCCCGTAATTTCTAATGTTTTGGAATTAGTTTTATTTCCCAAAGTACGTATTCTGAAAAAAATAAAATAATAATTTTTATAACTTTTTACTACACAATACATAAATAAAAATATGAATTACAAATGTTTATAATAAATTATCGTTTATAATAAATATAAGCTTGTAAATCAAATATTGTACTTTTTTCTTCTCACCTATCATGCGTTGAACCCTTTGGAGATATATTGTTTTCTTTGGAATACGAGATGTCTTTCGCTTATTTCCCATCTTTGAAAAAACAATATTTATGAACTGATATACGCTTAAAATTATCTTTATAGGTTCAAATATTTGCACGTAATCGCACGTCTGTATATCATAAAACGTTGAACGACACGTCTGCCCCCAAAGCCCTCGAGTTGGCGAATGAGCTTTGCAATGAAAGATAGGTTAATCTTCATGTCGGAGCGAGCGCGCTATAATAAATGTGATTTAAAAGCAATAAGCGTAAGAGACAGTTGTGAAAATATTTAATTAAACATGACTTATTAACAATACAGCAAAAATTTCTTTAGAAATATCTTAAGTAGCATTTAAAGAAGCAATTTGAATTTTTTCATACCTGTAACTTGTAATATAACAGAAACAAATGTGTAAATAATAATTTTTGGAGCATACTTTGCAATTTTTTTCTATCGAGGGAATTTTATGTAATTAACGTTTCGGCCTTACACATATTCAGATAATATCTTGAAAAATAGCATATATTTTTTTAAGAACTAAGAAACTTAAAGTGTTACGAGAAACTTGTTATAAATCGGTAGAAATTTGGAATGCGGCCCCTTAAAACGGACACCACTGCCGACGAATCCGCTCAAGTGGTGGCACTACTGCAATCAGGAATGCGACAATGTGATGTTGCTCGGCAACTGAACATAAGCCGTTTTTCCGTTCGACGGGTTTTCCAACGGTTCCAAGAAAATGCACACCCGAAAGAGACGATCGCTTTATTGTCTCATAAGATTTTGCAATAGGTGCGATTTTTGTGACGCCGAGAGTATATATTGTATTATATGTTTCATTGAAATTAAACGAGTCCTCCGCTAAAATGAAAATTCGTATCGTGCGTAATTACGTTCTCATTATGGCTGCAATTAAGTACTCACTTTAACATTGTTCTGTAAACAACTCCACGCCAGCATTAACTACTAACCAGTTGGCCGTGAGCGGCGGTCGTGTTTTCACAAGGGTCTCTTCAAAGGTCAATCTTGGTTCTAACGCCTTTGTCCGTGCGTAAAAAAAAGCCGCTAAATCCGATCGCACGTTTTCACAAAATAAGACGCCATGTTTTCTGGGACTTAGTTGACAACCCTCCCTGTGGCAGTAAGCAGTAACTCTTTATAGACCACTCTTATTATACTTATAGCTCCCAAAGCAGCGTCCTGTAGATAAAGATGCGGTTATATTCCTAAAGCAAACATATCCGGGGTGTATTTCTACATTCTCGAATGGAATGTTTGCTTTTCGGCACCAAAGTTTTCAATATCTGTTCGATTTTGTGTACGCTAAAAGTTGAAATCTGAAGCCCTAAAGCATCCTGGAGCTTTATTAAAATCTCTGTGTTCTCTGCAGGCTCTGTTGGTTCTAAACTTACCACACTACCCTGTTAATAATTATCCCGGAACAAATTAATAAACTTGTCACAAAGCCATTAAACGATTTTCGACCAATCCGAGAGCGCGTCGCCCTGAGTTAATTACGCGAGATATAATTCCAAATTCAAATTCACATTCCGCCATGGAAACCAAATGCGTATTGATCTTGAATAATTAAAATTTTCAAATAGTTACCCGAAAACTTTTCGCTTGTAAACAGAGACTATACCAATTCTATTAAAATTGTGCCTTTTTGGGAAATACGTTACATACGCCACTATCACTATCGTGGTAATTTTGTCACGTATCAACCCCTGAATTTCATTACATTTTCATGTTCTTTATTTTTCCTAGTCTGTATATTTTGCAGTTTGTAAATTAATTATTTTTTCAGATGTTTGTCCCAAATTGAATACTCGCCAGCTATATTATATTATCCTGGTTTCTTGACGCTTTAGAAGGTTGCTTTTGTAGGCCCCATCCGAACAACTTTGCTTTTATAGCTTCAGTTTCGGAATAATACTATTATATCGTCTGTGGGCAAACCATTGATATAAGATATATAAGCGTACCTTTTTTTGTACCGAAAAATTATTACAGAAATTAAGTAAGCTTCTGGCTCACATATGTTGCCATTTTACCACCAAATGTTAGGTGAAAAGATTACTACATGCAATATTTAAACCACGAAATTCAAAGTTTAATTTAAACTTGCAAGTTTATTTCATTTTAAATTTTTATATCTACCGTAATCTTCAAATAAAAATTGTATTTACTGATAAATTTCACCTTGTGGGGTGCGGAATAAATAAATTTGGTTGTTGTATTTTATAAAAATTCAACCACTAACCGACCGCCACTACACTGCAACGGAAATTCTGGTGGTAAGAGGGCATAAGTACCGAAAATATTTTTAGTTTAGTATGACCAAATGTTTTGTATATTCGCCTATGCCATTAACCTAAAGTAGGTTCTTAGTACCAACAAATCATTGCTATGTCTATTCAAGACTTAATGCTGCGTACTTAAAAAATAAACCCATAGAAAACAAAGTATTTTTTGACTATAATTCGAGTATATCTATTTTCAAATGTCTTTTAAAAGTAATATTTTTTTTGATTTGACTAAGGATTGAACCTTACTACCCAGGGCTGAATTCGACAACTCTGAGATTTATAGCGTAAATTAACTACTGTAATTTTACTCGTATTTCAGAGAAATGCGCGTGTGTGTGATTGTCACTAAAATGTATTGTCATCGACAACGAGTCAATCTGCCGAGATTCAGCTCGATCGGATGTCCGGAAGTAGATTAATTTCCGCTTCCAAGATTTGAATTCATTCACGAAAACAAAAGTGAAATTCAAATAGATGGGTTTAAAACTTTTTGAAAGTTTTTATTTCAACCCTGTTTCTTTTTATCCTTGGCTTAAGCCCTTGGTAATTAAGTTTGTTTATGTATATGTATTATCACGTGTACGGAGATTAGAAGCATTGTACACGCATACTCGCACAATGCCCATTTGACCGCAATCTGCGAAATAAAAATATGAATATTATTTAATACGAATAACGAATATTGTGACAAATTTTAAAGTCCTCCTACTACCGTTATTAATTAATAATTACTAATCATTATTCATTATTTAAAGTGGTAAAATGTTGCTTAGCCCTTGGAATGCCTCGGAATAATATTGCATTCGTGACTCAATCCAATTCTATATTTGTATGCCTTTCTTGAAAGAATTGCGTTTTTATGGACGGACAAACCTATTTATTCGTATTCATATTGCGTATGTTTGGGCGAAAACAAATTATTCGTATTAATATTTTATAGCATAACTTGCAAATTACTGTATTTTCATAAAATTAAATTAACTTACGCTATTTTTTACATTAGCTCCACACACTAGGGCCTCAAGGCCTATGTCATCTTTGGGGATGCTGTGTGGAGGGTATTTTTATGGAACGGAAGGAGGGAATGTTCTGGAAAGGAAAAAGGTACGAGGTGTGGGTAGTAATCTGGTGGTCAACGTGTCCAGGAGTGACGGACGTATCAATCCATCCCTCCCATTGCAAGGCGATAGCTCGAGAGCGTCCGGCTGGAGAGACCAAAAGGTCTCCCTCAACCAGTCTCTCCCGACCCGCCATGCAGTAGGTGGGCAAACGCATCCGCCGCCAAGACCTAGGCACTCCTGCTAAGTCACCAAACGTAGCCTACCACTTGAGGTGACATATGGCAGGGGTGTTTGTTATCCAATAAATGGTACGCAGAGAATTGAATCAGCGCCGTCTGGGTGACATGCAATTCTTTGAACTACTCGGCCGCTAAACAAATTGGGTCATTTGTTGGTTTTGTTTAATCGTAATAATAGTTAATCGGGCCTTCCGAGGGACGAAGGGCCATCCAAGGACCATCTAACCTCCGAAGGAATCAAGGCTACGGAATATTACTACCATGCCTTCTCCTTTGATGTGGGTTTATTGCGGTACGTTCTGTAACCAGCGTTAAACACATATTTTCGGATTATTCCTTCATGTTACATTTGATACTAGGTAGTGATTTTAAAACTACCTCCGAAATTGTAACCCTTTAGAAGGGGTTTACGACATTCGCAGGGACTACGACATGGTGCTAAGATATAATGTGGTAACGCCCAATCTCTTCTCCCATCAAAGTGATTTATGTAGCGGGTCTTACAGCCACGTGAATTTAACCGTATATAGGATTTTCTTTTCATGATTTCGTATGAATGCAAAAGAAATAATAAGGTTTTATTTTCAAATTTAACGTTACGAATCACTTTACAATGTTACTTTTTAAAATACGACTGAAACCTTAACCTTTCCCACCTCTTTCCCCTTCTAATTAGAGATGTCATAGTCCCACTAGTTTCGGTAAATTTTTCAGTCTTTTGCAGTAGGTACAACATAAAAAATTATATTTAATGGATATGAAATTTATAAAGCGTCCCCCCCCCCTCGGACACCCTAACACTTTACCCCATAAAGTGCACCAACTTCGGTATGTGATTATGCCAGTAACCGGATTATGCAAGTAACCGGATTATGCAAGTAAAAAAGATAAATATTTTTTTCGAAATTTCAACGTTTTAAGGTAGTTTTCTGATAATTTGTATTGTTTGTACTGTTTTTTTGTTTGTTGTATATATGTATATTCGCTTGATTGCAACAAATGAATCGCATAGCACAAAGGGTAACAATTATTTTACAAGCAATAATTATTCGCCTGAAACACTCATCCACATTGAAAAATCAACGCGTCATGTATCTTTTATTAGGAGATTTTTCAATGTAGATGAGTGTTTCAGGCGAATAATTATTGCTTGTAAAATAAACGAATCGCACTTTAAAAAAAATGCTATATCCAAAAAACAATCACTATGCCTTGGAAATTATAAATGATACATTTTATTTCTTTTTAATTATTGTACTTATTGGTATAAATTTGAAATTTTAGTCATATTTAGTAAATTAGAATTTGTTTAAATTAATTTAAATTCAAACAACTTCAGTGTGATTTGACGTAGAATTAAATTGTGAAGGATGGGATCATATTTGTTATACGAAGGTTATGATCATCCTTCAGATCTGTTAGTTATTGTGATAAGAATGACAAAGTGATGGATTTGTGTTTGGGGAATAAACCGTTTTATTCCGCTTGAACGCGGATCATATTTACGATAGTGACTACCGTTATGTTCGACTTGCTTTATTATTATTATTAGAATATCCCGAAGTTAGTACCTTAATACATCACGTGTTTAGGGAAATATTCATAATTAAGGGGACAGTCCTCGTAAATAAAAGCTGGTTTATATTATTTGTCTTTTGCATGTTAATAAGTAATATTTATTTTATTGAAGAAGATAATACTAATAAATCTAAACAAAACATGAAACACAACAAGACACAGAAAAATAAAAAGATAACGGTCTCAACTGAGAATCAACGTCTTTAACCACTTCACCATTTGGACCTAATTATTATACTTCATTTTTGTTGATCTCATTCTTTCTCTTTTACAATTATTTTTTTTCTGTAGATTCTGATTTGGAGTAGGGATTGAGAATTGTTGTAGCAGAATTGGTTATTAAAAAATCAGGAAAAGTAGCACTCAAACCACCTCGTACGCGTCACTGACCTAGATCAACCCAACTAGCACTCAAACTCTTGCGCGCCACTGATCTAGATCAACTCAACTAGCACTCTAACCACCTCGTGCGCGTCACTGATCTAGATTAACCCAACTAGCACTCAAACCACCTCGTGCGCGTCACTGATCTAGTTCCACCCAACTAGCACTCAAACCACCTCGTGCGCGTCACTGATCTAGATTAACCCAACTAGCACTCAAACCACCTCGTGCGCGTCACTGATCTAGATTAACCCAACTAGCACTCAAACCACCTCGTGCGCGTCACTGATCTAGTTCCACCCAACTATTTTAACCTCATTTCTATCATGATCTGTGAAGCTTTGATATATCCATTTAGCTGTTAAATATAAAAATCAAGACGCCGTATTATTTGTTCACATGAAAAAAAGTTAAACTTAATTGTATGTTAATATTAAATTTACTAACGTGAATTGAAAAACTGACATAAAACAACCAAATTATCAATAAACGTAGCGCATATGTTTTATAAAATTTGTTAAATATTGCTTGTGAATAAATAAAACTGGAATTGTATTTTTTATGGTGAGACTCCCCCCTTAAAGGTATTCAATATTATGCCAATGTTGCGTCGTTTATCCTTGTCGAAAAATGTTAACCCAATGGCTTATGTTTAGTATTTTATGCCTCTAGTTTATGTGTTTGGGTTTGCTCTAGATTTGGGAGGCAAACGAGAATTTACGATTGTCCTATGCCGGCCATACATCATAACTTAACTGCATTGTTTGCCTGGAATTTGGCCCACGTTGGTATCTGCTGTGTATTGTGAGTGGGGAATGCAGAGAATGGGCGGATTGCTTGGAGTGCTTCAAATGGAAAATACTCTTCCCGGACAAAGATTTGGGAAATCTTGGAATTACTGACATTTTATTTTGAAGTATAATTTCTATTTTAATGTACCGCCGTACTTGAATCTTATTTTATTTAAATGTGTAAATGAGAGCATCGCACAGTTACTAGTAGAGAATTGTGCAGTCTGATTCAATCGAAAACTAAACTCTAAACAACTGTAAATCAAAAAACATCTAAAATGCGATCTGCTATCGATTTTTATGCTAATTGTTTTTTTGGTAATTCGCATATAGATAATGAGTAGAAATCGGATCGTATGCATTTATATTTGTATAATGCACATTTGAGTATTCTTAGTTCATGCCTAAAAGTCATTTTAATATCATTAATGCTTTTCAGGCATAAAATTCTTCAAATGCTGTTCAAATTAGAACTGGTCGATATTATTGCCTTTCCTTAGGAATCGGTGTATTAGGAACGGGAATCTGTTCTTTTGGTCTCCAAAAAAAAGTTATTTCGAGAAAGAAGGCTTTTTTTAATTATGTAAATATTTCCAAAAAATTGTAATATTTTTATTTTTTTATGTTTCGATGGTGCGTATTATGTAATGAATATCTTAACTCTTTGATAGAATCATAGATTTCTAAATACTTTTAGATACACGAATTTGATCCTTAGTGCGGAAGGCCGTTAATACTTTATTTTATGTTCTTTGATCTGCTTTGGTCTTGCATTTTTGTCATTTTGTGGTACTTTGTGCACGAAGTTTCCTGTTTTTCAGATGTATTAAATACGTTTGTTGTTTCGAGCGTACAACACGTTTGAAGTGATTTAACAGTATTTAAATTGGTTGCACATTTAACGATACCGAAACGATTCGCTTCGAAATGATGTTAAATGATCTGGTTTGCCAATTCTATGTCACTTAACGTTAATTGACAGTCATATATAATATAAAATAGATTTGTAGATACCTATATCCTGTATTATATGGACTACCACACGGGAGGCATCGTTCCATCTTCGGGGGTGCAGTGTGGAGGTTTATTTTAAGAAAAAAAAAGGAATGAGAGCTCTGGAAAGGAAAAATGTGGAAAAATCTATCCCTCTCACTGCGGTGCAAGGCGATTTTTCGAGAGAGTTCTGCTGGAGACGTCAAAAGGTCTCCCTCTCCCAGTCTCTCCCGATCCGGCCTGCCACGCAGCTGGTGGCCAAAATCCCGACGAACTTCACTTCATGAACCGAGCACCTCTGCTAAGCCACCAAACATAGCGAAACATTTGGGATGACCTACGGCAGAGGTGTTGGTTAACCAATTAATAGTTCCCGAGGTGGCGGTACCCACACCCGCCTCCCGAATTACAAAGTTGGCCTTAATTTACATAATTTTACAGGAGGGATAAACAAACTATTTTTATAAAATAAAATAAAATACTTTTTGTTTTAAAACCACGAGTTTTTAAAAATTTTTAGAACCGACCGGTTTCGCTTTACTCAAGCATCTTCAGGGTACAGATTATTACTAATTAGTAAAAACTAGTAATAATAATTTTTACCCTGAAGATGCTTGAGTAAAGCGAAACCGGTCGGTTCTAAAAATTATTAAAAACTCGTGGTTTTAAAACAAAAAGTATTTTATTTTATTAAATATGTCAAACCACAAAGTGATTGCTTTCTTCACTAATTCAACTATTTTTAATTTATCTACATATTATTTTAAGAGAATTACGATAATATTAATATTGCGTGTTAATAATATAATTAATAATTATGACTAAGATGTTTGGTACTCCTTTAGTCTATTTATTTGAAATGCTGCTGGTCCTATTTTGCTTTGTTGAAACAAAACAGTTTTAGTTTAAAGATCAAAATCAATGTTTATTTAACCCGATTATAATATTAGTAAAAGTTATTTTGTCCATTGTTAATTTTAAGATATTGCGGGGGTGAGAACAACGTGGGTAAGAACTACGCATTTTCTAACATATTAAGAACAAGGTCACTCGAGTCTGGAACTCCGTTACATTAGTCAACTGGTAATGGTAAGTGTTTTGGCAAAGTGTTTCATTTAGAGGTTAAAAGTTCGCAATGCAGATATCAGATATTATTATGTCTCGTTTATTTCTCATTCTAGTAAATAATATAATATTTATTATTTTTTACAACTATTGAAAAGAATGTGACGTAACTGGGGTACCCCGTTCTAAGGTCACATTGTACATGGTTATTTGTGTGAATTATAAATTTGGTCAAGGTTTTTCAGTATGTTAATATTTTTTAAAGTGATTTGTGTAAGCAAGAGCATCGAGTTAATCTTTTGTATTACTCCAGACACAATTTGGCAAGGTACTGCTGCTCCGGGAACCATTTATTGGATAACCAATATCTCTGCCATAGGTCATCACAAGTTTTTCGCTACGTTTGGTGACTTAGCAGGGGTGCCCCGGTTCATAGGGTGAGTTTCGTCCGGATCTTGGCGACAGATGCGTCTGCCCACCAACTGCGTGGCAGGCTGGATAGGGAGAGACTGGTTGGGAAAGACCTTTTGACCTTTCCAGCAGGACTTTGGATTCATACTTCCGTCACTCCCGGAGACACTAACCCCCAAATTCCTACCCACCCCTCATACCTTTTTCCTTGCCAGAACTTCCTCTCCCGCCTTTCCTTGAAAAGACCATCCACATAGCATCCTCAAAGATGGCTACTGTAAAAAAAAAAAAGTAATTTAATATCATAGTAAACAAAATAATCTAAAAGCGTCAATAGTGGATTCATACGTCCGTCACTCCTGGATATACTGACCCCCAGATTCCTTCTCCCCCTCATACCTTTTCCTTCCCAGAACTACCTTTCCTAAAAAGACCCTCCACACAGAATCCCCAAAGATGACATAGGACCTCAGGGGAATTATTTTCCTCAGGGCCTCGTGTGTGGAGCTAATGTAAAAAAAAATATTATGTTTTGTTGCCAATTTATATATTCGTTATATTTATATAAAGCCTTTTATGCAACACTTATCAGTTAGAAGTGAAAAATAATATTTAGTATCCATTTAGGCGTTTTAATGAGGTGAAATAACTAGCATATATCTCGTGTTGCAAGTGTAGTAACTGTTTTTTTTCGATGTGTGTTTATTGCACATATAGAATAAATGCATGCATTAATGTTCATTAATATCTTACTGCGACATTGACAAACCATTAAAAAAGTGCGACACGAAGGTTTTTCATTAAAGCTTTTAAAATTATAAAAAGTAAACCTAGATTACCGGTTTAACCTCAATATTGAAGCCTGCAGGCCTGTATGTGCAATATGCTTATTGCTTAATGCATTACGATCATATATCTATCTTACTCTATAACTGTACTGTGTATAAATACATAGATTGTAGATTTAATTACATATTATATTTACATTAAAACCGACTACGTTGATTTGTTAAATTGTTCTGGAAAGCAAAATTATAATTTATTATATACATTAAAATTGTGCTTTAGAAACGACAGCAGCGTTATTGAGGTCTGATAAGTCAATTATTTTCAGGTAGGTATGTGAGAGAGCGGTTTTCCGTTTTCTAAGAATATCCCGACCACTACAGTATGTAGTATGTACTTAGTTAACGCGATTACACGAGAAAATAACTTTTACGTGTCTAAGATCAAAATATGCCGATTTACACATCTTTATCGGAGGCGATCCAAATAAGAACTATTTTTGTTTTTTTAGTATCCACATACCTCCAGTATTGAAAATTTATTTCGTTTTACTTTACAACTAGCGTAAAAATACGCGGAATATTATAATTGCGGGATTTTTGATTCTGAAAATATTGTCAATTATATTTTTCTATTGACAAATAGAAATTTACGTTTAAAAAAAATAAGCATTTCGAATGTAGAATTATTAATTCATTATGAAATAAAATAATTTACTAATTATATGTAGGTTGGTTTTTACTTTATCGCTTGTCTGGATTCACACAATCAGTTCCAATTTTGAAAATTCCTAACTAAATTTGAGTTAATTGAACGTAAATAATTTCACTCAGGAATATTTCACTTCACACACCGACACCCGAAATTTAGTATTTTTGATTTTCATAATTCCACTTTCAGCACTGTTTAATCCTGACCGTCGACTCTATTGATAAGGATCCGGAGAAAACCCCCCCCCCCTCCTTCCCTTCGATTCCACACCCCCTCTCCTTGTCCAACCAATCGGTAAACATCCTTCGTACTCCCTATAAAGAATAAGGAGGTAACCAGCTCTTTTCTATGTAAATAGATTTTCCGGAACTGGGACGCCCGCGCCGTGTTCCTTGAACAATAAAATTCGGAACTATTGAATTTATTCTTAGAACTCCTTGACACTATAAAGGAAAATAAGTTGTTCTCTTGGAGAAAATATATAATATTCCTCCATGGTTATTCTCTTAATATTGTGTACATTTTACAACGGTTTGTAACTTGTAACCACCAGAGGGTGGTTCTGTGACTTTTTAAAATAAGATAAACTCCATTCTTACCGAAGTTTTGCATTTAAAGTAATACATGTACCTTCTCATTTCTGATTTGAATAAAAACAACTTCGATAGTGTTATAAAAAACTTCGATACTGTTATAAAAACTTCTCAAATAAAAATCTCAAAAAGAACTTTTCGCAACAACAATTTGATGAAAGTGTTCTTTAGCAATCTCTAATGTCTAACATCATGAAAACTTTTTTTTATCGTTATCATGTTTAATTTTTTAGAATTCAATCTTAATTTTAAATTTTACTTTTTTATATTCAACAATATTATAATTCAATTAAAAAAAAAACCAGTTTATTTTTAAACTAGTTCTGCTTGATTATTATCCCGCTTGACAGCTGAATAATTTCCCATATTTTACTCGGAAATCAATAATGGCATAGGTAATAAAAATAAGATCATTTTTTTTTTCATTGTAAGTTATATGGAAATAATATAAATATATCGTCTGTAAGTGGTCTCACACAGTTTGATTATGCCTTCAAAAGGCGAAAAAGCTGTCACGCGCAATAATAATTACACAGCAAAACTTGTTTATAAATAAACTGTAACTTTTCTTGTTGTTACAGTTGTTTATCCCAGAATCCAGACACATTCCGGATTTTTCTTCGCGATTACTAGCAGCACGTATATTTTTTACTACCATAATGTAGAATTATCTCTCAAAGTTAGTCCACTTTACCTCCGGACACCCTGTATAATGGAATAAATTAAAATCACTAAAACTTTGAGATTTAGACGCATTCCGAACTTTTCTTCGCGATTGCTCGCAGCTTGTTTATATTTTTTTAATTCTACCATCATGTAGAATCACCTCTCAAAGTTAGTACAATTTACCCCCGGACACTCTGTATAATGGAATAACTAAAATAATGAAAACGTTGAGATCCAGATGGATTCCGGACTTTTCTTCGCAATTATTAACAGATTGTATATATTTTGCAAAATAAATATTCTGTTATTGAATATTTCTTTCAAAATGATTTTTAGGTTACGAAAATTAAATTGTTTTTCGATTCGTATATTTTAGCAATATATCAGTAACCTAATGTATTAATATTACGTTGTTTCAATCTCCAAGACACCGCCTACTAAGTAGGGCGCTTACATTCTCAGTGCGGAGCCCAAATAACGTGGGCGTGTCGTGACTTTCTTCCGATTTGCGAGATTTTCTAGAACAAAAGGTTTTAGGTTTTAAACAAAAAAATATTGGCTGCAATCTTAAATATAAAGGCAAAACAATCAATAAGTAAATTACTTAAGAAACTAAGACATGGAAAAATAGAACATTGGTTTTAGTGAATTATCTTAAGAATTTCATTTCTCTTTGTTTAGTTCGATTAGTCATTCTCTTTCATTTATTCAATTTACATTTCGCATGGTAACATGATTTTATCTAGTTGGTGTTTTAATCTGTTGGTTTGTGGTGACATCCAATTTCCATAACAGCGAATATTTAACAAAAAGATTTTTCCAATGTATAAGTGGTTTATTAAAGTATTTATATTCTGTATAAAGGTTGTTTTTCCAATGTATACGTGGTTTATTAAGTATTTAGATTCTGTATAGAGGTTGTTTTTCCAATGTATACGTGGTTTATTAAGTATTTAGATACTGTATAGAGGTTTTTTCGTGACCCTTCATCATCCTAGAACTCCTATTGAACTTCTATTTATCTTAATTCAAAACTATTTCCTTGCCTTAAAATTATTAAAAATAACAGAAAAGAATTTAATAAGATTATTATCGATAGATTAGAGTTAGTTATTATATCTCCAATTTTGTCGAAAATGAGTAAAGTACTGAAATGTATCAAAGATAGTCTATATTTTTATGGGCTCAAATATTGCATCACCTAAACCAAAGATATAAACGCATTAAAATATATTGTAAATCCTCTGAGCAGTATTTTCATGGGCACAGATATTGTATCGCTTTAAATTATATGTATCTTTATGCTAAACGAAAGTCCATTCCAACATATTGTATTTACATAAGACATAGATACTGTAATATGTAACTGAAAACTTGCTTTTATATCACAAAATATAATGTTTCCAGGTTTGAAAACGTTCAAACTCACTTTTCTCAATATTATTTTTTTTGGAGATATTATATTTTAACTCCAAGCCATCAAATTTAACATACAGATTTCCGGATTTTATAAAGGTTTTTTTTATTTATTTTACAATTTAAACCTGCTAAACTGCTTTTGCCGTTTGTCAGCAGGTACATACAGACATACAATGACACGGTTAAGTTAACATAACACGGTTAACATAGATTTAGTAGAAAGTATACAGAATAAATTTTCTAAACATTTACTCAAGAAATACAACAAAACTACAAATAATATGTTAACTTTACAAAAAAGACGCACATTGTCAGACCTGTTGTTTCTACATAATCTGTTAAATAATAAAATAGATAGTACCGAATTGCTAACCGTCATTGGTTTAAATGTTCCAAAGAGGCGTACCAGGCACACTACACTTTTTCATATTGAAGCCAACAATACCAATGCAGCAAACAACTCAGTAATTACTCGCGCAATCACAACTTACACCCACTATGAAAAATTATTACATTTAGACATCTTTCATGATTCCTTTCTAACATACAAAACTAACTTATCAAATTTCTTAGCATGACATATTTTAAAAATATTTTCACATCATTTTTCAAAACTTCTATGTATTAACAGTCAATTACAATTCGTGAGCATATTATAATCCTTGATTTCAATTCATTTATTTCTCTCTACACACTTTCTTCTTTTTATAACAATCTCAGGCGAAATTACGTAATGATATTTATCCTTAACTGTATCTTATTGTACTGTGTATGTCTTAATAAATAAATAAATAACACGGTTAAGTTAATACAACAGAGTAGAAAAAATAAAAATATAGTTTATTATTTATTGCGGTATTTTAAGTAGGTACATAGTTATATATCTCCTAAAACAATCCTTATATACATATAATTATAGTAACACATTTAAAATGAATCAATCACATATTTTCGTAATTTAATTTTAAATGTTTTTATGTTTTCTTCTGATTTTATTTCTTCTGGTAGCTCTCCAAATATCTCCAACGCTCCGTACATCAATGACTTTTGACTCTGTGTTTTTTTCCTGAAGGGGAGTCTCAATTCATTTCTTTTCCTCGTCTCATGTGTGTGTTTGTTCTGTAGTTTATCAATTTTTCTTAGGAATTCACTAGACGTATGGCCATTGATTATCTTGTATACTAAAAATATGGTATTAAAGTAAATAATTTGTTTAAATGACAAGATATTTAACTCCTTCAACATGTTCTTAATTTTTGTGTATCTATTTTTCTTTAATATGGTTCTCATTGCTCTATTTTGTAGAATCGTCATTTGTTTCATTAAACCGTCGTTGGATAAGAATAGAATGCTGCTACAGTAATTTATGTGTGGTACAATAATTGCTTTGTACACATTTTTACTGGAAACTGTGTTAAGGAATCTTCTTATTCTTCCCAACAGTGAGATTTTTTGGCAATCCTTTTAATAATTTGTTTTGTATTTTGAGCAAAAGTTAATTTGGAGTCAATTATTACCCCAAAATATTTCATTTCAAATACTTCTTTCAATACTTCACCGTCTATCAATATGTCTTTTTTTGTTTGCGTTACTCGTTTTCCAATGTTCATGAATTTTGTTTTGTTTACATTCAATTTTAGTTTATTTTTCTTCAGCCATATTGATATATTATGTAGGTCTTCATTTATATGGTTAATTATGAGTTCATAATCTTCTCCTGTTATATATATCAGTGCGTCGTCTGCAAATAATCATATTTTACAATGTTTCAATACTTTTACCATATCATTAATGTACATTATAAAAAGAATAGGTCCGAGAACCGACCCTTGTGGTACTCCCAATGTAATCTTTACTGGTTCGGATATTGTCTCACCCACTTTTGTGGTTTGATATCTATTACTTAAATAATCCTTGAACCATTTCAATGCCTTTCCTTTTATTCCATTTTTAGATAGTTTTTTAATAATTATATCTCTATCTATCGTTTCAAAAGCTCTCTGAAAGTCCAGGAAAACCGCGATCACATATTTATTTTTATCTGAGTCTTGTTTCCAGTCCCCCAGAACTAGATTGAGAGCCATTTCACAAGATTGGTTATTTCTAAATGCAGTATAAGCGTTATATATCAGACAAGTACAATTGTAACAGTCACATCGAAAGAATATCCATATTGAGCACACATAGGTAGGTACAATTTACTATATATTTTTAAGTTCCATTGTGAATTCCAATTAGCTATACAAGGGCCTCAGTACATATCATCTGTGTCTAATAGCCATTTTCTTAGATTATATTTGACTTTAGTGGTACATAAGGTATTATTTTTTATTGACATTGGTAGATTATTAGATATCTTGGGCACAATGTAGTTTAGAGTTCTTTCTACGTACTAATTGGTACATTTCGGAACCACTAATCCATCATTTTGAGTGAATCTTGTGTTATGTTTATGGTAGACTCTTTCCTTATACAAGGAATCCGACGATATAATTTGTTGACTTATGATATTACAGAACAATAATCCTCTAACAGGAGGTCCTTAAACAAGAGGTTTACATAAACCCTCTGAATGACGAGTAACGCTGCTTGTATAAAAGAAAACTTTTTATCTTAATCATTTGTGATTTTTTATCGTTTGTGTGAAGAGTCCGAACCGCCTTGTGTGCGCGCCTGCTTTCTATTGTGGAAAAATAAAATAACTTAGTTTGGGCAGGTGGGTGGGGTGGTGGGTGGGTGGATTGGGGTGGCTTTTGTTGTACAGCATTATGTTTGAGTGCCAGTTAATCTTGTAAACTCTGAATTACCGCTAGTTTTTTCTACCTGTTCGTGCGTCCATAATCGTTAAGTTAGGTTTTTCCGCGCGCTTGTGACATTTTTATCGGATAATGAATTTAAAATTTCATCATGTGTGACGCTTTTCACTTTTCATTTCTAGTTTATGTAATACCCAAAATTTGTGTGGCGTGCTCGAAGATGCTTAAAAATACCCTTATAAGGTATAAGTAACGTCATGCTTAAATTAATTCCTTTAAAACAGTATTATGTAGTAGTTCTGTGAACTGTAGACCTCTCGTCCAAAAATTATGTATTAATGTTATCTTATTAAAACCGTCGAGTCAATAAACGCTTTGTTATAGGCCTAGAAAATGATATTACTTTGTCATTTATGTAAAATATGCTAAATCTGGATTAAGTAAACGCTAATAAGCTATCCAAATAATTTCAATTTTTTTCTATTTGTTGGTCCTTACGTAACGTAGCTAAAAAGCCTTGGTTGATATAATCCAGTTATAACGTTAGGTTACTTTAATAATAATAGGATAGAATTTAATAAAAAAACATATTATGCCGAGTATTACGAGTTGATCTAAACATAACCTAACTCGGCCGAAATAGTCTTGGTTTTTATATAATCCAGATATGACTAGAATTTGAGATGATCCCAAATCTTTATAACCTGCCGTATGGCAGTGATCTACAAAGTTATTAAATTATATTTCAATGAAAAAACCTTTTCTGAAAGTGTGACATGTATCTGTATCTCTGGAAATACTTGAAGTGAATTTATAAGATTGAGTAATTTGGGAGGCGTTTATGGGTACCGCCGCCCCGGGAATCATTTATTGGATAATCAACACCTCTGCCATAGGCCCCTCCAAATGGTTCGCTACGTTTGGCGACTTAGCAGGGGTGTCGTTATTTTGCCGTTCGTGGCTCGACTTTTTTCTCGTAGCATAGGATTTACCCTTTGTTTATATATTTCAAATCACCGCAGAAGAATAATGTAAAACAATAACCATTATTGTAATATAAGTAGCAAAATAAAAAAATTATCACCGTTTTTTTAAAGTAAATAATTTGATTATAAATTTAAAAGGATCGAACATTTTGTCTGTCTGTAAATTTGTTTGTACGATCTGTTTCAGTTTAAAGATGGTGGCCGTTTTAATAGCTCAGTAAAGATTATTTTTCAAATGTGATACCGTCATGTTTATTTGGACATGTTAATTTTCGATAGCTCACTAGGTATAGGTATATTTTGTTCTTATAATCCAAAGCCCGACTGGGCGTAAAACTAAATTAAATTCAATAAATTAATCTTTATTATTTTTTTAATAATTAACTAACGTTTATGAGACAAGGTTTTTATATAGCGTAGCAAATTGGAGTGGCCCCGTCACTTTCCAAACGACGGTAAAAGGAAACTAATTGTTTACCTTCTTCATCGTATACGTCAAGACTCTACTTTTTTTTATATAAAACGAAGCTAAATTTAATTAATATGAACGACTCTGGACCCTCTAGTGTCCCTGCATACAGTGTTTGTTAATACATATACAGATTTACACTCAATAACAAATATACAGTATATGAAAAAATAAAAACAATTTGAAATAATTCCTGCTGCCGGATCTAAGAAACAAAAGTAAAAAGTTTATAATTAAATTAATATTCACATTGAAAATAATATTAAGATAGCTAGAGTAGTTTAAGTCACTATCACAGGGCTGTCCCATCGTGAATATGCGTTGTAATTAGCCTGGTAGCGAACAGATCAAACGCTTACCTGCTAATACCAGTTCACCGAGAGTTTTTATGAAGAAATCTGAATAGACGAAGAGGAGAGAAACTCATGAAGACCCTAAGGGGAATATAAAGATTCTCGGTTTACTAGAAGGGGGCATCAGACTTGTGCTAACATTCCTTATGCATAGAACAAAGGATAACAGATTATTAACCCTTTGTACTCCAAATTAATTTTTTATATAAATTGAATATTCTAATCTGTATATTTTTTTAACGTGTGGTATTTTATAAAACAGTCACCCAATTGCATGTTAGAACACGTGTCACAGTACTAACTGGTTTCCCGTCTGCCACCTTTTACTGCCATTTTCGAGCAGACTACACAGTCCCGCTTGCGACCTTTTCTTAAAATGTTGAGTTTTCCATTGAGCCTGGTCTCTGATGGAGAGAGAATATTTATTGCTCAAAAAAAAAATTCAAATAAAATGAATGCGTAGTCATTGTTATGCATGAAAAACAGAGCAAAAAGCACTACCAAACAAGTGGGAACTGTGTACAGCTGAATAGAATCATGTGTAAAAGGACCTTTTTATTTTTGAAATAATAAAATGTATACCCATTTTTTATGTCGCCGCTGCAGCGCCATCTGAGTTGTTACAATGTTGCCTATGTCGCCGTGGCGGCGACAACGGAGTACAAAGAGTTAAAAGCTATAATTATTCCTTGAAATACCCATACTAATTGAAAACATCTCCCGAGAAAGAATAAATGCAGCCAACTGGAATTAAACCCGCAGCCTTCTGATTGCCGCAATCAGATACTGGGAAATTTTTCATTGGTATTTCAGGGATCAATTATTACTTATAATAATTTGTTATATCTATTGAAATATATATATGAACGTTTCTTTGTTTGTCCTTCTTAGACGTCGGAACGGAGCGACCGATCGACGTGATTTTTTGCACAGGAGGATTTTGTTGGAGGACCGGGAAGTGACATAGGTTACTTTTATTCCACATATTTTGGGGGTGATCTAAACCTAACCTCACATGACCAAACCAAAATAGGCATGGATGTAGGTATAATTTATTTATAACTCTGTACTAACCAAGTGACTCGGGCCAATCAGTTTCAAAAAGCTGTAATGACAAATCAATTGGTTTACTAAGAAACTGAACACTTCAAAAACTTTATTGTATTTTTTTCTGAAAATGGTGTTCAAAAGCCTTTTCGGTGCTTATCTTAATTTACTAGCGAAGCTATAAACTGACAGAAGTGGGTTGTGGGCGTGTCCGTGTGAACAAGTAAGATATTTTTTCCATAATTCTGGTGAATTAGGGAAGGTTTAGGTAAGTTACTTACTCACATTACTAGAAATATGTGTGCTAATGAACGTGTGAAATTGTTGGATATTCGCAAAGATGTAAGCGTAACCATTAAGATTAAGATGTATGACGCGAATGTGAATGGTAGAAGAAGTCGAGGAGGCCCGAGGAAGACACGGCACCATCGATGAACCGAAGGGTATGTATAAGAACATGTATGAATGTGAATGAAGCAAGGATAAATGGCATGATGGTTAGTTAGATTTATGCCCAAGTAAGCATAAAACATTTTTAAATACCGACTTCATTGGTATGTTTGTGACCCAGTAATCGAAATGTCTTATGTAAACTGGCGCCATCAGTTTTCAATCATACACAATAATATTATCTACCTACATAGTTTGTTTGTAAACGTTTCAGTTCTCAAAGTGATGATTTTCTGCTATTTACCGTTCGCTTTAATCCACTGGGTTGTAATACACCCTACTGCAAACAAAAGTTATTTAGCTAATGGAAAAAAAAGTTTTACAGCGTATCCAACCGAGTCCGTGATTTTTCGCGTTCGGCGTAGTCCAGGGATTGGCAACATTTTTATTGATATACTGTTAAATAAATATCACAGCGGGTTTACAAATTTGACCTGCGTTGTATGCAATCGAAGTCTATTTGTTTTAATGGAAGCTTTGCAACTGCATTTTCAAGTAATATATTCATATAATATATAATCAGTATTGCCTATGCAGTGCGTTTCATTGTTCGTTTATTTTTAAATTAATAAATTAATGGTGTCAGAAAGGAAAGGCAGAAATGAATGCTGACAGGCGAGTGGATGTTTTCTCTTCTCTCGTATGTCATATGGTATGTATGTCCCACACACATTATAGCAAATAAAGCCTATTAAGGCGATGCCATACGTAGTAATGCAAAATCATGTGTTTTTGGTTTGGAAATTTGGTCGCCTAGAAATGTTTCAGATGCTTTAATTAAATACTGCGAGTAGAATACATCTTGGCTTTTGAAATAATCGAGTATTTTTTAGATAAGTCTTTTTATAAGCCCAGAAAAAAATTATGTATAAGGCCTATGAAAACTGCTTTAAAGTTCAAAATCTCCTACTTACAAACCCATTTTCGGTTATGATTTTATTGTATAATGTGGCAAATCAATTTATTTATAAAATGATCGAAAAAAATAAATATTTATGCCTGAACATTCACAAAATGAAATAAAAGGCACTTTTTGGCCATGTATTTTTCTTGCATAAATCAAAACAGGCGGATGGTGTTAAGCGGGAATTTAAACCTTATCGCCATCTACGTAAGGGTTTATTATTGAAAGCGGCTCAATTTAAAATATTACACGACGTAGTGCATCGCCTTAAGTGACATTTGGAATCGGGCCGCTAACAATAACACTCCTTATGTAGATGTCGATATGGTTTAAATTCCCGCTTAACACCAGCCGCCTGTGTTGATTTATGCAAGAAAAAATATCGCCAAAAAGTGTTTAGGTTTTATTTTATTTTGACACAAATTAATATTTAAATATTTTACCATCATTTCAAGACCTTAATTTTCCACATATAAAATATCTAACTTATCTTCTAATGTTAAAAGAAGAATGTCTGTGGCGGGCTGGCGGCGTGGGTTTGGTATTTATACAAATCTAAAATTTAATTCTAAGAATTATGAAATGTTACATGCTTAACCTTCAAAACAAGAGGAAATTCACTGTCTACGCGATATTTCGAAAAACCATCCCATCCCCATTTTCCACCCCTTAAAATTTCTACATTCTTGATTTATAGACCTGATTTCTAATATTTTCGCATTTTGTAATTGTGTACTATCAAGACATACGCAGTTACATGAACACGTATTGAGATATATTATGAATGTACTAAAAGGTTATTAGGAAATGGCATGTTGTTTCGTTTTTAAGCGGATTTTAATAAATCTGCTATGCTCATTTTTCTCCGTGTAGTGCTTCGCCTGAAGACCAATAGGTGTTACTTATTTGTCAAGCTATCTTATCTAGGTACTAATTGCAGAGCTTGCCTGTTTTAGCGCAAGTTCATTCCCATTTAACATAATATTGATAAAGTCCATACTATTTATATATACCTGTATTTTATTTACGTTATTAATACCGATTAAAAAAGTTAAGGAACGACGTTAAATTTTAATTTATCATTTTTGTTATAAAACATTGATATTACAAGAATTTTAACAATAACGACAAAAGTAGTCATGCAAAGAAAGCTGCCGTATGGGCAGCTTGTCTGCAGTTTTAACATTTTTTCTTAAATTAATAAACATATTACCAACAACATTACAAAACTTAAATACATAATAACTTTATGATAAATGCAGTTAAATTTAATTTCACGACAATGTGTATACGTAATGAACTATTCAACCTTTTCTTCTTCTGGTTGCCCTCTCCTATAAGAGTTTGTCTATTATCGAAAGAACTCTGTAGAACTGCACAAGTTTCAAAGCCGTTGAGATGATAATTATTGTTCGTCGATCCACACATCCAGACATCTGCCCTGATGATAGACACTGGAAATCGGTCCTAAACCTTAGATTAAGACGAACGAGCAAGCGTAATTCTGGGAATTCACGGACTGCTTCAAGCAGTCGATATTGACAGTTTCAAGTGTCGATCTGCAGTTTACATTGTAAGAAAAAATGTTTAGTAATAAAGACTGCTCTATCATCTAAAATTCACCATGAGACGAACAGCTTGAGCTGTTCAGGTTTTTCATACGTTTTCGATAGCCCGAGCTGCAGTATTCCCAGTCAAACACGGCTCGACACTTCAGGTAAAAAAAACACAAACAATGTTCAATTCTATGCAATTTAGAAAATTAACAGTTCTATGTGAAATGTTCCTGACCTCTGCGCAGACGCTTCAGTCAATCTTGAACTACCTCTGATTTCGAGCACTTTTGGAAGTCACGGAGTCGAATAACCTGGTCACGTATTTATCGATGAGAAAACCATTATTTATGAACACACGGCGGATCCCGTGGACTATGGCGGGAACCGGAAGGAACGGATGCGGAAACCTGAGAAACGATACAAACTTAAGTTCGGCAGTTATGCTACATGAGAGTAGGTACAATTATATAAAAAGACGAACATCGACACCTTGTTCGTTCTTAGTAATTTATTCCCGGACGTAAATTTAATACTTGCTTCATATTGTTCACGATTCTGTGGGAAAAAAATGGTGGAAATTGACATGCATTTCTCTAAATCGTAGTGTAAATTTATACACGTTTTGATTGTGGACCTTATTGTAACACAGTTGCCAAGTGAATGGATAAAAACAATAACATAATTTATAAATGTTTTTTTTTGATCTAGGCCTCATCATGTTCCCCCAACTCAACGTAAGGAGTGGTAAGAATAGAAAAACTTGAAATGGGGGTAAACTGGATTTTTAGGGTGAATCATCTTTTTTCGAATTCTGATACGCCAAAAATATATTTTTTTAATATATTCCATACTGCTATTCACCCTATATCAGAGGTTAAGTTTGCAAATTTTTTTTTAGTATTTCAATTTAATAAGTATCTACGGATAAAAATAAATCTATATCACACATTATAACATCCTCACAACTAGCACACACATAACATGTATTATCTTTTTCTATTCTCTTATCTTTTTGTGTACATTTAATACATTTTGATCTTGCAGTTTAACTTTTGATAGCATCAAAAGTTTGTCACAGTTGAGTGAAAAACTGCTGAAATGTGAATATTATGTAAAATAAATTATTAATATATTTTTCACAAAATCACTCAAATTGTCCCATATTCGAGCCAGGATAGGTTTATTGACATGAGAACCTACTATTAAATCATAAAACTAAAAAATTGGTTATTATCTAATTGATCGTCGGTAGGTACGCTACTTTTGCCTCCCCTAAGGGAACGACATCTAAAAAAACTTCATTGACAACCCACCCTACTAAACATAGCAATGCTTTTTATCAAGCAAAGTTTCAGTATTGAACGGTGTAACTTTGTTTCGTAGATGTTTCCAAGTATATTTTCCCTAACATTTGTTAAGGTTAGAAGTTTTGAATTTGTGATTTTCATCCAAGAACACATTATGTAGCAAAAAGTTTTTAAGTAAGTCTCTAAATTTGTTAATGAATATAGATGACAGACGTTAGATCTTTTCACGATTGACTTTTTTGTTATTTTTTCCTGTAGTTTTACATACTTCGTGTTGTCCACCATCCTGCCACTGATAATTAATCTCCTAAGAAATATGTAAAAAAATATGATTCGTATTGGCCTGAACTTGGGTCGTCACTGTCGTCAGTAAAACCCTTTTTTTCTTTAGCTCCACATAAGAGGCCCCAAAGAAAATAATTTCCCTTGTGGTCTATGTCATCTTTGGGGATGCCGCGTGAAGGAAAAAATGTTTACCTTCAAAATAGAAGGATGGAATATTTGTTACAATAGGTGCACCCAAATAGTAGACATTTATAATAAATAATAACCGATAATAATTATCTACAAACCTATTATAATTTTACTCAAATTTAGCCAATATGTTTAAGCGATAACAGAGTTGACGATATGTTGTTAAAGGTACATGACTGTAATCATGCTCGACGGTTTGGCTCGATCTTGAATCGAGAAATGTTCTTGGTCTTCCATCGGACACACATGTCAAGGACATACATTCAGTTTCCGGTATCCTTCCAATCACAGTCCTTCCCAAACATACAATCACGAGCACCATCCTACAAATTATCCAACAATCAACCCACACTAACATCCAGCCACTTTATATGTAAGCAAGATATCCACAACCACAATACTCGGAATAACAATAAAATCCGCATTCCTCTAACACACACTACGAGATATGGAATGAAATCTCTTAACTATATTGCCTACATACTCTATAACTCTTTTCCAGATATGTATAAAAACAGCCAGCACGATCCAAAAGTTTAAAGTAAGGCCTTAAAAGAATAATTTTTTAGAACATATAAAAACGAAAATACGTAATTCTTGTCGTGTTGTACTTTGTTTTGTTTCTTTCTCTCTCCTTTTCTATCCACTGTATGTGTAATCGAGCATAATCTATTTTTACCAATGTATTAATGGGTAAGTACCTTCTTCTAAATTCTTACCTTGGCTCTGTGCGTATGTGTATATCCCTGTCTGTTTCATTTGTTGTTTCTTCCTGTTTGTTCTACTTAACCTCCCTTTTTCTATTTGTGTACTGTTTTGTATGTGAAACTTATAATTTTGATATCAAAATACCAATGTTAAATTGTACCTATTAACTCCTATGTATGTATTGTAAGTTCCTCTCGTCCTACAATGACTTTTGTAACTCTTCGGGATTGCTTTAGCAAGAAAACATGTTGACTTGTAACTATGTTCGTCTTTGCGTCCACGCGCTCGATCAGCTCGACCATAGCTCGATACAAGATGCCCTACAAATCGTAAATATCTGTCGAATTACGGCCCTCGAATCTCGAGCCGTTTGCTCGATATCGAACAAAACGCATCGAGCGAAAATTACACATGTGCGAATGAGCGCAAAACCATCGAGCATGAAAGAGCGTGGTAACATAGCTTTACGATTAAAACTAAACGCTCTCTTTCCAAAAATTTTGTAATACGTTGTTTGGTGTTACGTCTTTTGGCCGTTACATGGAAATTACATACGTTTTCTGAATATTAACTGCCCGCCTCGACACCATCCATCGCTATCCCATCGCTTCGGTCGCCGTTGATACTTGTGGGTCAATCCGCGCGATGAATCATTCATTCGACGAATTAAATTATTATTTTCACCGGATTACGATTGTAACTCTTTAACGGCTTTCCATACTAGCGACCAAATTCACGTAAAAGTATTGGGAAATCTATGATCAATCGCAGATTTAAGCCCCCGCATTCGCAATTTCTACCGATTTATAACAAGTTTCTCGTTAACTATTTAAGCTTTTAGGTTATACAAAAAATATATGTTAGTTTTGAAGATAATAACTATACATTTGTTATGCCGAAACGTTAATTATTTGAAATTCCCTCGATATAAAAAAATCGCTAAGTACGCTCCGGAAATTATTAAAAACACATTTTGTTCCGTTATTTAACATGTTATATGCATTAAAAAATCACAGTGTATCTTTAAATGCAACTAAAGCATTTGTCGAGAGATTTTTGCTCTATTTCAAATGAGTCGAGTTTTATTAAATATTTTCACCATTTTCGCTTAATTATTATCATTTTTTAATATTAGCGCGCTCCCTCTAACATTCGTATTTACATATCTCCCTTTCAAACCATCTTTGAACGCTTACTACCGGGCCTTAAGCATTAAATCGCCAGGGAATCCAATCTACAGCACGTCCATACTGCATCCAACATAATATAAAAAATGCGATTAAAAAAAAATTATAGTAGCTAAATACTTCACATAGAACGCATGATGTTAATTGTAAAGTGGCGAATATAAATATTTAAATAGAAATGTTTAGAAAAATGTTGCTGCATTAATTTTATTTTTTGTTAATTATAGCTTAAATCTTCGATTTCATCACAGATTTTGACATTATTGTAAATGAATTTGGCCGCAAATTTGATGTTAACTAAAAAAAAAACGATTCTTAATTTACCCCCTATTTTAATCACCCCAAGAATGCTTTCCATTAAAATTAGTCTAATAACAAAATTATTTTTTTACTAAGAAATTAATTCCTAACTTAATATATCGTACGACCTAATTTAACTTCGTGATTAACAGGTTTAGTGCCTGATACCTATATAACTTTTAACAAATACCTTATTTCTTAGAACTTAAGGCTTAGAAGCAAGCACCTGAAGATTTTAACATAACATTTACCTCTATCTTAAAACGTATAAGTAGAGAAATTTTCTCTTACAAATTTACGTGGGTATTATAAATTTGTTTCATTGAATACACTATACTTATTATTACAATATTTTAAAATTTATACCTAAGATCCACTGTAGAACAAGCCACCGGTTGATCTTAATTGGATTCAAAATCATATTCACACTTTAATCGAGATAAATATAGTACCTATGTTCATCTGTAAATTAAATTTGAATTAGGCAGGGAAAACACTGACAGCAGTCGATACCGACAGCTTCAAGCATTAATGACATTATTGCGATTAGGTATTCCGGAATATTTCGATTTTACTAGCTAGCATGTACACGAGATTTAAAAATACGAGTGCATTTTATGCATGCAACTTTCTTGTTTTCTGACCAATTTTAATTAGAAAACTTTGTGGCAATCACGCCATGTCACAGCGATAATTCTTTACTTGCTTGTTAATGAGAAATGAATCGTTATTATTTTTCGTAAAAAAAAACGACACATTTTTATAATTATAGTGTGTTGACTTATCTACCTTTTATTGAAATTTTTTCATTACTACAGAGTGAGGAAAAACAGAAAGTGTTGTTTTGAAAGTCTATTAAAAATAAGTCCGGTGTTGCCCGGACTAAACCATGGTAACGACTAAAAATGGCACGACCATCCCCACACAACAGACAGTGTAGTTTATAAGTCCGGTGTTGCCCGGACTAAACCATGGTAACGACTGAAAATGGCACGACCATCCCCACACAACAGACAGTGTAGTTTATAAGTCCGGTGTTGCCCAGACTAAACCACGGTAACGACTGAAAACATCACTACCCACCCGACACAATGAGACCCCTCCCAGATTTCTACCCCCACCACACGGGATATACCGGCCCTTCAAAACTGCACTGTCTGTTTTGCTGCACCCTGTATTTCAATGAAATCGCTACGCTAACAACGAAGCCAATATTTTTGTTTGTTTTAAATCGTTTTATAATGTTCTGGCAGTCGGCACTCTAGGCCAACATATTTTTGCTAGGTAATTATTTTAAATGCAATATTCGTAAAACATGCACCAAAAAATACTATATTATGGGTGTTAAAATTTCATAGTTCTTTATTGTGCACCATTCTAACGGGTGCGTGTATTAAATAAAATTTAATAAATTCACCATTAAATAACCATTAATTTCACACGCTGGAAATTAAAATACTTCGCAAATTCAGCTTTTATTTTATTTGATGCGTTGGTGGAACAGTTTATTGATTAACTCTTTATGATATAACAAAGTCCCCTGGCAACTTCCCGAAATTACCTTTTACCTTTGAAGGTTATCCCGTAAGCGATATTTTATATGATTTTTTTTGGAATGTGCCAACTTTGAGTAGTTTTGGGGGGCTGGGTTGGCAATATGGGCAAACCGGTGGTGACAATTTATTTATCTGTAAAGTAACTAGTTAATGAAATTTTTTACACCAACAGGGGAAGTATTTTAGTTTCAATAATATGTACCGAAAGCAGCCTTGAAATACTGAAACTCTCAAATCAAACATTGGATATAATATAGTATTCTGTGATGATACATAGGTTGGCGTGGGTAGCAACATACGAGTAGTTGCTAACTTATCTTAAGTATCCTATTTTTTTTAAATTGGTTTCTTCACAACTACATAAGAACTTCTGTAAAACCTATGTTTTATGTTTAGTACGTTTTTATGAATAGCATATTTTCATTATTTTAACTCAGCCCTCCCCCCATGACAAAATCGTGGGTGCGCCACTATAGGTAGGTAGGTAGTCGATAGTTAAAGCCGAATACATAATACCAGTAATTTAAGTACGCCCATAACCATGTTCGTACCTACCCAGACCATACCGAGCCAAAACATTCAGAATATCAATATTATCCTGACTCCAGACTCCAGCCCAAAAGGAACACGACCCTAATAATACGGCAATAGCTGGAGGGTTCAGTTCGTGATGACAAGTCCGCCCATTCGATTTCCGCCGCATGATTATGCCCCATTATTATTATTTGTTATTTGTATTCCATCTTTTAGAGACGACTATGTCTTTGTCGTATTATTTGGGACTTCATACCGCTATTGTTTACCTTTTCGCGGAAGGTTGCCATTTTGCCACACAATTGCTAAAATTGCCAGGGTTTCGCCAACACCATCGCGGATCTGAACCAAATGGATCATGAATCAATTTGTGAGCATAGAGTTACAATTAAAGACGCTATTGCGTACTAATAACTTGTCGAAACTTGTTCCACTGTTAGAACGCGATACGCGGTGCGCGTAGACCGGATTCGATAGTTTTAGTTAGAGCTGTAGAAGGACTGCTTTAATTTGAAAATATTTTTATACTACTGGTATCATTGCTAAACCAGTAGCGGATAACCGTTACTAGCAAATTCATTCTGTATCTAGCGTTCTAACCCCGCGGTTGACTACTAACTGCCCCGTCGTTACACCGCGAGCTCCGTACGAGTTATCTGTAATAATTATTCTCGCAATAAATTAATCGTCAGTAAATACGAGAGTTTTAATCAACATCTCCACAGCAACAAATGAACACCGATTTACGGATTATGAAGTTCTGTAAATTGCGAGGTCATATTCCAACCTCTCTGACGACACTTAACCTTTCCACAGAGCGTTAGGAGAGTTTTGGAGATCAGTTGGAGGTAAAAAAGCGGAATCAATTTTTTCGCTTCATGTCTCATCTAAATATAATACATCAATTTCTGTGAGTAAATTCATGTTTATTAGACACGTGCTGACCTTCTCAGATCGCTGAGAAATCTGTCAACGAATTGTCTCTTGATGTTTGATTTTATTTACAAACACGTTATACTGTATAATAAATAATAATATGGGAATTATTACTTGGAATTTCTTAATTTGTTTATTTTTCACATTCAGTTAACGAGGTACTAAATTGGGCTGAAAGGTACCTCTTTCCTAGATGCCTGTTTTCTCTGTTTACAAATAATTTGATTTATTTAGTAATTCTTACCCTGATGGGCTTTTAGAAGATTTTTACGTTTTACATGATTTAGTGGATGATTCAGAGAAAAAAAAACATATTGTTAAATTTTTGATACAACATAATACATAATATAGGTCTAAAGGCGTATTATGTATTAATAAATGTGAATGACAAAGTTTTTACATTGCAGATAACATTAAAACATATAGAATAAAGAAAGAAAAAAGAGAAATAATTTAAATTATTGGTACATAAAAAATACAATAATAAATAATATATAGATTTGATGCTGCTAGTCAAGTATTTCTTAAATATACTTAATATACTGATAATTACTTTGTGGTGTCATTTTAAATGTAATGAATATCACCAACTTTGTTTACAACACTATTTTTAATAAATTTATCAACATTTTTCAAATTCAAGGTATATCTCAGGATACCGTGGACAGAATTTGAACAATTCATCACATTTCAATGTTGATCATTTTTATTATAATATTTTCATTACATATATTTGTTTGAAACATTAGGCAACTTCCGTAGAATAACAGTAAGTTTTTGGTTCTGAGACCAAAACTGAATTCAAAACCATGGCTCTAGACAGGTAATGTATCGCTTGTAGAGTATCGTTTGCTTTAAGCTATGTTTATTGGCGAGATCTGAATAGCCAGATATTTCATTCCTCCTGTTATGTACCTTTCTAATACTTGTACAACCTTTGAACCTATTATGCTTCATTCACTATCTATTATTTGTCCGTCGCACCAATGCATATCAAAATCAACATTTTGATTGTCGCCATATCTCTTGTCTATTGTAAATTTCCATGTTTACTATTAATTGACTTTATTTACCACACTAGTTAAATACAAGATTACTATAAGATGCATTACGCTCTGTTTTCAAAGCAGATTCATTCTAGATTTCAGTTTGGAAACATTTCACTTAGAGACATTTAACTCTGTAAAAACTCTACTATATAATATGTAACCATAAACAATTGTAAGACTTACAAATAAAATTATAAAACCGTGTTAAGTGTTTTCATCAATAGAATCCATAACACTCCTTCTATTTCATTCCTCCTTCTATTTCATCAGCGTCCAATTGAGATACCGGCGATTTTGAAGGAAACATCAAATAGTATATATATAGGTCAGTGGCTAAGTTGACATAGCGTTTGGGTCCCACCCAGGCGTAGTGTGTTCAATTCCTCGACTGGCCAAGTCCTCCATCACAACACAAGCAACATTTTCCGCTTACTGTGGTAGTAGTAGGAGATTTTCAAATATTGTCAGGTTATTCGTAACCCGGGAATGTTTATCTTTCTTTAAAAAAAAAAAAAAAGTATTACTGGATTACTAATTAGATGGAGAGGTGATCGGTAGCTCGTTGGTAAGGCCCACTATTAGCAGCCGGACGGGTAAAGATCAATGCCAAAAAATGTGTATAAATATCACATTTGAACAAAGAACATATAAAAATGATTCTACCTAGAAAAAAGTCTGTCTCCTTAAAATTCAGAAGATACTGTCATGGACGTAGTATAGACAGACATGTTTTATTTTTTACAACGTAGGTGTCCCTTACTAGTCAGATTACACGGCTCCAGATTCAGCACACTTCCAGGATTTGCGATTCCCCCGGGCCCTGGCCATATGGCCATAACGTCCAATATTCGGATTTCCTGGAATAAATCCGGAGAGAAATTCGATGAAAAGATTTTCCGCCAGGATTTTCAACAGAATACAAATAATGATGTTACATATTTTCTCCCCTATGGCAGTACCATTCCTTCTACGTGAGTACTGAGTAATTTAGTGAGTATGGCTATCATAGTGATTTTGGGAAAATAAAATAAAATAATTTTCACAATAGAATCAGCTAGACAAGTCAAAAATATACATAATGTTTTTTTTTTTGCTGGCAAGAGCAAATTGATTAATTGTTTTTTTTAATTATTAGTTGTTATTATTATTAGTAATACATTTTTAACAGCCCTTTCAATGCCATTATTAATAATAATAACTCGGGGCTTTAGGATCATAGGGGGCTATCTACAAAAACATAGTTTAGAGATAAACGTAAATAAAGTTTGGAATGCTCATATGCCCAACTCATATGCCCAACTCATATACCCAACAGTATCTCTTAAGGCCCCGAAGTAAGCGTTTAAAGATGGTTTGAAAGGGAGATATGCAAAATGGAATGTTAGAGGGAGCGCGCTAATATTAAAAAAAACTATAATATTTACGCGAATATGGTGAAAATATTTAATAAAACACGACTCGTTTGAAGCAGAGCTAAAATCTCTAGAAAAATGCTGTAGTTACATTTAATAGAAGGTGTTTTTAATAATTGGAGCTTTTTGTGCGATTTTTTTTCTATCGAGGTAATTTCATATCACTAACGTTTCTGCATAACAAATGTATAGATATTATCTTTAAAAAAGTCCTTTTTTTTAGAAGTTAAAAACTTGAAGAGTTAACGAGAAACTTGTTATAAATCGGTTGAAATTGGGTATGCGGGGGCTTCGTGTCACTAATAAATATGATCATGGCATTACCGAAATTAAGCTTAACTCAAAACGCCTGTTTTTGTAGTTAGGCCCCTGTGATCCGAAGCCCTCGTAAATAGTAGTTATTTCCCAGCTTCGTCCGAGTAACAATAATATTTTTCTTCTTGAACATTTGAAAAAATATGGAATTCGTGTCTTTTTTCCGGGCATTAAATGGATATTTCAATGTTTGATAGCTCACGATGAAAATGACGTTTAGAGCTTTAAATTTTTGTTATTTTGATGTATATTTGCATTTAGTGAACGCTCAATAAAAACAAATGTTGGTGAAATGGAATTGAGTTATCCTTCTCCAACTCTTCTGCAGAGGGTAGATTTTTACTTAATTAATGTTTGCTCATTTTCGATTAACGGAAAAAGCCGTCAATGTCAAATACCCTTAAGTTTCCTAATTGGCAAAAAAGTTTCTGCCCCTTATGCCATATTTTATGGGGATGTTCATATTGTAATACATTTCTTGAACTAGAAGTATATCAGAGGCTTGCGTATTATAACGGACCATTAATTATTACGACGTATCTGACAAAATTTACAACTTACAATCTAACCGTAGCACGAACCGGTAGACGAATCATTTTTCATTACTTCAGCTTCAGACAAAGTGGTAAAGGTACATAATTATTATTCTGAAAAGAATCGCGTGTTGCTGTCATGTGACACTACCATTTTTAACATACTTCCCTTTTTGTGAGAAGGAGTTCTCTTTCATGCAGCGTACGAAGTAATATTTCCTCGTTAGTCATGTGTTCTGTCCATGATACTTTGAGCACTCTCTCAAAGATGTCCGACATTATTTAAATGTTTACTTCCCTTTTTGTGAGAAGGAGTTCTCTTTCATGCAGCGTACGAAGTAATATTTCCTCGTTAGTCATGTGTTCTGTCCAAGATACTTTTAGCACTCTCTCAAAGATGTCCGACATTATTTGAATGTTTACTCCCCTTTTTGTTTGGAAGAGTTCTCTTTCATGCAGCATACGAAGAAATATTTCCTCGTTAGTCATGTATTCAGTCACGATACAGTTAGCCTCTCCAAAAAGTCACATTTCATTCTCAGAATATTATCATATCGGCACATGAAAGGATTGATTCATCGATGACCTATAGACATCATCATTCTTAATCCTATGGATTGAGGTCACAGTGATCATTAAAAATGAACTTCAATTATGAAATATATCGATTTGACGTCTTTTTACGGGCTACTTATTTAACCCTGTGACATTGATCGCTACAGCTTCATTATGTCAATATTCTGTCATAGATGTATTTAATGTATTTTCCGTCGATGATTTTGAATCAGTATTTTTATATCCCGTGAAATAAGATGGTGTATTTTCTTAAGACGAGCGAATCGAAACCTTACAAATACAACGAGATATGCTCACGAAAACCGAATAAATAATACGTGGAATTAGATATCTTCCCAAAATTATTATATTATAATATTTATCTACGTGTTCACACGTACGTAACGTAAACCGACGTAGCAATAGTATTTTTAAGAATTATTCGTACTTGAAAACTAAACTGTTCCTAGCTGGTCGCTCGAGCCTTTGTCGTATTTTTCTCATCTAATTGTTTATCTTCAGTAAAGGTTTCTAGTTTAGGACTGAGAGGGTCACTCGCTTTATAGTCATTGGATCACGGGTTCTTTTTTCTTTACAATAACTCCACACAGGAGGCCCTGAGAGAAATAATTTATACGTCATCTTTAGCGACTACACAGAAATGTTACATATTTAGCAATACTGTGTGGAGGTAATCTTTTCCCATCGAGTATCAGGCATAAATTTATCTGTAGGTATTTATCCAATTTTGCCTTTTTTACATTAGATCCACACAGGAGGCCCTGAGGAAAATAATTTTCCACAAAGCCTATGTAATTTTAGGGGATGCTGTGTGGAGGGTCTTTTTATGGAAAGGAGGGAGAGGAAGTTCTGGAAATAAAAAATTATGAGAGGTGGGTAGGAATCTGGGGGTCAGTGTGTCCAGGAGTGACGGACCTATGAATACATCCCTCCCACTGCGGTGGGAGATGGGTTGAGAGAACCCGGCTGGAGAGGTCAAAAGGCCTCCCTCAACTAGTCTCTTCACACAGTTGGTGGGCAGATGTATCCGCCGGAAGACGCAAGACCCGGACAAATGTACCCCCATGAACCCGGTATTTTCTATGGAAGATAGTGATTATATTATTATTTGAATACATTTCAAAATTTCTCAATGCAAGCTGGTGTCGTGAAATTTGCGCAGTATTTTCTAACTGGAATTAATAGGTCAACACAAATATTTTCAGCTCCCTATATAAATTTAGCTAATTTTAAATTTGTTGAAAAAATGGTACGAAATGAATGACGGCCTCAGCAAAATTATATCAAAGACCATTCCTTTAATGGCCAAGTTTCCCTTCAAACATAAACGTTAAATACATGTGTATTCTGTCGTAAACGTGTGGCGGGTTCTCCGAATTGGGTCAGGTTTAACACTCTTCGCAACGACACAAACCTTTCTCCGATAAACCAATTAATTGTATTCCCAGTGGCGTAGATTGACCCTCCCTTAAACACATTTGCTATCTAAACGCCCCTGAGGCGATATTTCACAAAATAGCTCTGTACAAATTATCCATTTAAAAAATACTATTGCTTGAGAACATTCAGTTTAAGTCTGAAATTGCCCTTTAGGTAATAAAAGCAGGACTTTGGCAACACCGTTATTTTTATATTTATAATAATAATAATATTTGGCTAATTATATAGCCCCGTTTTCGTGAAAAATCACCTCAAGGACGGTGTACAAATATATTTCTTAAATAGTTAGTACTAGAACTACTGACTTAAAACTAGTGAAATCAACCCTACATCGGTCTCCAATCAAATATAATTCGGCACATCAATAATTTTATTCTAGATTAGAGGACATAATATGTTTTTGATGTACTATACGATCGCGTCTGTAAACAATTTCCAATCATACTTCATGGCTTTGTACATTGCTCGCCTGGTGTTGGTGAAGTTCCCTCAGCTTGGGTTGTTTCATCGAATTTGAACAATTCATTAAATTTCAACATTCATTTTCGAGTTCTGTGGATGTCCTATTCAAGTTCTGTTATTATGTCATTATAGGGCCAGTTACTTGACAGAACTGAAATAATATAACAGAATTTGAAAAGAACTTTCACAAAAGTTGAAAATTAACTTTGAAATTTGAAGAATTGTTAAAATTCGCTGAAACAACCCGTCCTAAGATTTTATTTATTATTATGAAGTTTAATTTGTGGAACACGTATACATGTCTATGGTAGAACTCTTTTTTTAATTTAAAGTTTATATTATTCTTTAATTTATAAAAAAAGTTTATTTTTAAACAAGTTCTGCTGTAATAACGCCCAACATAGTTGGCCTTAATTGTTAATTTATTTTTCTTCATCAATTTTTGCATTTTTCACATATCTGTTGTACAAAAAAAATGTGTATATCTATATGGGACGCGTGGGGTTGCACTAACCTCCCCACATCCTGGAATAAAAATTATTATTACTATGCGTGACAGCTGTTTCGCCTTCTGAAGGCGTTATAAAAGAGTTGTTCTGGGCTGCCTGTAAGGTGAAGATTTCATTTATAAACTCCAATACCGACTCGGGACTTTCCGGAAATCGAGCGACTGCTCTAACTACTAAGATAGACTATTAGACACGCCGTGTTTCTCCCAAACACATGACATTTAAAAATATTATTTTTTAGCGTACTATAAAGAATGGGGCGCTTTCGTGTGAAACTTTACATATTTTTCGTAATACCGAGGCCTGTTAAAAATAACATCAAAGGTGATACGCGAGAGAAAGGTTCATAAAAAAGTCCTCCATTATTATTTTGTGCTTATGCTCGTTACACACCTAATGATTTTGTGCTGCCTCTGTTAGAAACAGGCTCACCTACCCACCTCGCTGTTAAATGCTGTGCTTGTGTATTTCTGGAGTGAAATTACGGCTTCAATTGCCATGATACGCAATCATTTTTATGTTATACAATTAAAAATAATTTAAGTTTTTTTTTAATAAATTTTCTTAGAATATTCACTTGTTTTATTGATATTTACGTAGATACCTTACGTAATACGTATTATGTATCTCGGTTGGAATTTTGTATATTGTTATAAAACTTGTGCGGACCAAGTGAATTTTATATATTATTATAAAACTTTTGCGGACCAAGTGAATTTTGTATATTGTTATAAAACTTGTGCGGACCTGTGAAAATCACGGAATATTATAATTCCTAATTTGAAAATACAATTAAAATTTGAAAAAAACGTTTTTAATGATTTTCTGTTAAAATATTATAAATACTTTATCTCGTATCTGAATCCTTCAAACAATCCTTTCCAATTTTTAAAATGACACTTAAATTCAAAGAAAATTGAAGTTTCATTGAACCAGATTTCATTGGGTTAAAAACCACACACAGAAAACCGAAATTATTATGTTTGAAATTGGTATTCAAAATAATATTCGCGTATAAATAACAATAATTCAAGCTTACTCACCGTGCTTGTCTGCTACAGCGAAAATCTAATACTAAAATAATAATACGAAAAGTAAGAAATTAAGTGATGTACTTGAAATAGAAAATGTCAAATACGAAAACCCAACCATTGTGTCTAGTCAGTAAAAAATAAAATCTATCATTAGGCGCAAGTTGCCGCACTTTCTATTCAATGGGATTTAAGGTTTGCTCCAGGGATTGGTACTCAGACCCGAATAAATCGTTCATAAGGGCGGCAAGTTGCCGAACTTTCTACTGAATAAGATTTAAGGGTTGCGCCAGGGATTGGTACTCAGACCGCAACAAATCGATCATAATGGCGGCAAGTTGCTGAACTTTCTACTGAATGGGATTTAAGTGTTGCCGAAGGGATTGGTAAAAATAAGTACACTCATTTAAACGGGAGTGAATGCTTTTCTTAATACTGTCGCCACTTTAGCAATTTTCTCTGTATTTTTTTTTTAATTTTCGCACAATGTGCCTACAACAAGGGGTAAAATAGGATAGCATTAACACCTTTACCGTCGGAAGTATTATAATTATATAACATAGATAATGTGGTTCCCGCCCATCGCTTCTAATTTTATGGTGACACTTTTTTATCCCACTTTTATCTAGTGTTTTTTCTTCGCGTTGCGTCATTTACATCCACGGTTTTTAACCTTCAAAGAAAATGTGCTTCCAACGATGCGGTATTCTGGTGATAGCTCCTTTATAACCTCTCCCTCAGTCTTATAAACGATACATGTAACGAAAAGAGATGTTAGAACGAATATCTCGGTGGCATGCATTTTTTAAGGACTACAAGCTCGTCGTCGTCTTACGTATCCCCCCGGGGGTAATATACAAATTTTTGGAATTTTTTATTAATTTTGTTTTCTTCTCGCAGGTTTCGCGCTGAACGAGTTCGTCAGACACTGGGAGGCTGCGCGCTACTCCCCCCCGGACAGGGGCAGGGGCCGCAGGAGTCCTCCCTCTCCCCCGGGGGCCCAGGGGGGGCAGGGGGGACCCCTGGAACTCCGGTTCAAGGCGCACAACAGGTAGGCACTCCGTCAAAGGAACACCCCAGTAATTATTATTCTTTACAGAATTAAATCACAATGATAATAATTGGATAATTTATACAGCATCGTTGTGAAAAAAAGTCAATAATAACACGTAAGTTATCTTTACAGCGAATTTATATGGAGAAAATAAAATGGTGTACAAAGAGAAAATATTACGACAGTGAAGATGGTTTAAATAATATCAATACGTGATTTTTACGTGTTTTTAATTATTTTGTTTACTATAGCGACTATTTAAACTTTGCACATACAAAATATGATGATAAAAATATATAGTAAGTTATAGTGATTTTTTGGGGGTATTATGCCGTGTTGCGCTATCTCTTTCTTTAGCCAACGTAAGTGTAGAAAAATTCAAAATTTTGACCTTTTCCAGAAAAAAAAACATTACAATTTTTTGGCTATTCAATAAATGAAACAAATTTAGAAAGAGTAAAGGAAATGCGAGATCTTGGCATAATAATGGATGAGAAACTAGACTTTACGGCCCACATTCAACAAATTGTGAATATTAGGAGCCCGATGGGCTTTTAAATAAAATAAAAAATATTTAATATTAAATTTTGTGGATCACGTAGAAGATTTATTCCATCACTATTCCTAAATAGAAGTTGTATTTTTGTAAACCAGTCAAATCGCTGTATTTTTTAATTTATGTTCTTGTTATTTTTCTTGTTTTATTTTTATTTTTGTTTCTTGCATATATTTTTTAATGTAATTTTATTTTTATTATTTCTTTCTTATGTTTCAAAATTGTCTGTCATAAAAATTGTACCACCTACGTGTACAAGCCATCTGGGCGTTAAATAAATAAATATCCATACTGACAATCAAATGCTCGTAAAATTATTAAGAATTATTATTCAATCTCCATACTGACGATCAAATTCTCGTAAAATTATTAAGAACTATGATTCCATCTCCATACTGACGATCAAATTCTCGTAAAATTATGAAGAACTATGATTCTATCTTCATACTGACGATCAAATTCTCGTAAAATTATTAAGAACTATGATTCCATCTCCATACTGACGATCAAATTCTCGTAAAATTATGAAGAACTATGATTCCATCTTCATACTGACGATCAAATTCTCGTAAAATTATTAAGAACTATGATTCCATCTCCATACTGACGATCAAATTCTCGTAAAATTATGAAGAACTATGATTCCATCTTCATACTGACGATCAAATTCTCGTAAAATTATTAAGAACTATGATTCCATCTCCATACTGACGATCAAATTCTCGTAAAATTATTAAGAACTCTAATTTTATACTTGATCATAAATTTCCTTGAATTGAATCATAGATTTCCTTTTCTGAATCCTTGTGAAATTAAATAAATTTATATTTATTTATTTATTCACAAAATTAAAAGCATACTCACAATCATTTTAGGGCAGTCCTGTGTCGAGACGAGCAGCTTTACAATAGTGAAACAATAAAAATCTACAACCAAAATAAATTCTTTCATTCATTTTATTGAATTCTCCATTTTAGATGTTTCACTGTAAGATCATGGAGCACCGCTGTAACTTGTTTGCAACGGAATATTGAAAACAAAATATGATGGGGCGGATAGCAAATTAATTGTACACTCATCTCCTATAGGTAGATACTGTCAGCTATACCGTACGCAGATGTAATAAAAATATATTTACGATTTTGAAAATACGCATGCCAATATTTTTAATGGATACCGATACACACACGTGCAAGCACATAACAACGACAGGACATCCATCATCTCATTTTACACTATGTAGGTAGGTCCGTAGGTACTAGGTAGGAAGGTAGGTACTCTAGGTACTAGCAGGGTTGATGGATTACCTGTGCCTGATGGTAAACTTTACCTTACTTCCTACTGAAGGGGGATTCATTACTCAGAAGTGTCTTGTCGAATAACTTAGTGCCATTATTTTTAAACAAAGAATCAGCACTTGGCAACCCATTGAACTGTGAATTGACAATCCTGGCAAACAAGCTAAATGAATAATGTATAATTTAAATGAAATGGAAAGAATTTTTAGTTTAAAACTACTTCTTGTAAGCCGTGCCAACTGTTCACATTATACATTCTACTCTCATACCGATAAACTTTTGGGGTGATTCCTGATAATCTAAGATCTTAATAAAGTTTTTTAAACAAACAATTCTCATTACCAAAATAAATAGTCTAGTGTAATCGTAGCTTTGCTTTTGCGAGTCGTAATGCAAGTGTTGTGCTACGTATACATATGCGAGCCGAACTGCCGAACTGAACCTCAACTTATGGGAAAGAAACGAAGCAACCGAAAATGGCGCGAGACGCCGCTTGCATTTGCTTCGTTCCTTTCCCGTAATTCGTGGCTCGGTTCGCAAATGTATACGTACCATTAGGATAACACCCGAGAGACGTTCGGAACATGCGTAGTAACAGCGGTTATTCATTTGCAAATATGTTTAAATTATTATCCTTTAAAAGATAAATAATTAAAGGAGTGTAAATTCAAAATCAGTGTAATTTATTTTCAACATAACAATAGAACAGCTGACCGTGCGCGGAGAAATAATATCAAAGGTGTGTTTATACGAACGCTTTGTAAAACGCACAAAATAAGACATTTATTATAACTTTTTGTTTCGGTATTAATGATAAAAAATATCAACATTTTTTGCAAAGTTTTTCATGACCCCTCTCCCTCCAAAGTTTCGCTGTATGAGCGTGGAACAAGGCGTATAATTATTAGGCTTCATCCAGAACACAAAAATGTTATCTAAAAGCTGAAATTCTGTTTATCAGATATTTACCTATATCTACCTACTTTTACTTCTGCCCTCAAAACATGGCGTATAATTATTAGGCCTCATCCAGAACACTAAATCTCATCTAAATGCAGAAATTCTGTTTATCAGATATTTACCTACTTTTAATCCTGCCCTCAAAATGGTGAAAAATTATTACAGGTGGTCGGCAACATATTTCTGACGATGAGCTCTATTAGCTTCATGATATTTGCTTTCCTTTTTTCTGGAGTAGACGTAACTGTTTTATCTCAGATCGCATCGTCTTCCCCTTAGCTTGGTTTATTTAGCTTTAAAATATCTATCCAACTGTTGGAAAAATAAAATTCCATGTTTTTTTTAATATTGTCCCCCATATAATAAAAATGGGTCGAAACTCATGACATGATAACGACTAACAAATAAATAAATGAAAAGTGCTTTACGTAAAAGATTGTTTCCCAATATATCGTTCCTTAAAAATAAGTAATTTCATATCCTTACTTATTTTGTAAATTCATAATAATTGATAGTATTTGTAGAAAACAATTTTCATTTTAAAACAATATTGAGTTGAAAAGCAGTTCTGATCGCATCTGACCCGCACCTCGGGTTTGGAGAGAATATGGACCAAAAAATCTTCAGAGTTTAATTGAATTGCCGTAATGAGAGGCTTTCGAAAAAAGGTTTCGCGTTGGCAAATCCGGATCCTCTCACTGAGGGGGTTTCTGCAGAGAGTTTCTAGAAAGCATTTGTTCAAATTGTAATTTTTTGGTAACTTTTCGTTTATATTATTGGTATAGGTTGCACAACTATAGTAGTTGACTAGAACTTTGAATTGTGTGCTTTATGTGTGCATTATGTACCGTATGACGTAATTCACTATTTGCACGACTGCGCGAAACCCCCCCAAGAGGCGCACCGGCAGACTAATTTTTTAAGGACGGGTTGCTTCAGAGAATTTTAACAATTCTTCAAATTTTAGAGTTAATTTTCAAGTTCTGTGAAAGTTCTTTTCAAGGTATGTTATTATTTCAGTTCTATCAAGTAACTGATATAATAACAGAACTTGAATAGGACATTCACAGAAGCCGAAAATGAACATTGAAATTTGAAAAATTCTTCAAATTTCAACGATCATTTTCGGATTCTGTGAATGTCCTATTCAAGTTCTGTTGTTATATCATGAGGCTAGTTGCTTGATAGAACTAAAATAATAACAGAACTTGAAAAAAACTTTCACAGAACTTGAAAAATATCTTTTAAATTTGAAGAATTGTTCGAATCCTCTGAAACAACCCGTCCTAACAGTCTATTCTCACTACAAAGTAGTTTCATCTGTGTACTCAATGACGTGGGTTTTGTTGCATTGGGATCCTAGGCTATTGCTAAACATCGTATAACGCGATTCCCTTTTCAATTTCTTTGATGATGAAACTTTCTATGAGTTATTAATTTACTACCCTCGAAACAGTTTTTGCTGGTGTGTATGTAAACTAGAAGATTTACAAGTCAAACAATAAAATAAAATGGTTTTAAACGAGTTTGTTTTTATTTATTTATCTATTGTCTATCTCAGGGCCGGCCCTGAGCCAACGCGGTGCCTGGCGCGAGAAAATTTTGACGCCCCTTGTCAAAACTAGAAGACATCTAGGTAGGTGCTCACGTAGTCAACAATATTCGGATGATTTGTTTTTTTTTGTGTAGTGCCGTTTTTATAAAAAATAATCTCAGAGGCGATGTGTTAGGACTGTTAGGTGTTAAGTATTAATAGCGTCTTGGCGGCTTGACAATTCGGCGCCCGGAACTGATTGCTCCAATTGCACCCGCATAGGGCCGGCCCTGGTCTATCTCCAAAGTAACTGGTTTCTATTTTATAGCAAACATGAATGTAGTATTATTTCGTTTTTCATTGTTCCAGGGAGTTCCACTTGCGTCTCCACCCAGATCCTGGCTCCGTGTTCGCTGATGATGCGGAGTTCCACGGCACCAGCGGCCCGGTATCCTTTAACACTGCCAGCGTGTATTCCGGAGCACTCCAAGGTAATATCCAGAGTGGTAGAGCTTGCCAAACTAAGGAATGTGCTTGGCCCTTGAAATTCTGAATGTTTCGGAAATCTAGAATTATTATGATTACTGATTTTATTTTCGGTTGACCCCACCTCCTAGCAAAATGAGTTTCTGCGCATCGACCATCAAGCGCATTCTCTTGTTTTCCAGAGTGAAAGACCGCCATTCAGAATCGAAACGTGACTAGACCTGAAGAGCTAGGTACTTCCCAACCTTTCTCTTCCCCACATCCTTCCCCTCCACACATACTTCAGCCTCATAACAAACATAAAACCTCATAAAGCCATTTATTGGGGATGCCATAGTTCCACTGTCTCCGAAGTGTTTCTTGAGCGGCATTCATTCAGAAAATAGAGACACGCTTAATACGCACATTTTGTTTTTAAAATACTTTGTAGTATTTGGATAAAAAAAAAAAAAAAAATCTTTTAATTTTTTTTTTAATCTTTTTTTTTTTTACTCAAACTTGAAAGAAAAACTCAAACAAATAGACTGGAGTACAATATACCAAATAGAGAACGTGGAGGAGGCCTGGGATAAATTTAATAACATGTTAGGACAAGAAATAAATAAAAACACTATCATAAAACAAGTAAAACTCACACACAAAGCAAAAAAAATTAAACTATGGATAACACAGGGAATATTAAACTGTATTCGTAAACGAGACAAAATTCACAAACAAATTAAATATACACCCTACGACATGGAACAACTTAACTACTATAAAAGATATAGAAACATCTGCACCAAAATTATTAGAGTGGCTAAGGAATTATACTATAGCGAAAAACTTAAAAAAGAAAAAAATAACCCAAAGGAATTATGGAAAATATTAAAAGAAGTCACATACACACAAAAATACAAACAGAAAAATACTATTGAAAATCTAAATATTAACTCCAAAAAATTAGATGTCAATACAAATACAGAAACTATAGCAAATCATGTGAATAACTTCTTTGCAAATATAGGAAAAGTTTTAGCGAACCGTAAATTGCATAACACAAACACACAAACACAAACAAAAAGATCAAATATCAATAAAAAACCGACACAACACAGATTTACAATAAAAACAACCTCGGAAGAGGAAATTGACAAAATAATAAACACATTAAAAAACCGAATTGCTCCTGGATTAGATGAGATAACAACGGATTGCATTAAGATATTAAAAAATGAAATTTCGAAACCTATAACACACTTAATCAACCTTAGTATAACACACTCCTGCTTTCCTAGTACTCTTAAAAAAGGACTAGTTATCCCCATTTATAAATCCGGAGATAAAATGGAAATAACTAATTATAGACCAATCACTCTGTTAAACTCGCTATCAAAGATTTTCGAAAGAGTATTAAAAAACCAAATTATAAAATACCTTGAAGAAAACAAATTAATCTCGGATAACCAATATGGATTTAGAGACAAAATAGGCACAAAAGAAGCTTTGGCATATACAGTAGATTATATACATAGCAACTTAGATCAAGGGTACAAATGCATAGCGATATATCTAGATTTAGCTAAAGCCTTTGACTCAATCTGCCACAATTCACTTTTTAAAAAATTAGAAAACATGGGTATCAAAGGCAAGGAACTTCAACTATTTAAAAGTTATATGAGTAACAGAACTCAACAAGTCAAAATTAACAACCATACTAGTAAACCACTGCCGATTACATATGGAGTTCCACAAGGAAGCATACTAGGGCCCGTTCTTTTTACTATTTACATAAATGAACTTTGCAGCATGAAAATAGATGGTGAAATAGTTAGCTATGCTGATGACACAGTTTTACTTTTCAAATCTAAGGATTGGAATAATGTATATAACATAGCGAATTTGGGAATCTCGCAAGTCAAAACATGGCTAGACTCAAACATACTTACACTTAACATATCAAAGACAAAATTCACAACATACAGTATAAATAGCACGGGACAGCCAAAAAACAATACAAACACCATAAAAATACACGAATGTTTAAACACCAACATCTGCGATTGCCCTCCTCTAGAAAAAACAGATCAAATAAAGTATCTAGGAATCGTAATTGACCATAACCTTAGATGGATACCTCACATCAAACAAATCACAAATAAACTTCTCAAAACAATACACATTTTCCTTAACATAAGAAACATATATAAAATAAAACAATTGAAAACAATATATTTTGCACTCTGCCAATCAATAATAGAATATGGAATTATTGCTTGGGGAGGAGCAACAAACTCGGCTATCAATTACATAGAAACCGCACAGAAAACGATCTTAAAGGTAATACTAAAAAAACATAGACTGACCGATACAGACCAAATATTCAACAGCTGTGACGTACTAGATATACGCCAATTATACATTAAAACTCTACTAAACTACATTTTTAACAAAAAAAATAAATTTCAACACACACAAAATAACACTAACAGACCAGTTAGACAAGCGTACAAAGAAAACATTAAAACTCCAACAGTAAATTCAACCTTTGGACAAAGACACTACCAATACCATGCAATAAAAGCTTTCAACAGTCTAAAAATTGAAATTAAAATTGAGGAAAATAAAAATAAATTCACACACAAAATTACAAAATGGATTAAACAACAAAAAAGACAATATTACCAAAATGTCATAGCATAAAATAAAAATAAAACCTACACGTAACACACAAAACCAACATAAACACACATCACTCACAAACACACAAGATTATTTTCATTGTATTATTTTTTAATTTTAAATGTATTATTATGTATTTTTATTTTTAATTTTAAATTTATTATTTTCTTTTCAAATTTACTATCTTAGATTTTCATATTATAAAATGAAGGCCTCAGCACGGGCAAGCCACCCAGTGAGGCCTACATTACTGGAAAACATAAATTGTAACAAAATAATGTACCAAATAAAAAAAAATAAAAATAATAATATGAAGTACGAGTAAGTGTTTTAGTTTCCGGAAATGGAAAATAATGCATTTTAATAGTTATTTCGTTCAAATTAAAAACGAATTTTACTTGGCAGACATTGTTGATGTCAAGGTTAGTTTTTTTCTTCTCTCATTTATAACAAAAATGAATCTATGACCCTAAAATATGTTCTTATTTGTCAGTTCTGGTTTAATCAAAACATAAAAAATAGCAAAAAAAAACAATTTAAAATTATTATGTCAAAACATGACGTGAAGAAAACACGTGAAAATATCCCTTTTATTACGAAATAGCTATTAAAATGCATTATTTTCCATTTTCGGAAACTGAAAACATACTTACTTCTCATTGTTATCTAACTGATACGCGGTGGTTTTTCTATTAACCGCGTCCCTGTTTTCTGTATATTTACCCAAAAAAGTTTCATATTATGGCCTGAGAAGACAATTTTTTTTCAGGCTTAGTTTAAAATAGCTCAGCCGCAACTGACTACGAGTAGCAGTGGCGTGCGGTCCTCCTGGCGACTCGCGGCATGTCACGCTATGGACGGTATTCCCTTGGGAACATGACGTCATATTATATTATGAATTAGTGTAATTGCAGTAATAGTATGAAATGAAAAGCTATCTGGAATTTAATAAAATTTCAAAATTAAAATGGCCTTAACTGTGTTTACTGGGAGTAAATTAATGTATTTAACCTCCTCCTGTGTTGACTTATTTTTACTACAAAATTCTCGCGATTTTTCAAGAGTAAAAAATATTTATTTATTATTTTAGAAGTGTTTTTTTGTTGTTTGTTTTAGTAATAGTTTCAGTTTAGTATAAGTTAGTATTTGGAAAAAGTTCAAGGTTACTTCATAAACATCTCGGCATTGTTTAAAAACATAATATTAGGTATTTTTATCATCAAAACTTTTATTGTTTTTAGAATATTCTTAAAAATATTATTATCACTACAAAAAGAAGCCATTTTAGGTTTTCATGATTTTTTGGTTTAGTTTTCACTGTCTGAATGCAATCGAATTATAGCGAATGAACCTATAATAAGTGAAATCATCAACAGATGGATTTATTTTAGATTTCTCTCCGTAACCATAGAAGTACACGATTAGAGGCGCTATTGCATAGTAATATCTCATCGAAACGTGTTCCACTAGCGATAATCGGTGCACACTGCACACTGTAGACCTGATTTTATAGTTTCCGGTCGGTCTGTGTTAGAGCGTGGGGAGCATTGGAGGCAAAATCAGACTAATTGGAGGGACAAAATTGGAACCTATTTTTTTACTTCATGTCTCACCTAAATCAACACAAGTCTGTAACAACCTTGGTGATTACGTAAATTACATTTTATATCGTCAATTTTGAATATATTTGTGTTTTTTCAATTCCAGATGATGAAAGCTCTTCAGCGCATGGAATAATAACATCAGATGGACTATTTGATGGCACCATCCACACCAAAAACGAGATCTACTATGTAGAGCCTCTGCACCGGTATGGCAAGAGCCATCCTCAGATACATTCCGTCATCTACAAGTCTACAGATGTCATCCAGCCATCAGCCAATGGCAAGAAGCCGTGTGCCTCCCACGTGTTGCATCAGAAGAACTTAAATGAGCACAGAACAATTAATAATCTCGTAAATCAGGGTACATTTGTAAAATACAATAGTGATATAGATAGTTTACGGAAAATAAGTTTGAAAAGAGCAAAGAGATGGCTACCTGATGAAGAATTAGATATTTTAAAGATGGCAGATTTAGGTTACGACGACGAATCGCAAGAAGAAACGACTTCACTAAAAAATCCGAGCCTTCCCATTGACCTGTTCATCCCCTACTATGACGAATCCAACATAGAACCAGGTGTTCATAGATTAAGAAATAGCACCGATCGTACGAGAGGAATCCTCATCAATAGTTATGACGAAGACAGCTATAGCGACGATAGTATTTTTTCACGACCAAACTCAAAGAACCACGTTGAAATCAAGACTAAAGTCAACATTCCACATGATATCATTAATAAGAAACCAATAGGGTTTACATATGTTTCATCGCTTATGGGGAACATGACGGACAATGCCTTACGCCACGTAAACAAGAGGGCGACTATAGATCCAAAGAAAACGACTTGCATGCTGTATCTGCAAGGTGACCACCAGTTTTACCAGAAGTTTGGGTCGGAAGAGGCTTGCATCGAAGTCATGACGAGGCACGTTCAACGAGTCAACTCAATTTATAGAGTTACAGGTGCGTTTTTTAGTTCTTTTTATTTCCCAAGTCTTCGTCTTAACTACATGTAAAGCGTAAATCTATTCCTTAAGGCACCAAAAACGTGGTGAACTTTTGCCTAAAATAAACCTTAATCTAACTAAGTACCATATAATATACAAAAGTATAACTATATATAATAAATAACTATTGATTAATTTCTTATAAAATTGAGTAAATTAATATTTACTTCATACTGGATATTGTTTATTAGTATGTACATCTAGTAATTTAGTATTTACTTCATACTGGATACTGTTTATTAATACATCTAGTAATTAGTATTTACTTCATACTGGATATTGTTTATTAGTACATCTAGTAATTAGTATTTACTTACTGGATATTGTTTATTAGTATATCTAGTAATTAGTATTTACTTCATACTGAATATTGTGCATTAGTAAATTAGTACATACATATTTACTTCGTACTGGATATTGTTTATTAGTATATCTAGTAATTTGTTTATTTTTTATTGCAGATTTTAATCAAGATGGTAAACCGGATAATATAACATTTATGATCAAAAGGATTAAAGTCCACACGGCGGAAGCTCTAAAAGATCCCCTCTACCGATTTCCAAACAACTACGGAGTAGAAAAATTTCTAGAATTATTCTCAGGTAAACAACCTTTTAAACTCAAACTTCCCATAACACCCAAAACCAGATTTTCAACACAAAGGAACAACTTGCAAACTACTTCTGTATTGAAATATCTCCTACATATATATGATTATTCTGATGATCAATACATATTTTGAAGTTCATATACCCACGTATAATAATACATATTATCATTGCAAATGCATTTGGTAATTATAATTAGAGCCAGCAGGATCGTGTGGCAACCTTGTGCCATTCTCTGCTTAATATTCAAATACATTCTTGTGACATGAAATGGGATTGTTTGGCTCTTGACGATTGGATTAAGGAGAACGCAAACTGTGCATAAATTAACACGATAAATTCCCTGTATATGACAAATATTCATGCTAAATCAAGCTACACATATCTTATTATATATTAATCAGATGTTCACATCTTAATACACATTTGAAATCAATTATTGAGCAATTGGTATTAATAATGGATACCTATTAAAATAATACATACTTTGTTTAGTTTAGGAATAAACATTCCTTCATCACAACTAAAGTTAACTAGACTCGCACCGGATGCCCTAGAATGACAATAATATCCCCACTCCAGTAAAACATTCACAGTATTTACCCAACGCTGGCCGCTAGAGGTGCTCGTGTAGCATGTTGACATTCCGTCATCATAACTTAAGTTAACTAGACTAGCGCCAAATACCCTAGAATGATAATAATATGCCCAACTCCCGTAAAACATTCACAGTATTTACCCAACGCTGGCCGCTAGAGGTGCTCGTGTAGCATGTTGGCATTCCGTCATCATAACTAAAGTTAACTAGACTAGCGCCAAATACCCTAGAATGATAATAATATGCCCAACTCCCGTAAAACATTCACAGTATTTACCCAACGCTGGCCGCTAGAGGTGCTCGTGTAGCATGTTGACATTCCGTCATCATAACTAAAGTTAACTAGACTAGCGCCAAATACCCTAGAATGATAATAATATGCCCAACTCCCGTAAAACATTCACAGTATTTACCCAACGCTGGCCGCTAGAGGTGCTCGTGTAGCATGTTGACATTCCGTCATCATAACTAAAGTTAACTAGACTAGCGCCAAATACCCTAGAATGATAATAATATGCCCAACTCCCGTAAAACATTCACAGTATTTACCCAACGCTGGCCGCTAGAGGTGCTCGTGTAGCATGTTGACATTCTGTCATCATAACTAAAGTTAACTAGACTAGCGGCAAATACCTTAGAATGATAATAACATGCTCAACTCCCATAAAACATTCACAGTATTTACCCAACGCTGGCCGCTAGAGGTGCTCGTGTAGCATGTTGACATTCTGTCATCATAACTAAAGTTAACTAGACTAGCGGCAAATACCTTAGAATGATAATAACATGCTCAACTCCCATAAAACATTCACAGTATTTACCCAACGCTGGCCGCTAGAGGTGCTCGTGTAGCATGTTGACATTCTGTCATCATAACTAAAGTTAACTAGACTAGCGGCAAATACCTTAGAATGATAATAACATGCTCAACTCCCATAAAACATTCACAGTATTTACCCAACGCTGGCCGCTAGAGGTGCTCGTGTAGCATGTTGACATTCTGTCATCATAACTAAAGTTAACTAGACTAGCGGCAAATACCTTAGAATGATAATAACATGCTCAACTCCCATAAAACATTCACAGTATTTACCCAACGCTGGCCGCTAGAGGTGCTCGTGTAGCATGTTGACATTCTGTCATCATAACTAAAGTTAACTAGACTAGCGGCAAATACCTTAGAATGATAATAACATGCTCAACTCCCATAAAACATTCACAGTATTTACCCAACGCTGGCCGCTAGAGGTGCTCGTGTAGCATGTTGACATTCTGTCATCATAACTAAAGTTAACTAGACTAGCGGCAAATACCTTAGAATGATAATAACATGCTCAACTCCCATAAAACATTCACAGTATTTACCCAACGCTGGCCGCTAGAGGTGCTCGTGTAGCATGTTGACATTCTGTCATCATAACTAAAGTTAACTAGACTAGCGGCAAATACCTTAGAATGATAATAACATGCTCAACTCCCATAAAACATTCACAGTATTTACCCAACGCTGGCCGCTAGAGGTGCTCGTGTAGCATGTTGACATTCTGTCATCATAACTAAAGTTAACTAGACTAGCGGCAAATACCTTAGAATGATAATAACATGCTCAACTCCCATAAAACATTCACAGTATTTACCCAACGCTGGCCGCTAGAGGTGCTCGTGTAGCATGTTGACATTCTGTCATCATAACTAAAGTTAACTAGACTAGCGGCAAATACCTTAGAATGATAATAACATGCTCAACTCCCATAAAACATTCACAGTATTTACCCAACGCTGGCCGCTAGAGGTGCTCGTGTAGCATGTTGACATTCTGTCATCATAACTAAAGTTAACTAGACTAGCGGCAAATACCTTAGAATGATAATAACATGCTCAACTCCCATAAAACATTCACAGTATTTACCCAACGCTGGCCGCTAGATGGTGGCAAATAATTGAGTTGAGTATTTTGCTCTTTTTAATTTGTATTTTGATCAGTATTGATAAAAAAGGAAGTAAGATCGTATGTAGATTGCCTATTATTTTTTTTTGTAATTTTTAATGTCTATAATTTATTAAAATATATTAAAGGAAATATTTCACATAAATTCCATTAAAATGTATGAAAGAAAACCAACCCGCAGAACTCTCTCCGCTAGGAGGCGCTAGTGTAGCTTACTGCCAACAGAATGCATTGGAAATGTCAGAAGTTGGAGGTATTGTCTATATTCTAGGGTATTTAATAGCGCAGACCCGTGAAAAATCACAGATATTCTGAATTGTCGACAAATCAGTTCCGATTTTGAAAATAGCAATTAAAATAATTCTCGTTTATTACCGTTTGTCTGAATTTTCTGAACAAACATTTTCAATTTTGAAAATGATACACTTAAATTCAAACCAAATCCAAAGTATAGTAGGGTTCATTGAACAGTGTTACAGACCAACAACCGAAATTATTATTTTTATTATTGTTTCATTTAATCTCATTATGATAGCAACAATGGATTGCTTTATTATAGTACGTATTTGAAACCAAAAGGCGATAAATTAATATTTGTTATTGACGCATGACGGATTTGATTTTTTTTTGCAGAGGAAGACTACGATGGCTTTTGTTTAGCGTACATGTTTACATATCGAGATTTCGAAATGGGAACTTTGGGATTGGCCTGGACCGGTGATCTGAAGAATGCTGGCGGTGTTTGTGAAAAAAATGGGGTAAGTTATTCACCTTATTAAGGTCTGCCCACTTTCAATTGGGATTTCTTTATGACTATAAATAGTAATGGATATAGCAAATATAAATAAATAAAATCGTACACTGAAAAAAAATATAATTTGGTTTCTTTATCAATATTTTGAATATTGTCAGTATTTTGGATTCTGTCGATATTGTCATTATTTTTACCATAACTTGAATATTTTGGATATTGTCTTTATGTTTAATTTCATCAATCAGTCTATATTATTGATACCTACTCAATTTTTCTATGACTACCAATTCTATCAATAACATATAAACTAAATATTTGTTGTTATATTTCCCAGCATTACCGTGGCAGTCTGAAGTCATTAAACACCGGCATTGTGACACTTCTCAACTACGGCAAACACGTTCCGCCGGCGGTTTCCCATGTCACCCTGGCACACGAAATCGGACATAACTTTGGTTCGCCTGTAAGTAACAACTTCCTTATTTTGCAACATATTATTGGGTTGGGTTACTGCACAGTAGTGTTGATTAGGACACGATATCAGAATGAGTTTGTATGAGGTACTGAAATACTGAAATGAGGTATTGAAAAACCCACTGTGGATTTGTATTGTTTAGGTTAGGCACTTAAGTACTACAACAGTAATATATTTGTATGAGGTGTTTGAAGTTGAGGTCCCTCATTCCTCATTCATGATGCACTACAAATGTCCCGTGCCGTACGGCTCACCTCACCACCTCACGGCCCTAATACAAAAATGTCACGTACACCAAATGTAATAGCTAATTTTATTAACACACAATAGGCCACTTGCATGGATTTCATAACTACTTGGAAAAAATCGTGTGGATAGATCTTTTTACTAAGATTACGAAAATGTTAGTAAAATTTATTTATTTATTTGGGCTCGTGTCGTCACTACATGAAAATGTCCCGTCTACTGAAAATGTTCCTATTAATTTTGTAAAATTCCACACTGATTTAATTTTTTTATATGGCATCACTTTGATTTCAGGCGAATTTTTGAATTCGTTCACTAGATTTATTGTTTGTTCTCTGCGAACTTTTCATTTGGTTTGAATTTTTGACAGATGTGAAGAGAACCCCGTACAATTTAGATGTCGGTACGTGTTTTAGAGGTATAATGGTTATGGTGCTGATTTTATCAAAATCAAATTTTATAATATTCTTATTATTATTATAATTTACATGTACAAGTATATTACATTGGATTTATTAATATAGACGTTGTACATTATAATGATTTATGATCAATAAGATGGATCAAGGAAAAAAATATTTATGAGATGTAATATTTTTGGTATGCCTCGTTATTCTGCTGTGTCATTCGTGTGGAAAACGTTCTTTTTTTGTAAAATGATTTTTGGCTATGTAATCATTGTTTTTTCTAACCTATAAAATTATGTCCCGTCTTTCCGGTTTATAAAAAAAGGTCTGATTTTTCGGATTGAAATTTTCAAAAAATCCCCAGGGTTTCAAAAATACGATTAAAAAAATAATAATAATACAGAATGTCTTAGAATATTTTCCTTAACCGGAAAAAAAAATTAAAAAATATGATGCAAGTGGCCTATTCTCAAAAGTTGGCTCTACCTTAGCGGAAAAAATTCTTAAAAAAAACTATACATCAGAAGTCTCTTTATCCAAACTTTGCTCTTCCATACGACCAAATCACTCGTTTAATGCTTATCAAGTAAATACAAAGGAAATCTCGGATCTTATTAAATCTCTCAAACCAAATTGCGCGATGGGACCGGATAACATTTCCAATCAAATACTGATAAATCTACGAGAATACATACTTATACCGCTTCAACACATTTTCAACCAAAGTTTTAGGCTCGGAATTGTCCCTGATCACTTAAAAATAGGATGTATTACTCCAATACATAAATCGGGAGACAAAACTCTGATATTAAATTACAGACCAATCACTTTGCTAAACTCACTATCTAAACTTCTAGAAAAAGCTATGAAAAAAAGATTACTTGCGTACCTTGAAAAACACAACCTGCTCTCAAGCCGTCAATTTGGATTTCGTGCCAAAATGGGTACAGAAGATGCTTTATCAGAATTAACCAACTACATAGTGAAAAGCATAGATGGCGGATCAAAGGTGATTGGGGTGTTCTTAGACCTAGCAAAAGCTTTCGACACCATTTCGCATAACTTACTACAGCAAAAACTCAAAAATATCGGTATAACTGGTCAACCGCTAAAATGGTTTGTCAGCTACATTGAAAAGAGACAGCAAATAGTAAAAATAAATAAATACAGCAGTGACAAAGCAGATATCAGGTATGGAGTACCGCAAGGCAGCGTTTTGGGTCCCATACTATTCCTCATATATATAAATAGTCTAACTGAGATAAACCTAGGAAAAATTGAGTACAAAGTAATCAGTTATGCAGACGACACTGCAATTTTGTTCAAGGCACAATCATGGGAAAAGGTATTCAAAAACACAGAAACAGGGATGACTGTAGTAAATAAATGGCTACAAAATAATCTACTAACACTGAACATTTCAAAAACAAAATATCTAACTTTTAGCAAAACAAAGGCTGGTCAACCACATAGCCAACCACAACTACATCTTAACCCCTGCACCAATATTTCGTCAAATAACACATGCTGTACTTGTGACAAAATTATTTATGCAGACAATATTAAATATCTAGGTTTAACTGTTGACCATAAACTAAAATGGGATCTCCATATTAATATATTATCAAAAAAAATACGAAAAATATCATACATCTTCAAAACAATACGAAACATCATGTCATTAAATCAACTCAAAAATATATATTTCGCACTCTGTCAAAGTATTTTAACGTATGGAATATCAGTTTGGGGAGGAGCAGCAGATACTTACCTCAATTCTCTTAAAATAAATCACAAAACAATAATTAGAATTATGTTTAAAAAACCTTACCAACATCCGACGGAACAGCTAATGATCAAAAACAAATTACTAGACGTAAATAAACTATTCATAAGGAAGATCATTTACAAAAACTGTATCAAAACTTCACATCTCCACATACCTCACTCGCAAAACACAAGAGCAAAAATTAATAAGCACTTTCAAGTTCCCCATATCAAATCAACTTTTGCAAAAAAACACGAATCTTACCTAGCACCACACATTTTCAATACCTTCCTAACACAAACAAAAACTTACGTCACCCCAAATAATTTGAATTGGCTGTTCAAAAGATTTGTATTATGGCTGAATGAAAAGGAAAGAACAGATATTCAAAATATTCTAAATAAATAACATTTCATACAATTTCTCACAAAATTATATAATATTCAAATAAAACAAATGCGAGAAACTGCAATTTTGCAATACTAATTATCATGTAACCGCTATATCTATATTCAATTGTCACAAAATTTAATTTTACTTTTATCTATGTTACATAGGCAATCTTCTCATGGAATGTAACTAATAAAAAATAAAAAAATAGTATGTATGTAAATATTTAATATACCACCACATAATTGTATCTTTTTGTCTTTTTACATACATATATATACACGGTGTCCGGAAACTCGTAGTACAAGCGGGAAACTGGAGAATCTACACCACATGGGGAACCCAAAAAAACATAAAGTTTTTTGATTTGAGCTTTTTCACAAAAAAAAAAAAAAAAACCAAAAAAAAATATTTTTCGGCTATTTTTGGGTTAAAGTTTTTTCTGGTGTTTAGGGTTGAACAACAGATGTTTTAACCCTGCAGAGCAGAAATATTTTATGATAACACCGGATTAAATGAAGGGTGATTTCAAAATAATGCTTCAAATCCGAGTTTCTTCATTTGTTTTACTTTCAAATAGTTTTAATTAGTTGGGTACTTTGATCTTCAGTAATAATTTATAAGAATTTGATTAAAAAAAAAAAAAAAAAAAAAAATGAACTTCTAACTCGATTTACTCGATAACGAAAGCTCAAATCAAAAAAATATATACTACAAAATCGACTCCAAATGTGATGTAGATTCACCAGTTTCCCGCTTGTACTACGAGTTTCCGGACACCCTGTATATATATTTTTTAAATACATACATTTCTTTTGGAACAAATATAATATGTGATTTACCCGCCTCGGAACAGACTTTGTCTAGTGAGGCGGCTAAAAGAAAAGAAAACAATGTAAACAACCATAAAATTAAATAAACGCCCGGGTTGCCGGCACTGAAACTGAAAAAAAAAAAAAAAAAACTGAAAAAAAATGACGTAGTAATGTTGTACCAATACAGAAACAACTCACCACCTCACACCTTACGGCTCTAATACAAAAATGTCCCCTAATCGAAATGTATTGATGTAGTGCCAATACACCAACCATCTAGCCAACTCACACCTCACGGCTCTGGTACAAAAATTTCCCATAAATGAAACGTAGTGATGTAGTGCCAATACACCAACCGCCTCACACCTCATGGATCTGGTACAAAAATGTCCCATATACGAAATGTAGTGCCAATACACCAACCACCTCATTTGTAGTAATACAAATACATTTAGTGAGGTGGCGGGACATTTTGCGTTGTTGTATGGGACATTTGTACTGCCTCTTGTATGAGGTACTCAACACTAGTGCACAGATGTCGTTTTTTAAGTTTTTTTAAACTGAAATTTAGCTGTTGTTATTATGCTATAAAAACATTGTCGGTTCAAATATAGAACTCATTTGGTCAATTTTTTAAATATAAATGCCACGAATTTGGTATATTTTTCCTCTCATTATTATTATCCCACCATCTCAAAGGTTTTAATTTGCTTACCTGTTAAAGGTACCATACCTTACCAAACATACAATACCTGCGTCATTATTTAGGTTTATTCACCATTATTATCAGTATTTGTTTACTATCCACTGCAAGAAGAAAGCCTCCCTCAAGCTGATAATAAAAATATAAATAAAATAAAATGTTTGTTTCCAGCACGACCCGGATGTGTGTACCCCCGGAGGAGAGGATGGGAACTTCATAATGTTTGCCCGAGCCACGAGTGGTGATAAGAAGAACAACAATCACTTCTCTCCATGCTCTCTCAAGAGCATCAACCCTGTCCTCAACAACAAGGCCAGGTCCAGCAAAGGATGCTTCACAGGTACAAACTCTTAACTTGTTAGAATTATACACAAATAACTTTGTTTACATCACTTTAATTTTTTACATCGTTTTAAATTGATGTAAACAAAGTTATTTGTGTATTATTCTAATAAATAATGACATCACAAAGTGATAAGCTTTCAGAAGGAATTTTCTTCGAAAAATTAATTTTCTTAACTTGTATTGATGTTTATCCACTTGTTTCACATAGTGCTGTATTTGTCACGAAACATCGAAAGCCATTTAGTCATGATGTGCTATATCAGTCACCAAATGACACACCCTCATAAAACTCGCTCTATCTTCTTTTCTTTTACGGTCAGACATATTGAAGAGAGAACACCAAGCTTTATCTTTGCATTTAAAAGTTTACTGTATATATGTAATTATATGGGTACATTAAAAAATTACGAAATTGAATATCAATCTCTAATCTGTGATTTTGTACATGATAATTTTGTCTAGATCTGAGGGGTTAAGCTTGTTAATATATATTTTTTACATATTGTGGCCAATGGAGTATTTTTACAAACTATGAATACTGTTAAAAATGGTGGAAGATTTAAAGTTTATTTTTCTGATTCTGATCATTTAACTAAAAATGTGTATTTTAATATTTTTATTCATAAGTATTGATTTGAAACGACTGCACATTGCGAAATGGTTCCAACTCTAGCGACATCATTATGACGTAGAAAACGTTACTGGCTGGTAAGACGGCTGTCAACAATGTTGCCCGGCGTGAAGTCAACACTGCTGAATTCCCGAATAAAAACAAACATGTCATTTTGGCGGCAAATCGAAAATGGCTCATTTCAAATCGTAATAAAAAATTTATTCATCAAGATAAAAATACCTTTGTTATCGTAATTTTTATTGATAATTAAATAAACAGTGAAAATGCCGTATGGTTTGTCAATAAAATGTAGAAATTCAATAAAATGGAATAACTTATTTTCATTACTACGGCAACATCGAGTAGCGCTGTTTTTGGAACAAATTGTAATATATTCCATAATATATGTGAGTTTATGCTAAATGATCCTATCTGTCATTTTAATGCCACATTATGTCAATTGACATTATGTGTATTATTTAATTGATTTCGATTCTCTGTCCCGCCCAATTTTTTTTTTCTTAATAATTATTTTTGATTATTTTGCAGAGCCCCAAGTGTCCCTGTGCGGTAATGGCGTGGTGGAGGAGGGAGAAGAATGCGACTGCGGGTGGGAGGGTGACTGCCGGGAGCCGTGCTGCCACCCCCAGAGGCGCCATCCTCCCCCTGGGGAGACCCCGTGCCGCCTCACCCCGCGCAGCTTGTGCAGCCCCTCACAGGTCAGACATTAACCATTATTTAAAAAAGAATCACTGTCACCACCAAAGTAAAACTTAATTTGAACTTTCATGATAATGTGGTTGCTTAGCGGGAAAAGAAGGGAACTACAGAAAGTAAATGTTATTAGAATATGATGTTATATGATTATAATATAATGTTTCAAATTGGAATTTAAAACTTTTGCTTTTGATTCTTGCCACAAGGCGATTTACCAAATTTCTGTCATTTGATGTTGTTTTGAATTTATTTTATTGAAAATTGGTGTATAAAATAGCCAAGTTTCAAACCAACCATTACATAAATCGAATGCGTAGTTTCCGATCCCATGCTGTTTACAGTCAAACTTTTGGGACTTTGTACTTATGAGCTTTCGAACTCTGTATACAATTTTTTGTTTTGTTTATTATGATGACAGGGTCCGTGCTGCACTGCCCAGTGTTCGCTGAGATTTGGCGACCAGTGCCGATCAGACAATGGCTGCCGTGACGCGTCCCACTGTGATGGCAGGCGACCATCTTGTCCTCCCAGCGCCAGTAAGCCCAACAGAACGCTCTGTGACGACGGATTCATCTGTTACATGGGGGTAAGCTTATTCGGAAATAAACACACAGAACCTAACAAATATACATTTTACACCCCCCATGCTTATTATCGGAATTACACACAGAACCCAACAAATATACATTTTACACCCCCCATGCTTATTATTGGAAATACACACAGAACCCAACAAATATAGATACATCCCCGCATGTTTATAAGCTTATTTGGAAAGAAACACATGTAACCTGACATAAATACTTTTTTATCAATTTCTAATTTATATTCTTATTGTAAATTACTTGTTCACTTGTAAATTACGTATTATCAACCAGTATTATTATTTTTATGCCATCTGCACTTTTAAAACTGGTTAGTTAATTTTTTCTCTTTTCTTATATTATGTACATTTCATCGTATTATGCAGTAAATCTTGTGGAATATATATCATGTAAAAGTCCATCAGTGCACTTACATTGATAAATACCTCATTTAAAAACCATATCTAAAACATCCCTTCTCCCTGGAACTATTTGTTTTTTTCCAGATCTAGGTAGAAATCCCTAGCACTGGAAACGCTGGTAGAGGTGTTAATGTATGAAAAAAATCACTCCTACCAACTTTCTCAAAAGCTATTCTTTTTCACTGTCAAGTAATTCACCCATCCAGGTTTGAGTTTTCGTGTTCCTTTTCCTAAAATTTGTATAGAATTTCCAATAAATGTTTCAGGAATGTACGGGTTCCATTTGTGTGGCTTATGGACTGGAATCCTGTCAGTGCAGTTCGGAACGAGCTTGTGAATTGTGCTGTAAGCTCCCTGGGGCGGGAAATCCTTGCAAATCTTCGTTCCAGTGGAACCAGCCGCCTTACGATGTGCCGGATCTGTACGCCAAACCGGGCACTCCTTGTAATGATTACAATGGGTATGTCGAGACTCATTATATTAGATTTAATCAGTGTGAACAAAACCTTTTTTAAACCAAAGGCATAAAACATAACATGACTTGTATTTATCCATTGATCATCTCCACAACACCCGTCATGCAAGGAGGAATCCAGTAGTTCCAACCACTACAAACACATCACATGCACAAAGACAATACTCCTACTTAGGGCCTAAAGTGTTCAACCTCATTCCCGATGCATGGAAATTGAAAAGTGCTAGCGCGTTGCGAAAATGGGTTAGCAATTGGCTTCTGGAATGGGGAGAGTCGAGAGCGAACTCATGCTAACACAAACTCACATATCTAATATGAACTAATAAGTGTTGTAAAAAAAAATGTTAATTAAAAAAATATATATATTTTTTTTAGTACTATGTTAAATTTTATTTTTTATCTTCCAAAAGGCTATTTTATACTTAAGAGAGATAAGGATCTAAAGTAACTTTTTATTTCAAGTTTAAAAATGGTTATTTTTGTTCCTAATACTTGATCTTCATTGTTGTTATTATTTAAATTTAAATTTACGAATCTTTTGCGCGGTTTTATTTCGATTACTGTATAATAATGACTAGCCATTTAATAAATAAAGATTCGAAATTTTTAAATTGGAATCTCATATGGCATATATTCTGGTCTAGTAATGTGTAATTTCCATCACCTAAGAAATTCTAAAAATATAGTACTATAGGTTTCATATGTCTTATACTGATTTATAAATGTGGAAATTCTAACTATGCAATTGTAAAAGTTCTCCAAAATGCCCTGAAAGAATTTCAGACAACAATTTGAAAATATTTTAATAAAAATAACTCGGCATACAAGCTATAAAAGTACTAAACAAAAATCTAAAATTATTCGAAATGAAACTCAATTAACCTTGTACTATGTTTATTACGGTCCACCTATCGGTATTTCCCCACACCTGCTTTCTTTAAATACGCCCAACATCTCTCGCTCGCTTGCACATAGGAGTTGAGTGGGGTGGAACAGAGATAGAGATTGGAATCGGGTTTCACGCTCATAAAAACCCTCATTCCAGAAATTGAATTATTATAATTACAAATTATATACTATCCTTTTGTTGAAATACCGATGTAAACGAAAGGCACGAAGATAAATATAAAAAGAAGACTTGCATTACGATACGATAATTATGTACATATAGTTGGGACCTTTACAAAGAGATTGGTATATAATATTCATATAAAAACATTGAATAATTCCGTCTTTTCTGCCATTGAAATGAGGCCGGCGCAAAAGGTTCCTATACCCTTCCCGCCGTTAAGCATCAATCGACCGAACGGGTAGAACTACCTTTCCCGGCCGAAGTGTGTTAATACATATAATATAAATATTTAAATGTCGGGAGATGTTTGTGACAAATGACTTGAATGTAACATACGATAATATATTATTTAACTGTTACTAAGTACATGTATGATTACTACGTCAAAAGTTTTGCAAATAAAAGTGACAGCTCACATTTTAAGAAATGACTCTTTGGATTGAGTATTAAATTTTATTTTATGGTATCCGTTTTCACGCTTTTATTTATCTACACAATACAATACAAATTTCCAAATATATTTCTCATTGCGCAGCGAAATTATGATTTTATCATTAATGTTCCAGATATTGCGACGTATTCCAAAAATGTCGAGAGGTGGACCCGTCCGGTCCTCTGGCGACTCTTCGGAAGCTTTTACTCTCCGAGGAGAGCCTCTCCAGCTTCAAGAAGTGGATCCTGGACCACTGGTATGCCGCAGTGCTCATCATCCTTCTTGTCATTGGACTATTGGTACGTTCAATCATTTATTATTTTATGGCACTACAGCTGTCATGTAATTATCAATTAAGGATAAGGTCAAGTGAAATAAAAGCAATATAGGACTCATGGAAAGCGTTGTGTCTCCCTTACTGTCATAGTTAGAAGTATGAACCATAAATTAACAACACACGAGATAGATATCTTCGGGCTTTTTGTATGAAACAAATTGGTCCTAAAAATGCAAAATATAGGCAGTAACAATCTCATTCAGAGCCTACTTATTATACTATACACCAATTAAATACTCTGAAAGTTTATTCCATAGACTTTCAGAGTTTTTCATTGGTGGATATAGTTAGGCAATCATATGACGTCACAATATTTCGGTTCCAGCTTTTGATCAGAGTTATACCCCCCTGGTATGAATTAAATGGTTGTTAGAAAGAAAAAATACCAAACTTTATATTCAAATACAGAAGCTAATCACAGAAGAATTAAAATGTATACCTCTATGAAACCAAAGGTTCCAAACATAATTTGAGAAAAATTTATGCATTTTTTGTTAATTATTTTTATATGAAACATGAGGTGACACTAATGTTTATAATACATTTATTGTGCAAAAAAAAGTAATTATTACTTTAATCAGTCATTTTAGTTTAGTGTTTAGACGAAAAAACGTAAGGTGAGCCATTTTTAAATATTCTATAAATCAGAAATTTAATATTTTTTATAACTTACTGAGATAAATGCCTTTTATTCTACTTTAGAAATGAGCATATATACATAAATATATTATTCATCAAAAAAGCCAGTTCATAGTTTATATTAAAGAGATTAATTAACATAGATTGACATTTTAAAAAAACACCTTTTTTTATAAAAATTGAGTTTAATTTTTCCTGTCCGTTATCCTACTGTCAGGTTGAAAAGTCAAACATAACCTCAAATTTATTCTGTTCTAAAATCGGTGATCCTTGGTATAGTAATGAAAACAAATTGTTCCATTTTATCTAATTTCTAAATTTTGTTGACAGGACTGTACACGCTTTTTTTGTTAGATACATTTTTGTTAATTTTATTGATTGTTTATTCTTTCATTATTTTTTGTATCAGTGCAAATGTTGTTGTGGAAAGTCCGGGGAGGAAGATAGCGAGAGTGTTGTTTCTTATTCGCGTAAGTGCTCTTGAAGAAAACAAATTGGAGTTCTTTCCTGTATAGAATTCCTCGTGCTTCTTGCGTAATTTAATGTCATATCCAAGTAACGCTTCCTTCATAAACAGTTTGTAGGCTAGATGTTTTGTTGTATATGGGCGCATAATTTTGATTCTGAACTGTTATTGACTTAAACCAATAAATTTGGCAGATTGCTGAATCATATTGGTCACGCTTTATCAAATTACAATACACATTATTACTCTTGTTTTTCCGACACTACAGTAATATTCCTGTCACCTGTGTTTCGTCGACATCCTCTGAATAAAAACTATCCCATTATAACTGGTCTATTATAGAAGTATTCCTGATCATCAAAATAAAAATGTTCATTAATTTGTGACCTTCCAAACTAGGTGGGCAGCACTCGTCTTCTGGGGAAGAAGTCGGATGGAAAACTGAAGAAGGTGACCATCATTCACAGCTCCACAACGGAAACTGTTCGTCTTCCGGAACACTGTCCGGACGGGGTGATCATTCATACGGCAGTCAGGTAAATGCAAATCCATAAATATATATATAACATCCAAAATTAAGTCATTATTATTTACTCTAATACAAAAATGTGTTGCCCGTCTTTGTTACTCTATTTTAATGTTGGTGGTTTTCTTTGTTTCAGATCCAAAGTTCCCTTGAAGAAGAAAGTAGCTTTGAAAACTCGGGTACATCGGAAGACAAAGGATAAGAGTGAACAGCAAGCCAGTGCCGGTGCATTAGCAGCGGGCAAACACAACAAGAAAAGGGTAAGGAGAATCTGTTTCACTATTTGTGCTTAAAATTAGGACTTTTATTAAAAAGGTTGTTAATTTATTATCTTACTCTTTTAGACGCAGAAACCTCTCAATGCCGAAGAATCTCCCAAGCATAGCAAGGGGGCTACATCCAGTCAGATTGAAGCCGTGGCCATCAAACTCCGCAAAGCAGGAGGAATTAACAAACACAAAATTGCAATAGCAAAGAGAAAGAATAAAAAGGAAGTAATTGACTACAGTGCCACTCAGAAGGACAGGGAGCAAGGAGCAGTGTCCAGCGTCCCTGTCCCCGTGGTGGTGGAAGCCGACTCCCTTGGGAAAGTGCAGAATTGGCTCCTCAGTTCCCCGCAGCCCGCCATGATCAAGTCCAAATCAACCCCCATAGGTCTCACAGATAGAACATTTGCAAGTGGAAGCAAAACCACTAACATATCAAAAGTCATCAAAGGTCGATATGACAAGGTCAATTCTAAAAGTGTCAACAATTTGGCCCAAGGAGAAAAAGAAAAAGTAAGACTGCAAGTCATTTATAAGCCACCATTCAAATTCTCTCTCAAACTCTGTAAAGGTGATAAAACCAGAGTGGTCCTAGACAAAACTCCTCACAACAGACCGGAGCGGGTAAAGAAAAAGCCGCATCTGCGGATGCCAAAAACTGAAACTAGGTTAAGCAAAACTAGTGTCAGCCCGACAGTGGGGCCTTCTAATGATATCACCATATCACAACTCAGCCAAACGTCACAATCATCAAATGCGGCCTCATTGGGCTTGAATCAAGTGCCAGATAGCATATCTTATGAACAAGCTAATAATAATGATAATTCTATTGAACATAGATTTAGTCAATACCGTAAGATGGGCCCCAAGTGGACCCACAGAAAGAGCAACTCCGTGGGGCAGGGGACGCAGCTGGCCGAGAGCCGCCAGAATCTGCTCATGCAGGACCAGCTGCAGACCAACAGCGGGGAGATGCACTTTTACGAAAATCTTACTTTTGCCGGTGGTAGTGGCGATGATAAGAATAACACTCCAGAGAAAAGCAGCAGCATGCCCAGGAATGCAACTCCCGCATATAAAAGTAAGCCGGAATCTATCTCCCGTCAAAATAGTCAAAATGTTCAACCTTCAACTAGAAATAATGGTCCACCTAGAGTTATGCGAATGCAAAGTGAAAATTTAAACACTAATATAAAGAAAAGTTTGTCTAATGCTTCTCAGCATAATACTAACAAAAGAATACAAAAAGGCAACAGTTTAAATAATTTACATTTAGTAGCCAGAACAAACAACAGTCTTTCCGATAGGAGAAGACGCCACACCCCCATAGAGCAACCCTACAGCAACGTTGAACCTGTGCACAGGTACAACAGCATGGAGAAGAGAGAGAGAAGAGTGCTGAAGGGAAGTAGTCCACACGAAACGTTAGGGAAAGGGAAATTACGGCGCCAGATGAGCGCTACAGAACTTTATAACAGTCAGAACCCCAATGATTGCTTCGTGCCAATCTCAGCTGGTGCCAACTTAGCGGATGCCTATAGGCCAGACTTCCAGTGGTTTAAGAGAAACAGCAGCAACCATAAAGTGCCTGCCAGTTCGTCCCAAAGGAAGGGTCCCGACTGCTTGGATTCCCATTTAGTGCCAAATATCCCAAATAACCAAATATTGTTAGATCCTAATGTAGAAAAACCCGCCCCCTTGCACCGACGGCAGACCTCCCCCCCTTCCAGTTCTCCCTGCGGCTCCGGAGAGCGCTGGCCCCTCAAGTTTGGGGAGCTGAAGAACTCCCTGCCCGATAGCAACCAAGTGACAAGCCCGGCCGCCTATCAGTCAGATATGGAAGTTTTAGTTTCAGACAATGATTACAATCCTTACGATGTTTGACACCCAACCAACTCTAACTGGTAACTTTAATGTTAAGAGTAATAATAATAATACGTCGACATTATTGTTTGTGATTTTGTGAACTAATATCGGTAGTAGTAAGATTATCATTTATTAGAATTTAAACTTAAACAATTCCATGAATGTGTTGTGTTGTAGAGTAGTGGGTATGTATTGAAGTGTTTTCAGCTTTTATCCTGTGGGACATTACAGTCCTCTCCCCGAATGCTGTTTCCATGTCAAGAGTTGGGATAGTAGTATGAGCTACCTCTACTGCGGTAATTTGGCCATTTCTACTGTTCAAATTATGAAAATACCCTGTACATATTCAAGGTGTGCTTATTCTGTCGGTACCGCACTGTGTCTTTGCATTATTCTCATTGTTTGGTGAGATATCAACTAAATAATACTAGAATTCAGAATAAACATTTCCAAGCTACTTATTGCCTAGATAATAATGCTGTACTGTTTTACAAGTTGTGATTTTGTTAGCAAGTAAAAAGACAAATAATTTTAAAATGCCTGAAATTTAAAATAAATCAAATGTTAACACATCCATTCTTTGGCAACTCACTTAAAGGCTTTGAATACAAAATATGTGACTGACTCATTATTATTTATTTATTTTAAACATGTGTACGAACTACTCTTTATCTACATTTAGCTTTTGCTAACATCACTTTTCTATTTTCACTGAGTTCTGCCTTTTTTGATACTATGACCCAATAAGGCTATGTATGTACATACATATGTACATAATGCAAATGCCATCTCGATCGATACTTATGATTTAGAATAACTTCTATAAATCAGTAAGTATTTTCGTTCTTGAATCAATGTGAATGTCTAATTTAATGGCTGAAGAAATTGTAAAAGATTTAACATTAATCAATTAATAATTTAATTTATCAACTGAGACTACTAAATTGTACTTTCCGATATATTATATTTAATTTTATTTAGACTAACAATCCTACTCTGTTCAACCAGGCGGCAATTTAAATAAAATACCCATTGACTGCCTTGGAGTTATTGTTTAGAATTTACCTACATATATTGTTGCTTTATAATATATTTTATGAAATAACAGTACGAATAACTAATCCATACATATTGATAAAATCGCCACTGTGATATTTCATGTGAAAATGGGAAGGCAAAAGATTGTTTAACTTTCAAATGTGATATTTTCAGTTGAACGTGACTTTATTATTTGAAACTTATGAATTTATTTTCAAATACAACTGATTCTCATTTTATATAATTACATTTAAAACTGCTGAAAGTAATTCAATATTAGTTAGTGAATAATACATGTTTTTTCCAAGTTATTTCGAAATATGTATTGTGATATTCAAGATCTTAGATAAATAGTACTTATTGTATTGATTTACCGATATTTATGTAAATGTATTCCTTTTTTGTGAATCCAGTGATGGAAGTTACAATTAATATTACAAGTAGGTGTTCCTAGGGATTATTTGTGCACATTTCCTACCCTGCTCCGTCAATTGATTTAGTTACAAAGGCTGTCCACCGATAGGAATAATAAAAAATCGAGAATGTAATTTCTCCTTCCAATAACAATTTCTATAATACATAGAAACAAGTAATATTAGCACGCACTGTGTAGCCCCGTGGAACATCGACTGACCTGACAACTTGACACCAGATGAATTGGCCTTGAGCGGTCAGGTAGAATATAATGGATAATTTCAATCATTGTCTCTTTAATAATAATCTCGAATAACTAATGATTATTTTCCCAGACTGCATTACCATATTTTTTAAAATCATATCAGGATTTCCCAAACATTCCCTCAAGATAATTCATTTTGAATACTAAAATAATGATATCAAAAATGTAATATTGTGTATTTTTAATATGTTTAATACTGTAATGTATTAATCTCTTACTATTTTGAATATATTTTTCATATCTAACTTCATTTAATGAGAATAACAATAAATAAAAACCATTAAAAAACCACTGATTTTGATTAATTTTAACATAAAAAATAAATAGTGCATGTCCCATTTTAGTAACGATCGTACTGCGCATAATCCTTGACCAATTTCACTAGATCCTCTTCCGTCATGAACGAGGAGATATTGTAATAGTCTAACACATATTCCCAGAATTCATTGATACCACCCATGTAGACATCTCTTCCGTGTCCATATGAAACATGTTTCCAAACAATGGGAGATTCCAAGTGAACCCATTTTTTCTCCTTGTTGAGATTGGCTAGCCATTCCTGTAATATGTAGTTTAAATGTTATTTATTTAGTCATAATTTCTTACTTGATTTTAATGCAATCTCATTGAGCAGCAAAAGCTCTCTAGGAAGCAACTGGCATCATGAAATAAATGTATACATCTCTTTCCATCTGGAACTTGCAGGTCAATGCAACCATTTTCAACTCGCAACATCATAATATCCATCATGAGCTGTGAAACTTTGAAACAAACATTTAACCCCAAAAAATAAGACACAATCTCCAATCTATTATGAACTTATGGTTAAAAAACCTTTATAACTTAGTTCCACTTATTTATTTGAGACCGGACCAGTTTCATCTTGCGACAGGCATCTATCTTCAGATCTAGGGGACAGCAATTTCCAACCCGAGGTATGCAAACCAGAAAGAGTAGGTGCTTGGTAGGGGGGAAGGGGGTTCCAGTCTACTGATTCTCAGGTCTATGATATTTCCTAACCTTAAAATTTAACTTTTTATCATCTTTTACCATCTCCCACGATATTAACGATTTGCATATTAAGCGTGCCGCGGAATTCAACAAGTTTATCATTTGTACTTTGTTGCAGTGGGTAAAGTGAGATATTAGTTCAGAACAAGTACCACAATCTTCTACCAAGTGATGGTATTTATTCAAGGGACCCAACACACTTTATATGCACAACACATCAATAATTGAAAGTTAATCTCAAGCAGAGGGGGTATAACTCAGATAAAAAATTGGAACTGAAAAATATTGTGACGTCATATGATTGCCTAACTATATCCACCAATGAAAAACTCTGAAAGTCTATGGAATAAACTTTCATAGATTTTCATTGGCGTTTAGTATAATAAGTAGGCTCCGAATGAGAATTTTACTGTCTATATATTGGCATATCTATGGGTTTTTAGGTCCAATTTGTTTCATACAAAAAGCCCGAAGACATCGATCTAGTGAGCGGTTTATTTATGGTCCCAAGTACCCTGTAGTTCAGGATGCAGGTGTGTGAGAACATGTGGTCTGGAGAGAAACTAACTAATATTTAAAATATTAATATCACTTTACCTTCCATTCATCAAATTCAATAGCTATTGCTTCATAATTAAAATCCGGCAACATTTGTGATAGATGATTGGCTATGTAACACACATGACTAAAGGCTGCTTGTTCCTTGTATCCTCCAATCACAAATAATACCATTGCTGTCATACAAAATTTATCAAAATGTCATCATGTTTGTGCGGATTTTGGAAATGGAATAATTAAATATATATTTGTAGATAGAAAATCAAGTTCTTACCTCAGAAAAAATGTTCCAATACTCTTTCCTAATATTCCAAGTAGATACTTGACTGTTAATGTTAAAGATTATTGAAAAAGTTAGTTTCATTTAAAAAAAATGGAAACAAGGTAACGTTACAATTTATTTCAAATAAATACAGGATCTTCAACGAGATTGAAAGCGCCGCCATTGATTTATATACATAATATTATAAAGAATAATAAAGGGACTTGAAAATACACACAAATTAAACAGAATTTTAAAGACAGCAGGATTAAAGGGTGACCAGTATTTAGGCTGAGGATGCAAAATATGGGAGAATATAACAAGAAAAAAATGATTTCATAACTTTTTCACATTTACCTGCAAATTTGTTGGTTTCAAAATATATGTAAAGAAAAATATAATTTTCTTTAATTCAAGGCAATGCCGAGCTTGTCTCGTCATTGTGGCTGTGCGTGTCGTGGACTGGCTGGATGTGCGCCACAGTACCTACACAGTCGACTCGATATTTCGTAATCTATGGTGACATAGTAAAAATAATCTATGGGTTGTGACATGACAGATTGATGGAAATAATTTCTAATTGCTATCGTAATTGACATAAAATTAATAACATTAAATGTCGTTTCTTTCATTACAGAGAAACTCAATTGTGTTTTAATTGACTGTCGTTCAAATCACAAGGAAATTATCATTATATATATATAAGTTTTTTTAATGTAGCAATAAATACCAGTCAACCCCTGCACTTAATACAAAGATAAGGTTTAAAAATAATTAGGGAAATAAATACAATGAGATATAAATGAATAATAAGATTTTTAAAATATGAAATTCCAATATGTATGTATTTATAATCTTGCTTTGCTTTTGATAACTACATTCACACAATAAGCCATTGAGTTTAAAAAGAGAATTTCTTTCAGATTATTATAATATCACACAAGTTGTTAACTCAAGTTAAGAATGCTTTGTTGAATTCCAAGGGTTCGGATATTGACAGTATTTGGCCCTGTGAATCAATCATGGATCTCACTCAATAAATGTGCCAATAATGGCTTCATTCTTGTCGTCATTTGGCTCCCTATTTATTTATATCTCAAGTATGTACGTAAGCACATTTGTATGTTAGTAAATAAATAAATAGGAGAAATAATAATATAATTATGTATTATGTGGGATAGAAAAAAGGTGTGATAATTAAGTACATAATTATTATCTCACACAAACAAAAGCCACCATCTGCAAACCTAGTATGGCAATTTGAATATCGATATAAAGGGAAAAAAAGATATGTAATTACAGAATATTAAGTTTCATTAACATTATTGATAAATTCCATCTAAAGTACAGAACCGTTATTTATACTTAACTCGTTCTTTAACTTGCGCTAACTCAAAACTGTATTTTTGGAGTTGATGACTTTTGTTTACCTTAGGGCAGAAAGAACCGAAGAGTTAGTTAACTATACTCCCGTGGAAAAATTAACTTACAAAGATTCAGTCCCGATTCTCACAATTAAACAAAATCAGCTCAAGCCGTAATGGTTAATTTGAAAGTGGACAAATTAAAGATAAAAAATAATGTGCGCATGCATTTAGAATTTAATATATATAATATAATATTTTCTTCTGAAGTTGAGCCGATCACTTTAGATTTAAAACCTGGGAATGTTGGAAGTGACATTAAATAATAAAAAAACCTCAAAAAGGGGAGTGATACATTCTAAATTCTTATAAACAATAATATTATTTTACTATCATTTATAAAAGGTTTGAAAACAGAGAGGCTTCATTGAACAAGGTGTAGAATTTTGTATCTTTGTTTTTGTACATTTAAATTTTTCTAAAGAAAGTAAAAAGTTGTTAAAAATATAGCTAAAAATAATTATTACTGTAATGAACTTTTGAGATAGGCTGCATTTTTTTTTCAGCTGATGTTTGTTGAGAGCAGCTTTTTAAAAATCAAAATAACTACAAGTAAGATTAGTTACGGTGTCAGACAACTGATTGGATTAACTGAAAAGGGTTCATGGTTCATATAAAATAGACGCCATTATAGATGAACTACAAAGCTAATAATCAAAACTTCTGTCAAGCAGACATATTATAATAAATAAATAGAATATCACATACATGGCTTATAATTTAAGATAAATAGTATTTGAGTGTTCATATCTTTTCAAGAGGTTAAAGAATATTTTGACATGAGATCAATGACGAGATTGGCGCGGTAGTTGTCACCGTATCTGCAATAACAAAATCCAACAAAACATCTTAAATTTATACATAATTTAGGGATAAAAATGTCAGTATCAACTTATAGTTGGGTTCATTCTAACTCACACTTTGCCAATTCCAATTTGATTTTAATCAAGTTTTAATTGGAAATTAAAAAATGAACTAATGCAGAATTTCCTCTCAGAAGTAACTCTATAGACTCTTGCGGTGGTCGAGAGAGGAAGCGCACAACAGGTTGGGTTTGGAAGAAGTAGCTTGCACGGCCTTCGTCTTTTCCTTGGGACTAAAAAGATCCACCAGACTCTTGAATCTAGATTAACAAAGAAAATTGATTAAATAAATGTTACTTTTAGAAAATGAATTACACTTACAATTTAAAATTGTATGTGTAATTCATTAGACAGATGTTTTGAAATAAATAAAAATTCTGCAACTTTCAAAATGTATTCATACTTATTGAATTTTGTTTTGACTATCCCCCTTGAGTATTCAATTGCATACAAGCAAATATAGAGGCAAATAATATATTACATAATTTTATTTGATAAATGTTTCAAAAAAGCAGTTATCCTTCAAATACAATAAAATAGTATTTTCCTCCTGTTCAACTTGTCCAACAACAAACAATGAAAACCATTAGCGACCTTCGAATGATGAGCAAAAGCAACATTTTAATTAAGCTTTATAAAAGGGGTATGAGAACATGCAACAGAACAGTTTGTTAAATTGATGACAAATACAGTGATGTTTTGGTTATCTTGTTTATTTATGAAAATACATAATATCAAAAGATTATAAAAAAGCAAGAACTTACAGAACTAAAGTGGAATAAATAAGACTTATAAATAAATAAACAAACAATATCAGTTCTCACAAAGATACATATTTAAATGACACACATTTTGATATTCTGTTGACTTTATTCATATTCTGTGTGGAAATAAATATAATATGAATGCAGAACAGAATTGATTAAGTATCAACTATTTTAGCTCAGTAAAGCTAAGTATGGCTTCCCATCTGGGTTCATACATTCTAATTCAAAAGCCCTTACAATTATTGATGTCTTTGTGATATCACAGTAAATTAAAATATTGTAATACATACATAAGTATGTATTGCAAAACTAAAAACATGAAAGAATAGGCACTATGAATATGTAATACATATTATATTCATTTTAACAAAGTTTTGGTTTACGAGGAAAATATTGAATGTGGAAGTTGCAAGAACTTCTTAAATAAATTATTCTAGCTCCTTCTTTCCTTGTAGAGTTGCTTAGACCAGTTAGATGTTTTCAGATAATCAATTTAGCAACTATTGAAATTATGTAATAAAACAATGCATAACTAAAATCAATTGTATTATAATATATTTTTCCTGTTCCAAAACATAATTTCCTTCAGTATGATGGAATTTGGTGGAAATATTTCAAAATGCTAATATGTAGAAAGTACAAAACACAACAGTAAAACGAATCATAGTAATGTATCGGAGATACAATACAAGTTCATGACATAAATAATAATGGGAGAGACTAGAAAAGATTTAACTTAATGTAAAACAATAACAAATTTTCAAATAATATTTTAGAGAGATGTAAAGGCTAAGACAATTAAAATACGCAAGAGATGCAAATTAAGTATGTATTCACTTCCTTATTTATATCTAATTTTGTATAAATATTATATTCCTATAACAAAACAACACAGCAGATATAGATTCCTACATAAGTAATATAATAATATAGTAAAAATGTTACATGAACATTTTATTTTGTCCCTTGGAGTATAGGCGATGAAAGGGAAAATGTTAAAATGTTAAAGCAAGGCACACTATCTCTTCGTTAAATTTGGTGGAAATCCCAGAAAAGATAAAAATTCAATCAAATAAAAAAAACTACAAAATATTGAGTAATAATCATGTTTCACAAAATTATTCTTGTATGCCTGTCACGGCATACAATCATTATCATGTCATGTAGCTGCACATCACTTTAAAAAGTTAGCATTCAACAAAATCAGATTTTGTGTGACATTCAATATTTAAAAAATGCATACTTCATAATACTGTATCATTTCACAGGAATGGGTATTAGCCGCAACCGATAAAACAAAAACTGTGAAATCTTTAATCTTAAACATAGTCTTCCTGAAACAGATCATTACAATCATTTTAAAATCAATACATAATGCAGTAAAAGTGCCTTTCCATTGTAAGTTGGTTTATCTTGGCATGCTGTAAAGGCAAGAGTAGAGAAAGGGCTCAAGTTAAGATGAATATGCAACCAGTTGCAAGCAAAAGACACTTTTAACTAACTGTACAAGATATATGCAAAAAGTTGTTTTTTTTGTTATTGTGTTAAATTTTTGGTTTATTAAACCGTGTTGCGCTTCCTCCTTCATTAGCCAAAGTTTCGGACAGTGTTGCAGTGTCTATCATCACGGCAGATGTGATGTGACAATGTAAAGCTGTCTGAAATGTCGGTTAAAGACGGAGGAAGCGCAACACGGGATAAAAACAGAATAATACCTTTGGACATGAAAATCTCAAATTATTTGCCAGTTTATGTGGATTTTTTAATATGTAATTCTAAGGCAAATCTTAGTTTATATTTATTTATCATTTCAGCACTATGCACTTTATTGATGTGTAACCACAACAGAATATTATTTAAGTGATATAAGTACCTACATTATATTTTCAGGGTTTTTTTTTGTATTTATATTTATAAATTAATTTAAAGAAATCCAAATGTTGAATAATGAGAGTAATTCATAGGTTAATTTAAATATATTATGCCACTTTTGCGAGCAACTAACTCAAGGGTGCAAATCAACTCACAAGTACTCTTTATTCTAAAGACAAAATCTTCTCTAACAGGAAACTAAATATATTCTAAATGTCTTTTGTGCGGCATGTAAAATAACCATACTTATAGAATATACAATAATTTCCTAGTAAATTTCTCTAAAAAGTGCTTCTCTAATCAATTACTGATTTATAGTTTTTTTTTTAAATTTCATAGCACTGGAAAACGACAGAAAACAATTCAGTGCAATGAAAAAATCCTAGAAAATAATTTAAATGAACACAAATAGCAGCTTTAAATGCAAAGGGAATGTTTGTCGATTGCTTAAGTTAATTCTCAGTCTTATTTTGAAATACAAAGATAATGATATAAAACACAAAATGACCATTACCATAAATGTATTAGTTATTTAGTTAATTATTAAAGTCACGATGGTAGCGGTGGTGCTCAAGCAATGTTATAGATTAAAGGCTGTCACAAGACAAAATTATGATCATGTTAATGTCTCTTCACCGGATATGCAATTAATTTGGATAAATTGGAGAGAATACAGACATTATCTAAATCTTTATTTTTACCATCACATGGTATTGTTACAGTCTCGTCATCGGATATGCAATCACTCGAGGAAGTGGCTGAATCAGAGAGAATACATTCTCTAAATCCTTATTGTTACCGTCACATGGTATTGCTAATGTCTCGTCACTGATATGAAAAAGTGGCTGAATTGAAGAGAATACAGGCAATCTTTATTGTTAATGTCTCATCACCTTGGAGAGAATCAATCGAGGCAAGTGACCCAATCGGAGAGAGTAACATTCTAAAAATTGTTTTTGTTATCGTCTGATGGTATTGTTAATGTCTCGTCAATGAGCAAGACAATCAATTGAGGAACGTGACGCAATCGGAGAGAATATGGACATTCTCTACTAACCTATTGTACAGTTCCCTCCGCACAGTGGCCGTGAACTTGTTGACGAGACACAGCGTTGCGGCGAGGGCGAACACCAGGTTGTACAGAAGCACGAGCTTGAAGTTACCGAGCCACTCGATTTTGCCAAAGTCGCCGAGCAAGTCGAAGTTCGTTACCCCTGGAAGTGAATTAAATATTGTGTTATTTCACGAGACATCAAACGTCCCTTCATAGCCCCATACAAGCTTATAATAATATGAAGTAAAAACACTATCACCTAATTTTGATATCCTTAATTTTGTAAACCCTTAGGTACAATAACGGCATACGTGCCATAAACTTTGCCATTATCTTGTTTGCTTTTTACTTTCAAAATTCCCAGAAATTATGATTCTAGGAACGCTAAACAACTGATTATAGAACAAAATTTGTAATTGCATTGTGACTTAATTGCATTAATATGGTATTTTGTACTTATCAACAATAAGAGATCAATTAGATTGAAAGTAATTTATTGTAGCTGCACCTAATCTTTACTGAGAAATTTTCATTTGAATATAAACATTGTTTGAAATGGCTTAAGCTTTATTTAGTGACCAGATCTGAGTAGCCAGGTGCTTCCCGACTTTCCTTTTCCCCTCTTTACTTCCATCAGCCTTGCAACATTCCCCAATTGTGGATGCCATAGTCCAACTGGATCTGCACATTTGGGACTCCCCTTTAAATTGTTCAATGCACAGTACACAGGATGCTGATATCATGACATACCTAGTATCTTGGCAAGGAGAGGCAGGGCGGAGCTGAGCACCAGCAGCAGGGCGCAGTTGGCGATGAGCAGCGGCAGTGGGGTGCGGCCGGTGCGGGGGCGCATGCGAGCGGGGTAACTGCTGCCGTAGAGCCCCGTACATGAGGCGGCGTACAGGTACAGCAGCACCACCACCTGCAGCCCCGCGCCCCACGACCCCAGGCGGGACAGCGAGCTTATGCCCAGGGTGAATTGCTGCAATCACAACAGACAAAATGCAAATGTATTGTTAGTAAAGGTAATAATATATAGGATTTGATAAAAGACAAAATTCCAACTGTTACATCGGTTATGCAGTTATGAAAACTTCAAAGGTTCTTTTTGAAAATAACAGAGGGCACCACTTCCGTCTACAACAATCAAAAATTTTCAGGCTTTGAGATACTAATACTATCAGATTATTTTTGAAACCCGTATAGGGTAATTCCACCACTTTTTTTGAATGTATGAGCAAAGTTTCATGGAATTTTGTCATTTATTTTGTGCATTTTGCTACCATTTTACCAGTACCATGTGGGTGTAATTGAGAATGACTTATAGTAACGACATGTATTTATTTAGCTGCTAAGGTTGGGGTGATTCAATCTCCATCACATTGCCGATTTTCGGCCCATTTTAGCTTTTGATCAAATTATGATCAGCATAATTTCTAAAAGCATAGGGGCCAAATTATCGGTATTGTAATGCTTGTCAACTGATCACACATTAAATTTGTTCTAAATGAATGCACCCAAAATATTGGATTTAAACCACAAGACTACTTATAATACTATGACATGAGTAGTAAAATAATTTCACATATTTTAATGATTTTTCATTTCATGTACATAATAATTATGTTAAAGTAATGTTCATAATAACGTTTCAAATAAATTCATAAGGAATTCAATCAAAAGTGTAAAAAAAAAAAGAGAATCGTTTTGGACTAAACAACATCAATAAAATCGAATTTTTCAAACTTAGCACTATATCACACTCAAAAGTCACGAGCCACTGCCCAGGACCTCAGGCTTGCCAGAGCTTTACTCTACTACTGAGCTAATTCGACCCTATCCCCTTCGGTCATATTTAGATTTATCATAATTCGGCTAAGAACTACCAACATTATCTTCATTTTCTTAATGCATATTAAAATGAAGATAATGTTGGTAGTTCTTAGTCGAAGTTAAATATGACCGAAGGGGGTGGGGTCGAATCAGCTCAGTGGTAGAGCGAGGCCTCGGCAAGACTGAGGTCCTGGGCTTAATCCCTATAAGTGACTGAATCTTTTTCTGTTTCAAATTTTTGTTTGAGGGTCGCTAATATTGTCTTCAATGATTAAATTTTACAATTTGAGATTTTACTCAATAAGTTATTCCAAAAATAAAATAATCATTGCTTGTTTCAAATTAAAGTGCTAGGTAATCAACCTTATCATTAAATATCGATTGCAGTAGAGGGAAGTAAAATCCATTATCACCTGCATAATTTATGTATTCAGACATTAAACAAATTAAAGGTGAGGCCTTAGCTATGTACATATTTGTATCATTACACTTGTTCTAAGAAATACTTATTATTTTTACTTTTACAATAATAATAATAAGGTTTGGATTATTTCAACAGCGCTGTTTGCTATTCACTAGAAATCACCTCAAGGGAACAAATAACTGTTATACATAATTTTATTTGAACTTAACTAGCAATCTAGTTTCAGCGCAACTGAGTCTTCTTCGGGGCAGTAATTACAATAATTATTGATTTAAAATGAATGATTTATTTTTCTCTATGAATATTGAAACTCTTTATAAGGCTTGTCAAGGGTCCATAAAGTGCAGAAACTTATTTGTGGGAAAAATCAAACCATAAACAGCAATTTTTTTTTGCTATAATGCATCTATTTTTATTAATAGATATATTTAAAAATACATAATTTTTGTTGTTGTTAGACATTGAACGATTGAACCTTCCTCCCCAGGGACTGGAAGCAACCGTGCTAACAACTGAGCCAAATACTGATTGGACAGGAAGGAGATTTATTTAGAATATTAACTGCTGTAATGCCATCCAATTTCAGAGAAATTGAAAGAAGATTGCCAGCTTGCGTGATGATTCAGACAAAGAGCATGCTGTATAATACAACACTTTACGATTATTAGAGAAGCTGTGGCCTTTGCTCCTATTTACATCAGATTTTTTTAATTTTTTTTTTTTATTTAGTAAAAGATTATACATTTATATACATTATTTAAGAAATGTTTTGACTGCCCAACTAGGAGGATTCCCGTTTTAGGACAGTCAAATTAGGATGAGTATTAACATTTTGATAAGTTGTTTGATAAGTATAGTATTAAAATAATAATGAAATAATAGGTAATTGTACTTTTAACTGGTGCCTAAGCCTACTAACATGTTTGTATAAATATGAATAACAAAGAGAAGAAATATCATAAAATAAAATATTACATTAAACGTAAGATTAACTGCTGCTTGGGTAGCATTCTAATTTAAAAGTATTAGGTAGGTACATATATACATATAATGATAAAGATTATAACATAAAGGTATCATAAATATATTATTTTACTGAATGTTGATCATATATATTATCTAATGTTCAATGGCGTGCAGTTTATAAAGGCTGAAAAGCTGTGCTTATCCTAAGAAAAATGAACCATAAAAAATCAACCTGTAAAAAAAAGTTTTTTTTATTATTCATCTATTTTACAAAATTAAAAAAAATAATGTTTGACTGAGGATTATACCTTCCTTCCCAGGAACTGGAGTCAACCGCGATAACAACTTCAACAGTAAATAGAAAACAGAGTTTTTTTACTGTAATACATATATTTTATAATGTCAAGCACTGATATCCATCAAAAAGTCATGTGGGATGGTGTTATTTAGAATTATATAAATTCGTGTTATCTTAAGGGTAAGACGTCCAATGGGCGGTCCCAGACATAGTTGGGAAAAACATCTAGAGAGGCTGGGCGAGGAGAGGCTGGGTCTGCTGTGGACGGAGATGCACATTACAGGGACATCTGGAGGCGCTGCATCGATGAGTTGGGTCACCGACTCAAATAGGACAAGAGGAAAAAGATGTATGCACGCATGTATGGGGTAATCTTACCGTTGTCGAAAGTGGTAGTGCCTTTATCCCCACGAGGAGTTCCAGGGAGTTTTGGAGCACCATCAGCACGGCCGTCATCGTCAGCAGCACGAGCAGGAGCACGGCGAAAGGATAGACCACGTTGCGTCTCCAAGCGGAAGTTCTCCGCTGGCCATCCACCACCTAACCATAATGTGTTATTAATCAGTCAACCTAATCTAACCATAACGTATTTTTAATCAGTCAAATAAAACTATGAAAGTCTTGATATTTTCACGGCTAAAAGAACTAATGTGATTGATTTTTGGGGAATTTATGCTGTGCCTCCTCCTTTAACCATAGTTTCGGACAGCGTTAAAGTGAACAACACTCTGCGCAACACGGCATATTCCAAAAATCATTTACGATTATGATAGGTTTGATCTCTTCAAACTAATGCACATTTATAACATCTGTTTCGACAGTGGGCTACTTTTAAACTGCGGTCATTCCACATACAGTCAACTTATTGTCCGTGATATATAAGTGTGTGATTTAATGAATCTTTAGACACATTAAATCACACACTTATACACTACTTGTAAATTGTCAGTGTAAACAACAACAAAAATTATGTCTCCATCTATCTGCACAGAATGTAGATAGATAGGTAAGCAATATTTAGCAGTAAATTAACTAATTACACATACCTCTCTTTTATTCTGTAGAAGGTTTGCCCTCTCTTGTAGGCCAGCTTGAAGGGCCCCGTTCCTCAGTCGAAGGAGGCCCGCAGCGCCCCCTTCATCTCCCTCGCCATGGGAACATGAGGGCGGAGGGCCCAACGGTGGCGGAGATATGTAACCCTCCCCTGTAAGAGATAAACCATTAAAAAAATTCTTTAGCTTACATCCACTTGATTGAAAATGGTTAAAAACAGAACTCTAAAGTAAAAGTAATTTTCATGTTATGTATTAATAAAGATGTGAATAAATGAAAGGCATCATTTGTGGAGTCAATAACGACATAGTAAATAATGATAGCTGATAATGTTATTTATAGAACACGTTGTGATGTCTCAATATAAAGAAACTAATCAGTGCATTCAAGTAAATATTTTAATTATAAAAGGTGTGACGGCTACACTTGTCAGGGCATGTAGCAAATACAGAAGGTAGCTAGCCACCAAACAAGTCCCTTGACAGAGACCCGGAGACCTAAAATAATAGCTGAGTCAAGCTAGGTTAGGTTACATACTTTTTTTCCTTTTCTTTTTTCAATGTTCTGTTTTGTAACAGGGAACAGACTTACCTGTGGTTTGAGCATGTTTAAGTCTCCGCCTCACGGTTTCCTCCTCCAGTGAGAATGCGAAGAACTCTTCATTGAGATCTCTCAAGAATTGCGGCTTCACCAGCACTTGCCCCACCACACTAAACAGCTTCACAAATCCAAGAGGAGTGCAAACTGGAAAAATAAGAAGATAATAAATTAAACAAAGTGTCATATTACGTAAGTACCTACATAAAATATCAATATTCATTACCACCACTATGAAGCTTTTTTGTCTTATCTATATTATAAATACTTATTTATATTATAAAAAAGAATTACTTTCAAACTTCCAAGCACATATTATTCTACAAGGTAGCAAAAAAACTCTGTGTCAATAATCGCTCCTTTCCATAACTCCACAGTTAAAAATACAATATTTTAAAGTTTACAATATTGTTATCTATTAAGTTTAGGCATTATTCTAAGAGATTTTTTTTTGCAGGAAAGCAGATCATCCTGAAAAGATACTCTAAAAATAATAATAAATCATTTTATAATATAATTGGGGTAAGGCAATTCAGGCAATATTTCATTTCACTGTGGTAGACAATTATTACTGCATGTAAATGTTGTATCATTTTAAAATAAACGGTTTCCCTCTAAAAGCATTTCATGTCAACAAGCAATCATTTATTGTATCAAAATCAATACGTTTCCATGACAACCGGGTCTATTTACGTTTTTGTTAAGTAAATGTTTAGGTAAGGATTGATCAATTGCTCAGGGCATAATTAATGCAGTAAAGCAGTATTAATATGGAGAACAACGAAGAATGGAACAACTTCATGCACCGAGTGTCGGAAATATCGCAGATTGTATCACAGCTGTCATCAGGGGACAAGAGGGTCTCAGAGAGAGGGCAGAAGCTAGCCGATGTGTATCTGTCAGAAGGAGGACAGGACCTGGATCTCGATGGAGAAATAAAAATGAAAGTAAATTGCAATAGGACAGTGATAAATGAAAAGGCCTTCCATAAAATAGAGAAGCCGGCTAATTCTGTAAGTAAATAAACTCAATACAACACAATCTACAATTTGGGATGTACAGAATGCTTGATTTTTGTTTGTTTTATGTTGTTTCACGTCTACTATTTGTATGTGCAAAGTTGTTCAACTTCATGGACAGCTGTGATTATAATAAAATTATATTATGATAATAGTTTTATGTTGACTATTTGTTTATGTACATTGAAGGTCAGCAGTTGTACAACATTGCATGTTAATATTAATAAAATTATGATTGTAAATTACAATTAAGAGATAAACTCAATAATATGTGCATTTTCACTCTCTGTCATAAAATAATTTTTTTTTTGAGTCACATACTATACGTACGCTGACATATTATACGCTGTAAAAGAGTATTTTCTCTTGTACTGAATAAATTGTTGGGCACGAGCAAATCAAAAGAACCATATAATTTAATAAATATTTGATTACATAATGGATTTATTGTACCTCATCCTTTGTTTTACACCTCTGATAACAATGTATTTTTCCGCACCTATATTTTTTAATGAGGTATTGATATCACATTTAAAAATTCAGAATGAAATGGATCCCGAGAGTTTCATGAAAGAAGCCGGCCGTGATGCAGAACAGAGGGCGGCCGACAGAAAGATCCGTGAGGAAAAGGCCGAAACATTTAAGACAAGAGCCGCAAAAGCTTTTAGACGAGGAGACTACGAACTGGCGTTAACTTGCTATAACAATGCGATAGAACACGTCCGAACTAGCTGTCTTCTCTACACAAACAGAGCACTTACATTCATCAAACTAGACAAATTGGATAAGGTAAAAACTAAAATTATCAATTGGCTGTGTGAATATATAAAATTATTTCGGGATTTTTGGTTCAGGTTCTTAGTATGGCTACAAGACGAGAGGTTGCTCGACATTTTAAGTCAATTGTTGCAAATAACTGCAACTATTGTCTTGGAAAAGGCTTTGAATTCAACTTCGGCATCTTTCATACTAAAAAGTATTCTGCCATACATTTTTCAGATGATTCTTAAAGTAGCGATGATCTTTTTGAAGAGAATTATGAATGGAAACAGGGAACAAGAAATAAATAGATCCATTGATAATTAGTTGATTTTCGTCAATGTCACAATAAGGTCCCAGTACAAAACTCAACTACTAAATAAAATAAAGTGGGTTAAACAAATTTTACTTTTATGGTGTAAAAAATAAGTACATTTTTTTTGTACGCATATTAATATGTAAAACCAGACTTTTTTTGTGGGCTCAATTTATTTGTTTATTTAATCAAGAGTAAATAACGGAGTCTAGTGCATCCATACAATTTATTCTTAAGCCTATTAAAACAAGAATATGTGTTTCAAACACTTAAAAAATCTTCAATGCTAGTTGCATAATATCAGTTCAGTTAACGAAGAAAATGTTTATATCATTGTTAGGAACACAAGAAAACAAATACTCTTGTTTATGTCACATTAGCGATACTGCATACTGCCCCGCATTATCAGGATTAATACTCATGCATTTCTTATCTACTTCTAAGCTGTTCAATTGTTAAGTCAATTCTTCTAATGCATTTAATATTGTTGATTAAAAAGCAGGTTCTGGCAGATTGTGAGCGGGCTCTGAGATTAAATGAAAATAGTTTTAAAGCACAACTTTACCAAACTAAGGCGCACAAAGGCATGGAAAATATGATTGAGTTTAAGAAATGTTACGATGAATTGGTTGAGAGGTTCCCACAGCACAGAGAACAAATTGACGAATTTTTGAAAGATTTGGAAAACGAAAATGAAGATTAAATAAATGAGAGAATGTTATTATAATTTAAAAAAAAAACTTTTAAATTGAACCTAATATTATTGACACAATGATTTTACTTAACATTATAATTGATTAAAATAAATTATTGAATAAAATTTCAGACATATATAAAACAATGTGTTTTTTTAAATGAATACAATCTATACATATAAATAAAAATGTAAATGTTCGTTTGTTCAAAATCGTAAATCTCCTTAAGTTCTTCAACTATTACTTTGAAATTTTGACACAATGTTAGATCTGATTGTCACCTGAATGTTTTAAAAAGCAATCTGGAAAACCATTTTGGAACGCGAAGTTTGTGACAAAACTACTGTCAATTTAATTGGAAATGTACTTCTCAAAATATGTGAACTATCAGAATGCAGATGTTTTTGCATTACCAACTGTAAAGCGCCCCTGAGGTGATATCTCATAAAAGCGGCGCTATACAAATTGTCCAATAATGCATATTATATTTATAGAAAGTAGAGAAAAACCAAACAACGCCAGGTACACGTCAGCTAATTTTACCTAAAGTGATTAGTCAATTAAGTTATTAAAAATAGCGACAGTACTCTGTATGTATTTTCTTAATGACATTTATTGAGGCGGTCGATGGGGAGAACATTAATTTACATAGCAATTGAACCAATGTAAAATGAAAGTATTTTATAATAACTTATTTAAAAGGTATTTAAACTAATTAACTAATTATCAAGCCGTTTCGCCACATTGGTAGGCAGAGAGAATAGACTGCCACAGAACTAGGTGTCAGCAAACTCCTTGCTTCATTCACATTCATACACCGTCTGATACATGCTCTTTTGTTATTCTGATTCTTGTGCATGACCCGTCTAAAGTATTTGATTCACATGATCTTGCCATGTCTTCCTGGGGCATCCCCGACTTCTTATGTAGACATCAATAGATTATTATAGGTCAGATGTTCTTGATGACTATCGAAGACAGTGTCATCATAGATTATTCTATTTTCCTGCATGTAAGACCAACCTGCCAATAGTTCTCCCAGTGGGGAGGAGTATATTGTTGCTTAACAAAATTTCTTCATATTTTGCGTCAGTCAGGATATTTTCAAAAGGGAAATCCTATTGAGTCTGAGTCAATAAGTCTCGCCTCATCGACCAAATTTCCATCACCGCCTGCAATATGTTTTCCTTTTAACCACTTAATACTCGGTTTTTTTTAACAAAAATGAAACTAAAAACATCAGGTTATTTTATTTTTTATAACCACTCGAACGATCGCGCGTCAAAAAACTTTTTTCTCCGATTGCTCGCGGTTTTTTGGCGACGATTTTGAATATTTTCCGCCAACATTAAAAAAATCAAACCTCAGAATTTTAATACGGAGACATAAAACTGATTGTAGTGCTATACAGCCAATGAATTCACCTATATTTTAATAATTATTCTATGTTTTTTGAATTGATAGATAAATTATTAAAAAATCTTAAACTTTATAAATGCGCGAAATTTGCGTTTTTGTGATTTGAAATTGCCGCCAGTGGCAGTTTTAAATATCTTTATAGAATATTTTCTACGTTTTAATGTTCTCTATGGCCTGTTTGATAACCACAGATGCAAGAATATAGTAGAAAAATAATTTTTTGTATGTTATGATCTCTTCAAAAGTTTGGTCAGAAAATGATTTTGTAAAATTTGAGTGCGTGACGTGTCAAAATTGAAATCACTGTATTATACTATATAATAAATTTACCACAAAAACTGGTATAACGTTAGGAAGATACATTAACTGTCTACAATTATTAATAAGCATAGTCGCCGTGTTGGCTTTATTTTATTCATTTGATGAATTATACAGAGAGCCTATTTCACGATGTCAAAATCATGGTGCTACTTTTTAAATAATTGTAAATTAGAACTGGAGATTTGTAACCATGTTTTTATATAACGTGCAAAACGAAAAAATAAGGATAAAATGAGATATATATCATAGATATAAACATTGCCAATATTTCAGGGGGATAGTTATAATATTTCTGTTGAAAAGTTATTATTTTGTTTTCTGACAGGACGCCATAAAAAACCGCGAAAACTCGTTAAATAACACTTCAAAGACAACGGATAAGTTCATAGACAGAGAATATATTATCAGCTATTCGATAAAACAAGAAGCTGGCCATGGAAACGTTTTAAATAATTACAATAAATATTTTACGAATGGTAGAAAAATCGGTCCATTTTTGGACCGATATCAATCGCAGAAAAATAAAAGCGGTCGATTTTTGGACCGAAATCGTTCCAGTGGATAAAGAGTTAAAATAATTTAAAATTGACTAGTTAAAAAAAAAACAAAACAGAAGCAATAAAAAATGTAAAAAAAACTTAACCATATTCAAAAAAATAAAACAAGACTAACTATAATAAAAAATAAAAACAATAAAAAAATCTGGCGAGCGCAGTTCGTTTGTTTATCTTGTATAACGCAAACAAGTCAAAAGACGCTAGCAGTGTTCGGGTTGTCGCGGTACGATACACGCGCCGTTCGCGAACACCGCTCGTTCAAAAGCATTAAGTGGTTAAATTTGGTAAATAATTTTGTATCTTTGCATCTTATACATGGTGTCCGGAAACTAACGGGAAACTGGTGAATCTACATCACATTTGGAGTCGATTTTGTAGTATAATTTTTTTTATTTGAGCTTTCGTTTTCGAGTAAATCGAGTCAGAAGTTGATTTTTTTTTGATCAAATTCTTATAAATTATTACTGAAGATCAAAGTACCCAACTAATTAAAACTATTTAAAAAATTAAAAGTAAAACAAATAATGACGAAAAAAATGAACCATGAAATAACCGAAAAATATATATATTTTTTTTTGTTTTTTTTTTTTTTTTATAAAAATGCTCAAATCAAAAAACTTTATGTGTATTTGGGTTCCCCGTGTGGTATACATTCTCCAGTTTCCGGCTTGTACTACGAGTTTCCGGACACCATGTATAGTATTTCTATATTTATTAAACTTTTTAATTTAGCTCCACACAGGAGGCCATGAGGAAAATAATTTCCGTCAATGCCTATGTCATCTTTGGGGATGGTTTTTTTTTTAAGGAAAGGAAGGAAGATATGAGGGTGGGTAAGAATCCGGGGGTCAGTGTGTCCAGGAGTGACTGACGTTTGAATTCATCCCCCCCACTGTGGTGCAAGGCGATGGGTAAAAAGATCTCTCTCAATCAGTTTCTCCAAATCCAGCCCGCCACACACTAGGTGGATAGACGCATCCGCCGTCAAGACCTGGACAATCCTCACCCCATGAACCCAGGCATCCCAGCCAAGTCACCAAACGTAGCAAACCACTTAGACACTTATGGCTAGTGATGTAGACCCGGGAATATTCCCGGGAATATTCCCCGACCTGAAATAAATTCCCGAAAACGGGGAATTTATTTTATTTTCAATTAAATGGTTTCTACACTTCTCTTGGATGCTTTATTGAGTGTTAGCATGTAAAGTAAGCCTGCAAACATTTGCAGTAAACGAAGCTGCCTCATCTTTACCTCGTGACATGAAGAACAGCCAGTTGGACGATGATGTTTACTGGACAAGAGTGACATCATTAGCCGATGTTCTGCGACCGATTGTTTCCTGGATTACACAGCTAGAGGGAGACGATCCACTAACACACAAAGCATTGTATGCTTTTGAGGATATTGAGAGCAGTCTAAATAAAACTCTTCCAGTGTCTCTACTGTCACATGCCGAAGAGAACCAAAAACTGGAAAAGGCGGCGCAGCGCAAATAATTTGCTATTGCTCCAATACATCTGGCTGCTGCCCTACTAGACCCAGGTTCCCAAGGACATCTGCTAAGCCACGCACAGCAACTTGAAGCACTTGAATTCATTGACCAAGTAGCAAGTCATATGGAGACTGTTGATAGTGCAAATGTTCTTGTTGATTTAGCCAATTATAGGGCTAAAGAAGAATCATGGAGCAAGACATTCCTATGGAAGTGTGTCGATAAAATCACGCCAGTGACCTGGTGGAAGGGGATGTGCGGATGTTCTGATTTGTCACAGTTTGCCATAAGAATATTGACTGCTCCCATTACTTCAGCAGCCACTGAGAGATCTTTTAGCACGTTTAGTCGCATTCATACAACACGGAGGAATCGTCTAACAACTCAAAGAGCAGGGAAAATAACATTTGTGGCACACAATTGGAAACATCTTTCCTCTGAAAGAGACTCTCAAGTTGCTCCCAAGAAAACCCTTTCTTCCACGGATGAGCAGATTGCTTCGCATCATAACGTTTCAAACCTATCTGGTACTCGCAAACGCAAACATCCAATTGACTGTGCTGAGGAAGAAGAAAATGTAGATAATCCTGAGTCGGCAACAACTTCGTCCGGGTCGGATGAAGAAGAAGAAGAAGAATATGAAGGTGAAAGTGGAAGCGAAGTTGATAGTGTCAGTATCCAATCGGTATCATCAGATGAACAGTAACGATCTGTGAAGTTGTGTCATTTTTACAGTTTTACGATTGATTTTTTATATGTACCGTTTACTAGCATAAAGTGTATATAGGCTACTAATACTGTACAGTATACAATTATATAGAGATACTACTCACTTTAAAATAATTTTGATCGGTGTTTTTTTGTTATTTTTCTCTTGGATCCTATTCCTATATATATGGGAATAGTTTTTATGGATCTATCCTGCTCTATATGTACCATATGTGTGTATATTTTATTTTTTATTTAATAAATATTATTCTTTTTGAGGTATTATGTTGTTAAAATCAAAATTCCCAAAATTCCCCGTCCAGGGGAATATTTCCGGGAATATTCCCCAGAAATAAATTCCCGGGAATTTATACATCACTACCTATGGCAGTTGGTTATCCAATGAATGGTTCCCGGGGTGGTGGTACCCATACTCGCCTCCCAAATTGTAATGTATAAAGAAATAAAAATTATTTTTATTCTATCTGTTTACAAAATTTTATACTGAATAAGCGAAAGTATAAAGTTAGGAATGAAAGCATTGACATTGACACAAAATAAATAAAAATTTAGTTGATAAAAATCTTAGGTGAAAATAGTTTTGTTTTTAAAACCAACAGTTTGCTGACACGTCAGGTTGTCAGTACACAACTACAGGTGGAGTGTTTATTGACAAACACTGACGTGGTCCAATGTTGTTAGTTTTTATGGTAACCAATATTGCAGGGCAATTACTACGACTATCAGCATTTTCGAGTTACGCACTAAAAACCATCCTTTATTGCTTCACTCATCTAATGCCACAAACACATATTTGTGTAATATAACATATTATATTTAAATTAACTAATGAAGTAAACATTCAAAATTCCAATTGGGTACTATTGACTTAGGGCTTTACTAATAAACGTGTTTTAAATTTTACACAACTGATAAACAACCATTAATATATGTTAAATGGTTGTTTATCAGTTGTGTAAAATTTAAAACACGTTTATTTGTAATGGAGTAAGTGTTTTTTATTGACTAGTAGATACTACTCGGTTTCTCTTGCCTTTAAACACTATTTTTCCTTTCATAGTGAAAATGACGTTGCAAACTGGAAATAGTTGCTTTGACTTGAAAAAATCAAGACAGAAAACAGTTCAAATTTCATGAGGCCAAAGCTCACCTACAGAGGTTTAAAGTGGCATATATGAATGAGTTTTTAGCCCTGCGGAAATGCCACAATTGAGAATTAAAATGTTGCTTGAAATTGCTTTAGTTATATTTAGTAAGCAAATTTGATTATCACACATATATTATATCTAATAACAAGTGTTATTTATGTCCTACTTTTCAAGTACTATTGAAAAAATACAGTGTTTTTAAAAGAGTCACATTAAAAACAACTATTAAAGACTTCTGTTTATTTACTATATTCATTTTTATTATTTATCTTCGAGCGTTGTTCAAATTTGTATGATGAAAACCTGTTTTATATTGCTGTCTGCGGTCATTGTTGACATAACCTGGGCAATGTACCGCTATTTGCCTAACACAAGCTGAAAACGATGCGCACATGGGCAGACAGTTCAAATATGGTGAGTTGGTTATAATACTTCAATTTGGAACTTGCAGATATGCATTTGATTTGCTCTTTAATTTGTGAAAAATACTGACTGATTATTTCACCTGATAAATAAACCAATTTACATAAGTCTTTTGTACTCCGATATCCCAGACAGATCAATGAAATTGATTATCTGTTTATTGAGAATTACCGAATTTTAAACATTTTCAAATAACGAAATTGCGAAAGGGAAAACTGATCTTACTTCGGGCCCACCAGACAGGACTGACACACTATATTATTAGAAAATATCTTCTTTTTGGAATAAGTAGACTACTTAGACCAAAGGTTTCCTGAGGTTGAGAACTACTTTTTACGTTAATTTCCATTGGGATTGACTTCCCGATTCTAAGAAACTTTTGCTGTTGCTTTATTTAGTTGTTCAGACCATTAAACCGCTTCATTAACAGATAACTGCAAATCTAGCAAAACTAGCTATTATTTTTTTATTCACGGTTGTAAATTAAAAAAAAATGTTAATTAGAATTTGAACGCAATTCTGGATCGATCAAATTTTGCTCCGCGATCGACCGGTTGGGTACCCTCGACCAAGATTTTGCTAACATCTCACAACGCGTGTCTGTCGGCACAAACTTTGCCGTGCGAATCATATAAAAGACATTAGCGTAGTCCAGACTCCCGAGGCTTGCGACGATAGTTGCTAGACTAGTGCTAACATGTATCAAGTGCTAGATGCAAACTAATAGAAATGTTCTAAAATATTATTATTACAAATGATTTCATGCACTTAATTTTACCCTTCTTATAGCTTAATTTATTTGCTAGTTGAGACCGTGTGTTGTGCACCGTGTAGACTATCTGGATGAAACTAATGTCATAGGAATCACCGTGAAACAAGGAAATTTTACTAGAGGAACCATTGTCATCCAAATAAACCATTTGTGAAGAATTATTCTTAAATATTAAGATTTTTTAAAGTAAAAATGGCTGAGGCTGTAGGCAAAAACTATTTTATTTGATTGCTTGGCAAGACAAATTATCAAAAAAATATGTACCTGGATACTGATTTGTGATGTTACACATCTAATACAAATATTTCATGACACAAGATGTTGACTTTGACAAACAGACAAATTATCATCAATCCCGTGTGTGATTGAGAAGTTTTTGTTTGACCCACTATTCAAGTGACTAATAACTGTACACACAAAAATATATAATACGCAGGTCAATGAACAAAATATACTTTCTAACCTACATGCAAATTAGTATGAAAAGCGAACATTAAAGATAATCAATAAAAAATTAAATTGACACGCTTTTACGTGTCATCAAGTGGGGCCAAATAAGGATTGGACTTGGGACTTCATTGTCTTATCTCATCTCACTCAAGTTTTACTATAATATGATATGTCATTGCAGACTTACAACTTAATTCCACTATCTGCAATTAACAGGTTATAGAGGAAATACACTTTAACTCTTTGGAAACCTCCTTTTAAAAAATATGTATATTTTAATAAATAAATTTTATTTATATATTCTAAAGATACATTTTATATAAATAACATGACTTTAAGATCGCGTTATATATAACAAGGGCTTAAACACACAATGTTTATCTATAAAAACTTGCAAATAATTCCAGACCTGATAGTCAAAAAAGTTTTCTACAAAAAACATACCATCATTCAAGGGCTTAAAATCAAACAATGTTATCTACAAAAATACATACAAAAAATTAGTATTGGTATGTTTTTTGTAGATTTGTTTGACTTTAAGCGCTCAAAATTATTGGTACTTACATGATTTTTTGTATATAACTTTATTTGACTTTAAGACCTACAATTATTTTATGTTTTTTGTACATATGTTGTGACTTTAAGCCCTCGATATACAACGCCGCACAAACTTCCTGGAATTAGCGTTGTGGGCGCGCCACTCGAATTAGAGTCACTGACCGGTAAATGGCTGAGTTGGCATCGCGTTTGGATTCCACCCAGTCGCCGTGAATTCAATTCCTCGGCTGGCTACATCCCCCATCACAACACAAACAATATTTTCTTACAGTGGTGGTAGTAGGAGATTTTCAAATATTATCAGGTTATTCGTACCACGGGAATGTGTCTTTCTTTAAAAAAAAAATATATATATATATTCACACATAATTCCTGGGCTACGAATAACCCGACAATATTTGAAAATCTCCTACTACCACCACAGTAAGTGGAAAATATTGCTTGTGTTGTGATGGGGGAAGTACTGATGGATTTCTTAGAATTGTTGGAACAGGACTTACATTATAAATTTATGATTGGTTCAATTAAATGGAGCATTATTATTGGCCAATGAAGTTCAAATTATTGCCACCAGAGTTTTAGAAAACAAATTTCACTGCATATGATTATTATAGTTTGTGTGTTGACGGAAGTTTTAGAAAATGCGAAAATAAGTACAAATATTACGTTATTTTATATAGATATGGAATATAGTGATGAATTTTAATTGTAATGAGTATTTTACCAATTTCAGAATCTCAATTTTCTTTAACTCTTGAAAGGCCAAGATGCCAAACAAAACGTCTGTAACCAAGTGGGTCTTCCGACTCCACGCATTTTTTTGTCTTATGGGCTTTTAAACTATAGAAATCCCAATTATTAATGGTAACTTATGTATTTGCACAGAAAAACATAAAATACTTATATGATACGTCAAGTATTTAAGCTAATATAAGGAGGATAGTAATTTTGGGTACTACCTACTCCCCCACTTAGCTGCGGCTTAGTTAATTACTATATCTTTAATTATTTCTATAATAAATTGATTGATTTTATGCAGATAGATTGCATAGTCAATAAGCAATGATAACTGGCTATTAATATCTACTAGCTTTTTGCCCATTGCAGGCAACTAATGGGTAAAAATGTGGTGAGTGGTGTAGTATTTGAATGTAGATGAGGCAAGGGTGTGTGACTACAAATTTTTAAAAAAGAAATGAATATTTGGAGAAAAAAAGGTGCCAAAGAGCTTACTGATCATTTTTTCACCGAGCCGTTCGGGTTGTGTAGGTCGAGACGCGTAATTTGATACCCACATTGTATGTACGGTTTTTGTCACCGACACTCTTGAAAAGTCCAAGGGAGTTTTATTTTGGAAAAAGCATTGCTTAATAAACAAGCAAAATTTTTAAATTTTTAAATAAAACAATGTTTATATATGTAATATGTATGTTTGCATGTGTATGAAGCAATGAGTGTGTGACCACAAATGTATTAAAATATATGTATGTTTAGAAAGAAATGAAAATTTTGAGAAAAAAATGTGCCAAGGAGCTTACTGATCATTTTTTCACCGAACCAGTCGCGTTGTGTAGGTCGAGACGCGTAATTTGATACCCATATCGTATGTACGGTTTTTGTCACCAACACTCTTGAAAAGTCCAAGGGAGTTTTATTTTGGAAAAAAACATTGCTTTATAAACACGCAAAATGTAAAAACTTTTAAATAAAAAATGTTAATAAATGTAATATGTATGTTTGCATGTGAATGAAGCAATAAATGTGTGAACACAAATGTATTAAAATATATGTTTTTTTCGAAAGAAATTAATATTTTGAGAAAAAAATGTGCCAAGGAGCTTACCGATCATTTTTTCACCGAGCCGTTAGGGTTGTGTACGTCGAGACGCGTAATTTGATACCCATATCGTATGTACGGTTTTTGTCACCGACATTCTTCAAAAGTCCCAGCGAGTTTTATTTTGGAAAAAAACATTGCTCTATAAACACGCAAAATGTAAAAAGTTTTATTGGAAAAAATTATATTAAAAAAAAAACAATTAAATAATCCGTTTTTAATAGTAAATAACTTTCCCATCTTCTGTGCTCCTGGTAGATTACAGCGTCCTCGAGGTAATTTTTGGCAGAAATGGCTTTATAAGAATTATCATTATGGAGGAAAAAAGTTGTCATTTCAAACTTAATTTAATTTTAAAAAAAATTTACCGAAAAAATATTTTCATAACGCAATTAGGTACCTACTCGTTAAAAAATAAAGAGATAAAAACTTTAAATATGAATGGCTCCCAGGCTAACCTTACCCAACTTCTGCGCTCCTGGTATAATTTATAAATTTGCGTAACGCTATTGATGTAGTTTTTCACTACGGGGCGACGGTACCCGTGCCAAATTATTTTTATCAAATTTTATTTTATTTCGTTCAAAAGCATTATCGATTTTAAAAATATGAACTGCCAAAGTAAGTACCTGAACAGATTTGATCGTTTTTTTTAATTTTAAATCCATACATTATATAACAACACTACGGACCTAACCTAGAAAACGGGCTAAAACACGCTCTCAGTACCTGCCTACCTAGGACCTCTACCCGGTACCATCTGTGTAGGTACCTGCACCTACTTTTGAAAATTTACCGAAAAAATATATACATAACGCAATTAGGTACCTACACGTTAAAAAATAAAGAGATAAAAACTTTAAATATGAATGGCTCCCAGGCTAACCTTACCCAACTTCTGCGCTCCTGGTATAAATTATAAATTTGCGTGACGCTATTGATGTAGTTTTTCACTAAGGGGCGACGGTACCCGTGCCAAATTATTTTTACCAAACTTAATTTTATACCGTTCAAAAGCATTATCGATTTTAAAAAGATAAACTGCCAAAGTAAGTACCTGAACAGATTTTATCGTTTCTTTGAATTCACAACACTAAAATAATACTACAACACTTCGCTGCTAGTCTATGATTGGCTGATTTCTGATTGGCCAAAAGCCCGACTGTTTAAAAATGGCATTTTTGTTGTTAAAATAGCTAATGTCAAACTTTAGCCGGTTATTGTGAGACATTTTGAACCGAGCGCCATATGTAGGACCGCCGATTAACGTTCCTAAACCTTTGGACGACGAATTTTTTCGAAAATTTTAACCGCAGACTACGTGTTTTCGACGGAATTAAATCATCAGGTTGACCTTGTAGATTTTGATAAACAAAGTGAACCACATGGTTTTGAGTGACCACGCGGTACTCTCTTGGCCAATGATACCATTATGCTAAAAAAAACATTTCCACTTAAATTAAACCTCTTTCCCTAAAAATGGGGAAATTTCGTAAACTTTCTCGTGAAATTTAAAAAAAAAAAACACCGACATCTGATTAAATCAGACCCGACGCTCGATCAAAATCAATCATCTTTTTAATTTACGTTTGAGTAATGCGAAAAACGAAACATTTTCGAGCAAAAGAGGCGCACGAAATTTTTTTTTAATCATTTCGCGTTCGGGGTGCGTTCGAAATTGAATAAAAATATAAACGGTGAAGGAAAGAAAGTTTTACAGATCGATGGTGATCGATGAAAACGAAACATTGAGAAAATGCATCAAAATTTGGCCGTTTCGAAACCTCGCGTGTGGCAACACTCGCGTGGAAACGTTGATTTGAAGCTGGGCCAATTAAACGGCGACAAATCAACTTTTTGCCAGTGGGGCCATCCCGGCGGCCGAAAAGCGTACTGCGGCGCTTTAGTATGGCGCGCCGCGAGCGCTTCCAGTTTCCGCCGCCAGAGTTTCCTCAAATTTTGGTCGACATCGAGCCCCGAACGAATCCGGTCGAGTTGGTCGGGGAAATATTTCCATACAAACTCGCACTGAATTTCGCCCAAAACGCGTCCCGCGAGAATGAACCTCGAGTCGAAGCGGCTCTGTGAAAGCGGCGGTCGCTTTTCGCTCGCCAGGAATTCGACAAAAAAACAATTGAATGGGACTTTTTTTCTCGCACGTGAAAACGAACCTCGAGTCCTATCGACTTGAGGGGGAGAGCGGTCGCTTTTCGCCTATACGCCCTCCGAAAAAAAAACAACGAAACGGAGTATTAATATATGTATTGTGATTATATATATAGTTTTACTTTAAAATAATTAAAAATCATATTTTTAACCAAAGTGCAGCAATTGGTTTGTGCAAACAATGGGTACATATCGGACGGCTACCTGGGCAAACCACAGGTTAATGAGTTGTAATTGTAATCTGAAAACATGATATGATTTTAAGAACTCTGATAAAAAAACTTCTAGATAATAATGTAAGGATTAAGAAATTCTTACCTAGCAACATCAAAACTCCTATAAATGATATGCAGGAATATAAAAATGGTAGATAGTAGGTCCACAGATCTGAAAAGAAAGAAAACATAAGATAAATAAGGGATTTAAATAAATTAAAGGTGGAAAAAAATAAAAAAATTATGTATAATTAATTGTCTGGCCAGTCAATTTTATGGTATAAATATTATTTCCTTTATAACTGGATAAAGGCATATAAAAAAGCGTGTGCCTAAACTGAATACGTAACCAACATATGACAAGTTGTACTAGAGAGTGATTTAAATATTTCTTGATTCGGAATTATTTCTATAAATAACTAGCTGACGTGTACCCGGCATTGCTCGAGGTTATGAATGGTTTGGAGGTTGTGACTTCTAGTGTACCTGAAAACTGGGTCTATTTTTAAAGTGGAAATAATATTATTGTAAAGAAATGAAAAAATAAATTCACCATTCACATCTGTTTATCACATTATATCGACTTTTATTCAACTCCGTATTTCATTCATGAAATAAGTACAGAGATAATGCGTTAAATCTTCCTCGGGCGTCCTCAACTTTTTCTACCGTTTGCTTCTGTATACCACATTGTTACTATTAAAAAACTACAATAATCGACTTTTATTCTACTCCGTATCTCATTCCATTGCCGAGATAATGCGTTAAGTTTTCCTCGGACGTCCTTGATTTTTTCCTACCATTAAAACCACTCTATAAACACTCCTGACAGTAAAATGAAAATTTTTTTAAATTTTCAGTGAAATCGGTCCAGTGGTTTTTGAATTTGTAGGGGACAAACAAACAAACAAACAAATATTCATTTTTATACATATAGATTTTTTTTTTAAATATTAATTTCATCAAATTTTTCAACCGTTATATGTATATAAAAGTAAAATACACTAACAACTTTGGTCAACTGATATAAATGAGTCACTTTTCAAAGATATGTGCTTATGGTCATTCTGTGATATTTGATTAAGATTTGACGAAGCGATAGGGCTTTGACGAAGATTGTAATAAGGTAACTACCCACGGGGAAGCTCAAAGCACTACTGCCGACCGGGCGAGCTAAGAAAGAAATTCTATGGATTTTACCGTCTAGAAATGGAAAAGACCAAAATAATTACGTTTTCTATGTCTTCAGTATTTTTTGCCGAATATAATTGGTGTATCGCCACAAATGGACAAATTAAATAATACCTTATTTGAAATAGAAAAAGTTACATAAAATATATGGTTTATATTAGTAGGCGAGTATTTAAGTACCTACCTGGTTACAAATCTTATGATTTCAGAGGAAATTTTGGTTTTGATTTATTCAATAAGAAACATACTTTTTTGGATGCGAGGTCTACAAACCAAAAAGCTTTTCATTTGTTCACCGCATTTTATATAGATACACAAGAACAATGATTGCTTTTAGAATTATTATTAGTAAGTGGATCATTCTGGAAGATTTATTTTTATTACATACCTACCCTACATGCAGACATAAAGAATATTATTCTTTATGTCTATTCTTTATGGCCAGTGCCCTCGTTCCTCGTTCCATATTATAATGTTGATGTTATTCTTATTATTATAATCAAGAGTATAAAGGGGGTGACAGATTATGCTATAGGTTCAAAGCATTTTATATAACTCTACGGATACGGGTAAATTTACGGAGCGCCGTAATTACACGGCTGTCATCTGTCAAAGTCACAGCCCCCATACAAAGAAATGATATTCCGCGGCAGTCCCAGCATTGATCTGACCCCCTTTCCTGAGAAAGATTATAGCGTAGTGTGTCAGCCTAACATATAATACGTACATGCCACGCCCAATTTATGCGCGCATAATATAGCGGAATGTGTCTAAGGCCTTATCCTCTATTATGTCAAATAATGCAAAATCATGTATTTTCAAATCACACATTCGAATAGTACGAATAATATGAAGTCATTATAAGTATAAAATTAAGTTTTTTTCTGAAAGAATCATAAATATATTAGGTAGTGTTTTTTGGTGCAGTTGTCTGGTTTTAGTTTCAGTCTGTATTTGGTGTAAGTATATTTATGTTTTGTATCCAGATATTTATTTGAGATTTAAATCTGTGTGATTGATGTTGTGATTTTTGAATGAGAGTGGGATTTTGTTGTAGAGTTTAGTGCCACAGTATTAAATTTTTTTTTGTCCAAATGTTGTATACATTGTTACTTGTTGGATATGTTTTGATCCTGAGATCTAGTGTTTCTAATATACGTGTTAGTTGGTATTTCTTGTGTTTTGTATTTACAAATGTTTACTTGTTTAATTGACGTGATGTTGATTGTTGATTTGCTAGTTCTGATAGGGACTTTCAGCATAATTTACATGATGGATTTTTGGGTTTTAATTAGTGGATTTAACTTACAACACAATACATGTTAGGATAAACTTTCTTGCAGATGTCTGAACAGATTAAGTTATCCCAAAAGTAATTTTTAAAAATTACCATAAAGTAAAGAAAAATAATGAGTTACAAATTCTTTTGTTTAGTTATGAGTGTTTGGACTAGCCCCGCTGATTAGAAGATAAGGCTAATTGTGGTTGTTATTTTTCAAGGTTTTCCTATCAAATGTGAGTGAACTATATATGTGTGTAGGTCATTTTGTAGATACCCGACTGTATTAATGAGGTTGTCTCCTACAGTGAAATTTCATGTATATATAAATGTATTCCATTAATTGGTGCATGTTGAAACAGAACTTTTTGAAAATACCGAAGATATAAGCCATCAAAATGTTGATATTTGAATAGGTGAAATTTTTTTTTTTTTTTGCATCCAAAAATAATTCAACCACAAAATTTTCCCTACATAGATGGCGGTGTGTCGCAGGACAATGTCTGCCCGGGCTCACTAGTTTAATCGTAAAATAGATATCCTATTATGTTGCTATGTAAAATAGAACTAAATTTAGAATCAGATAAATAAAAGTCAAGCTTTCTTTGCAGGCGAATTTGAAAGGAAACATCGATAAAGGTATTAGAGTGAAGTGTCAATTTCCTATGAAATACAAATTAAATTGATGGATCTTCCAGAATGCGACTTTTACATATTGCTCAATAAAATTTAACCTTCAGGCCAGTTCACACAGTTCGTATTTTCAAAGTTAGCTTAGTTTCCCACATTTGCACATTCGACCCTACAATAAAACAATTCATTGACCTGGTATTTTTATAAAAATACCAGGTCTTGTTTGTGTATCATTTATGATTTAAGAATTCGTGACATTTTACTTCAAGCGGCGGCGGCTTTCAAATAGAGCTGTTCGCTCTCCATTTTATGATCACCCTAGTTAAACCATTATGCCTAAAAATATTTGCCAATACCTTTCCCACCCCTGTCCCATAGTAATAAAAACCCCAAATAAAGTTTCATCTCCCTTAAAATAATCCCTTTAAAATATTTGTATTGTTTAAGTCACGTCTGTATTATTTAGGATAGTTAAGTGCATTATCTTTTATGTTCAAGAATGTTGTTTGCCGACGAGCGGGTGGAACAACTTTATTTTTGTAATATGTCCTTCAGAATTTAGTTTAAATATATACCTTCCAGAAAAAAGGCAGTATTGAAATAACTGGTAGGTACATGCGTACCTACGCAGTCAGTCGTGAGATAATTACTAGGTTTATGTAAACCTAGAGAAAACTGAAGAATAAAGGAAACTAGACCTTTATTTCTTTCAGTTAAAGTTTGAGCAGAGGAAAATAAGATCCTCTGCAATTATATTGTGAATTAATAAATTTATATGTCTATATTTGAATTTGGGAGCTGCCTCTGGAATGGAGCCCCCAAATACATGATAAACCTACTTGATTCTGTCCAAAGGAGGGCGGTCTGTTTGATTGACAATCCATTGTTAACAGACTGATTCTACAGGTATTTTAATGGAGCCTGCTCCGAGGAGCTAGCAGCATTGATCCCCGGTGCATGTGCATGAAACTTGACAAACATAAACGGAACACCCGATCACAAACACCCGGTCAATGTTGGCTTCATGAGAACAGGTGATTTCTTTGACTCATTTTCGTGTAAGTCATCTCGTATGTGAAACGAGCACCTGTTTTTCCTCCTTCATATAATCCGGGTCAAGACCCGCATTTTTTATTTTTTATTTTTTTTATTTTTTTATTTATTTATAATGTATTACAAAAAACATGGTAAGTAACACATTATTCCCAATGAGTTGAGATAAAACTCATTACGGGAAGTACAGACACATAAAATACCTTTTACAAGGATATTACACTTTTAAAAAAATACAACATATTGAAAAGGAAAAGAAAAATAAATGAAAAAGGAAAAATACATTGTTAAGAATAGAGATTTTAGAAATACTGAGAGACATCTATACACATGAAACATAGTAAACCAACATATGAAAGCGAGCGAAAATTCACTGGTTTAAAAACATTTTCAGGAAATAATCTTTAAGCGTTTTAACTAATATTTTTTTGTTAGTTACTGATTGCTTTATTTCATTAGGTAATGCATTGTATTGTCTATATGCAATATATTGTAATGAGTTAATACCAAATTTTGTTGTGTGGGTAGACGATGCTAGGTGTATTAGATTTTGGGACCGTGTTTTGTGCTGGTGTATGTCTGAATTAAATGCTGGTTTGATGTTAGTGTGTGAGGATCTATGTATGATTTGTAATAATATATATTTATATATTTTTTTTTTTTTCCCCTTTATTTTTGTTGTATTATTTTGTTCTATTATTTATACAATTCTTTTATTTTATATAATTATAACTTCACATTTCTCATAAATTTAATTATTTCTTCTAATGTTGTCTTACGTAAAGTCACAAGGAGGAAATCCGTAATTGGTTTTATTTTGGCTATTTTACTTATGTACAATCTGTAAAAATGTAAACTGTCGATTTCCCAAAAATGAATAAATAAATAAATAAATAAATATTGTACAAGTGATATTGTATTTAGGTAGAACCGTAAAAGGAAGTATGTTTGTCTTTAAATATATATCTTTGATATGTGTATCCCACGGTAGACGGTAGATATTCCTTATTGCTCGATTTTGAATCACTTGTATTTCTGATATTTGTTTTTTAGTAATAGTGCCCCAGATACTAACTAAATAACTCAGATGGGAGTGAATCATCGCATAGTATGTGGCCCGTAGTAGAGATGTAGAGAGAAGACCTTGGAGTCGGTACAGTACGCCGGTTATTGGGGATATTTTAGATTTCACATGCTCAAAATGGGAATTCCACGAAAGTTTAGAGTCTATTAATAGCCCTAAATATTTCGTGACTTCTATATTTTGGAGCTTCTCAGTTCCAAGTGTGATATTCATGGGCACATAATCCTTATTACCGAAAGTTAGGTAGTGCGTTTTTTTTATATTGAGGCTCAATTTATTAATACGCAGCCAATTAGCTAGAATTGAGACATCTACATTCATTTGAGACTCCAGGTCACTCAGGCTTGTACTGTGATAATAGATTACAGTGTCATCCGCATAAAGTTGGAGGTTTCCAGAGATACCACATTTAGTTATGTCATTGACATATAGCAAGAAAAGCAGAGGCCCAAGAATTGATCCCTGTGGCACTCCACATGTGATTTTACCTAAGCCACTCGAGACACCTTTGACTTCAACAAGACAAAATCTATCATCTAAGTAGCTTCGGAGGAGATTTAGGGGCTTCCCAACAATCCCCAAATATTCCAATTTCTTTAAGAGTATTTCATGATCGACCGTATCAAAGGCTTTTTTGAGATCTATAAATATGGCTGCCACATATTCACCCTGGTCTATATACTGTTGAAGGTTGGAGATAAAATCAAAGGCGGCACATTGAGTACTAGAATTTTTCCGAAAGCCATATTGTTGTGGTGTAAGGATATTATTCGCAGATATGTATTTTAGGAGTCTATCTTTGATTATGGTCTCAAATACTTTTGAAAAAACCGATAGAAGTGATATAGGACGGTAGTTAGAGATACATGTTTTACAGTCTCCTTTGTGTATAGGTATTATCTTCGCTAACTTTAATTCATTTGGAAACTTTCCCGAGGACAGTGACCAATTAAAAAGTTCTGTAAGGTGACCCGCTAATTCTTCTTTACAAGTCTTAAGAACTGATGGTGTTACTCCATCGAGTCCTGGTGCTGCTTTCAGCTTAGTTTTAGAGATGATCCTCAGTACCTCATCTTTGTTTGTCCTAGCCATGTACAAGGATTGGCAAGCCTTCGGTTCCACAAATACGGTATTACAGTCATCCGGGAATGACGGAATGGTAGCTGCTAGCTTTTTTCCTATTGAGAGAAAAAACTCATTAAATGCGGATGCTATTTGGCTCGGATCCTTAATTACGCAGTCATTTACCACGAGGGATTCTATTTCGTTAGTTGGTTTATGTGTTCGGTTTGATAGAATAGAGTTTATGATTTTCCAGGTTTTAGTGGGGTTATTTTGGTTTTGTTGAAAGCTGTTCGCATAATATTTGTGTTTTAGATTTCGCCTATAATTAGTAATGGTATTTCTCAATCTCTTTTTAAGTGTTACAAGAGTAAGATTACCAGGGTCTTGTTTCCACTGCTTGTGAATCTGGTTTCGTTCTTTGATTAATGTATTTAATTTGGAATCAAACCACGGAGTATTCAGTTGTACCCGACTTCTTAATCCTGTTTTTGGTGTAGTTGTACCTGATTCTATTGCCTTTTTAATGTGATAATTGAAACTTTTAAAAGGGTCTTCTGAGTTGCTTAAGTTGATCGTGAAATTGTTATCAAGAAGATAGGATTTTACTGACATACTGTTGATGATAGGTCTCGTTAATAAATACCTCCCTACGGCCTCTAAATTAACCCGCCTCACAACGCTGCCAAACCAGATAGCGACATATTCCCCTGCCATTAGACTGTACAGACGATTTTCATAGCAAAATAAAATAATTTTGCAGAATTGCTTATGAATTTAAATTAATTTTGACAGAAGTCCTGTTAAATTCTATTGCATTTGGTGCTTTATTTATCAGCAGTAAAAAATCACCAATTCTTAATTCTCAGCTCGCAAAATCGCAATTCTCAGCTAAATTCTAAACGGCAGATAGTATGATACTGATAAAAATATTAAAAAATAAACTTACTCAGTGAATCCTTGCCAGTTTTGTTTTTGTCGACAAATGCCGATATAATATAGGTCAGTCCCATGACTACCACGGCGAGCAGGCCGAGGACTGTGAACGTCTCGTATACTCGGGACAACACGCCCGATCGATAGCCAAAGAATCCTGAGGATTCCGTGAACAAATATGCAAATGGCAAGAGTACGAATAAGGACACGTTTGAGAAGAGAAATATGTGGTTCCACAATCCTGTAACAATAGAAACAAAAGATTATTAATTTTGTAAAAGAAAGCATTCAATTGTGACAGATTTATCTTTACATTGGCCTACAAGCTTCAGTTAAGCAAAGGGGCCTATTGGTCCTTTCCAATATTATTGGGACCTATTTGTCCTTCCGCAGACTGCCTGCTTGCCAATATCGGGGTCTATTTTAGATCAGGATAAGCTACGCTCATTGGTAAATTCTGTTATTGCATTGCGGCAATGCTACAGACAAAAAGTGTGCTGTATAATTTGACACTTTATTATTATTACAAAAACCGTGGCCTTTGCTCCCACTTACATCAGATTTAAATATATTATTTTACTGAATATTGACAATGTTTATTATCTAATATTCAATGGCATGTAGTTCATAAAGGCTGAAAAGCTGTGCCTACCCTAAGAAAAAAATCAACCAAAAAAAAAATTTTTTTTACTATGAGGCCTGTTTGGAAAGTAAGTGTACTAGATTTTTTAGAAAAAGTGTATTTGAAAAAAAAAAGGATATTGTTGATGATACACTTGTTGAATATTTTTTCACATAATCGCCACCTCCCTCCTTGAAGAACTCATTCAATTCTGATGAAAATGTATTTTTACCATGAATTTGTTAAGGAAGTTATTCAGTTAGATCCAACAATCAGTGGGAAGACGTTAATAAAATGGCCATTTCCAAATTTTCAGTAAAAAAACAGTAAATCAAGTGATATGGTAAAAGGAAAAAGATGAAGGTTTATTACAACATTTAACATGGAGGGTCACTAAAAAGGGGGGAAAAGAGTGTTTAATAATTGCCATTGTATTTATTTATAGATGATGTCACGCTTGCTAAGCACATTGTTAGCGTGCTTCACTAAGCGCAAATAAAAGTTTAATATTGACATCAATGTCATATGTTTAAAAGATGAATTTTTATATTCTTCTCATCTTTGGTATGGAAAAGCAGTTGGCACAGACAATACACTCCGGAACTGGAGTACAGAATTGTAGGCCGGCGTAAATGGCTGTTCCGAAGCTGGAAGATCTCTCAATCTTCAGCCTCTTGTGATGGTATGAAATAAAAATAAAACAATTTGAACTGACGGTAATGGTAAGCGAGCGCTAGCTCGCTTCAATGACTTGCGGAGACTTACAGTCTTATGAATATACTGGTCCAAGCAAAGGGTTAAAGATATTATTATATCAGCTAAAATATGATAATATTGAGTATGTCAGGTACAAATCATTACAAAAATAATCATAAAAAACGTGGGTATGCTTCTAAAATTCCTTGCCTATTATTTTCAAATAAAAGAATTCTAAACGACACGGTATTATTGTTTTTGACTTTTAGAGGTTAAGTTATGTTTGAAAGGATTAACAAAATAATAAATAAGACTGGATTGCAGATAAAAAGTTTGACAAACCTTGAATGAGAGAACTGTTCAACCATTTGACATAGTAGCTATCAGGGTAGATGAGCAGCACTTCATTGCTGATGATTGATATTGGCAGCAACAGGGCTGAACCAACTGATATGGCGAGAGAGAAGGTGCACAGCCATAGGCTTATTCTGTACACTGTTATTTCATCTTCGTCCGTCGAGTAGCAATCTTCATGGTCTCGTCTCCTGAACTTCTCGATGAGTGCGTACGAACCGAGGTACAGCATAATAAAGAGGAGCAGGAATATCTACAAACAATATCATCAACGTCACACTTACACAAATAATCACCATTTCAAGTATAGAGAATCAAAAATAGTATTGTGGCACAAAAAAAGTTTATTTACAATATATTAACAAGTTTTTTGAAATACGAAACCATTCTAAAATAAATATTACTCACAATTTGTTCTCTGACATTGTTGTGGAATATCTGCTCTCGTAAATCAGCCTCATCATCTTCCATTGTAACTAATTTTCACCTGTTAACTATATGATCAATACATATTTTCCACACTAGTTTAATGTACATTTTATAAACATCTTCAAACATGAACTTCGTAATTCAATAAGAAGTCTCGTATTTTACGGAAGGAAACAAATGTAACGACCACATAATGCTACGTCAATTTCAAACGACCTGGTGCATATATATAAAATTACGTACACAAGAATCTCAAACCGAAAAATCTTTGAAAAAAGTGTATGAAAACTAATAATAAACGTCAACATACGATTGACAATTTTCAATAAATTGTATAATTAGAGCACTGAGTTTACGGTTAAGTGTGTTTACAAAATACGCGTAAATAATCTCATTCGATCATTTAGAATTTGTCGGTGCGTACCAATCTTTTCTACTGTCAAATAAAAACTGAAATAAAACCACCGAAATATTTTGAGCTTTTGTTCTGTTCGTGCATTGTACGCATTTCGTACGGTTTTATTCGTATTCAAGGTTATCAATGTTGTCATCTACAAGAAAATACGGAACTTTAGGGACACAAAGGATTACTGAAATCACCAATCATTGACATGAGAAACAAAACTTGTCTTTTGCACAAATAATATTCACATTGAAAATATATATTTTGTAACTATTTCCGAATGTCAGTACGTTGTTAACATTTGTCGTTACTTGTAATTAAACTATAAATGCTTTCTTCTCGATACAGAGTTGTATTCATCGTTCCGCCACTGATAACGACAAAACAACTCAATTAAAAATGTTTTCGAGCCCTTCGTTGTGTTGAAGAAAATAGAGTAATAACCAAACGTTTTTTTCATGATGACATTCCTGTTTTTTACATAGACAATGGTATAAATTTTGGGTCTATTCGACTTCGTTCGTTTCTGGTTTATTAGTGACGTTTGTGAACAAAATCACCAAAATTTTCAGATATTTTATTTTAAGTATCTGTCGATAATTTATATTTTACTTGTAATATTCTGTTTTCAAATTGCTTTTAAATTTATTTATATTTCACAACAAAGTTGTTTCAGTGTTGCGCAACAGTAAATAAGACGGGGATGTGCAAGTAATATATTATCAGATTTGAAAATAAGTATTTTTGCAATGGCTGGGTTTGCTTTAAAGGTTAAAAGTAAGTCAGGGCAGCAAGTGATTAAACATTTAAATCCCCAAAGTACCGTAGCTGAATTAAAATCAGTGTTGAGCAATTTAACTGATGTACACTTAGGGCACCTTCACGTTTTGTTTGGATTTCCACCAAAGGCAATGGATCTTTCTGGAGACAGTAGAACTCTTGTGGATGTTGGGATATCTTCTGGCGATACTCTGATTGTCGATGAAAAGGTTCCCACGGAGAAACCAAATGCTTCTCCTTCATCAGTTAATAATGAAATAGATTCTTTTGCTAACAAAGGTATTTTGATGAAAAAAGTAGTCCCTTCTGATAATTCCTGTCTATTCACCAGCATTGGTAAGTTAAATTAGGGTAAATACACAGAAAATGAGGACACACTTAATACGCACATTTTATTATTTATTTTAAAAACACTATTAGTTAGATAATACTGAGAAGTAAGTACTACAAGGTACTTGAAAATGGAAAATAATACATTTTAATACCTATTTCATTTAATAATTGGATAACTTGACGTCTCTTATTCACGCCATGTTTGACATAATAATATTAAAATAGTTTTTTTAGGCTAGTTTTAAAAAAATATTTTTTAATTAATAATAATAATAATAATTGGATAATTTGTAGAGTGCCGTTTTTGTGAAAAATCACCTCAAGGGCGCTGTACAATTTATTTCCTAGGATCTACATTTGTTATTTAGAAAAGATACCAAAACATACTTACCTGGCAAGTCACTTCCAACAAACACACTTATATTAAAAAGTTTATGCTTATAAAAGATAAAACTGCACGCAGAGGACACTATATCAAAAAACACTGGTCGTCGCATGATCTTAAGTCTGCTATAGTTTTTATTTTTATTTAAATGTATTTTAACTGTCTTAAAAGCCTACAAATTGTTAGTTGTTATCATTTTTATTTATTTATTTTTAATTATTATTTTTATTTATTTTATTTTATTTTTAGTATTTTTTACATTTTGTTAATTTAAATTTAAATTGCCGTCAACTGTGAAAGTGGAGGTTTCTGAAATTATGGATACGACTGTCTGAAAAAGTGCGTTTTATGTTTAGACCTAAATTCTGTCGAGTCTGCGATCATTCTTAAATCATGTGGCAGTCCATTCCAGGCTTTAGGTACTGACACGGCAAAAGCACGCTCACCGAACTTAGTATCTGGTGTGCGCTTTGGTTCCTTCAACCTTCCGATAGCTGATGACGTTGCTGACCTAAGGGTTGACTGTCGGGAATTGCAATCTTCTGGAATACACAATTCTGATAAATAAGCCGGAGCCATTCCGTTAAGTGACTTAAATACCATCCAGCATACCTTGAACTGGATTCTTTCAGGACATTTGAGCCAGTGCAGATTTTTGAGATGCTCTGAAATGTGGGAGTATTTAGATACTCCGGTGATAAGCCTTGCCGCGGCGTTGAAAACGGATTGTAATTTGTTGATTTGACATTTAGGGAGACTTGCATATATTCTGTTGCAATAATCTAGACGTGAAACAACATAGGAATTGACTAGCAATTTAGTCGCCTCTGTTGGCAGGTTTCTCCGCACTGCTTTAATTTGCCTTAATTGAAAGAACCCCGTGCTTACAGTTCTGTTCACCTGAGTTTTAAGGGAAAAATTAGCGTCCAGATTGACACCCAGTAATTTGATGCACGTTTTTGGAGTGATGTCACTTCCGGAAATTAAATTAAACCTGAACTAATAACCCATTTTGATCATAGGTTCATATTTTATAAATTATTTTTTAATTAAACCTGAACTAATAACCCATTTTGATCATAGGTTCATATTTTATAAATTATTTTTTAATTAAACCTGAACTAATAACCCATTTTGATCATAGGTTCATATTTTTGATTAAATAAGAGAAGAAAAAATAATCCTAAAAATTTTGCATTAAAAACAATGGCCACCGATTTAATCGATTTTAATTTTAACTAAATAACTATTAAAATGCATTATTTTCCATTTCCGGAAACTGAAATACTTTTCATTATTATCTAACTACCACAAAGATTTCACTTAAAAAAATGTGTATTAAGCATGTCTCTGTTTTCTGTATATTTACCTAAATTAGATTTAACAAAATGTTAATTTTTAAAGAAGACCAATGCTATATTATTACACTCTGATTATATTGCACAAATTATATATAAATTGTACAAAATTTAAATTATATTTTATTAGCTGAAGTGTACCCGGCTTTGCTGCAGGTTATCCTTAGGAGATAGACGTACACCATGATGGACTTTTCTGTAGGCCTTTTTAAGATATAAAATTCCGTAGTACATTATTTTTACGTATCTCATAAAGTTTAGTCAGCGTTAGCAATGTAAGCACCCGAAATTATTTTTTTTACGAATTGATTACATAACATCGACTTTTTTCTATTTTTTACAAATATAATATGCATGTATTATATATATATATATAAATCTTCCGGAAAGAAATTCTAAATGATAGTGAAAACCCTTTCAAAATCCATTGCGTAATTTAGAAGAATGAAGCGCACAAACAGACTTACGCGGATACCGGTTTTGTTTTATATTATTTAGAGATCAGGCGCACACTTCTAACTACACTCTAAAAATACACACATTCATGTTTTGTCATTCAATAAATAATATTATATTAAATGCAATCTCATAACATTTTTAATGTATAAAAATTATTATTATTGTTTCAGGATTTGTATTAAATGGAAAAGTGGACACAACGGTTGGAACATTCATGAGGCAAATAATTGCCGAAGTTGTGGCAGGCGACGCAACCAACTATTCAGAAGCATTCCTTGGGAAACCCAACCCTGAATACTGCGAGTGGATAAAAAAGCCCAACTCGTGGGGAGGAGCGATAGAAGTATCCGTCTTATCCAGGTTCTACGGCCTGGAGATGGATGTTGTGGACACACTAAACGCCATCATAAATAGATTTGGAGAAGACCAGGATTATGGACAAAGAGTGTTTTTGTTGTTTGATGGCATTCACTATGATCCATTGTTTTTGGAAAATGCTGAGGTGTGTATTTTATTTACAATTTGTGGGTTGTGGTCACCACACCAAAGTGAGGTAAGCTAATGGTGAAATAACTTAAATACCGTCGATGAATAAAATAAATATTATTGTAAGACGGTACAATGTACAAAAACATCATATTGCAAAAAACAATATAAGTTATTATGAAAATAGAATCAGCTGGCGCACAGTGACAATTTTCCCCCGGCGATCAGAAGTTAAAAGTGTATTTCGTAAAACTTACACTATTGTGTCTAGTAACGTCACACAAGACACAATTCATAATTCGAATGGCAGTGCTGCAGTACTGCTGCGCCAGTCATTGTATGTACCATTACATCACACGCTCATCGGCCAGTCAGAATATAAACATTTTGTCAGCTTATATCTTTGGTACCACATATTCAGTATTTTCCAAAAATTTTAAAAGTTGTTGCATCTTGCTCTAATTATGATACTTTTGTAAATAATATTAAATTTCATTGTAGCAGACATCCTCATTGGTTTGTCTGAGGATTTCATCATTTAGATTAGAGGTTCCCAAACTTTTTTGCCCCGTAAACCCCTTACCGAATGATTTTTTTCTGTAGACCCTCTTCCTGCCGAATATTGAATTTTTCTGCCGAATATTTGACATTTTGAAGATTCTTTAATTAGTCAAAAGCAATGACATTATTAACCTGTTAACCGGGGAATTCCGTTTTGAATTACGCAGCATGTAGCAGCAGCAGGGCGCGAACTCTGTCACTAGGACGTGTCAGTATGTCACGCCCGGAGGACGTAATTTCATATTCTTATTTATTTTATTTTTTGCATTATAAAAATGGAAACATCAATTTAAAAAATTAGAAATTTTACAAACTTTGTAAAGATTCCAAAAAATATAAAAACCAAATAATTACAGAACAATAAACAAAAGCACACAAACAAAATAGAAACATCGAGTTAAAAAAATAAAATATGAAAAATTCAAAACTCAATTTCCGTGTGATATACTCGGAAATATACATCCCGCTCGTTCCAGGGCGCAACATATATTTCAAGGACGTATTCATAAGTCCTACCCGTCCCCTATACTGTTTACGTTTGACGTATTTATACGTCCCGCCCAGTTAACAGGTTAAGTGATCAATAGTTAAATAATTTTATCGTTCAAAGCGTTACTACATTTTGTTAATTTTAGTACAGTTCTCTTTTGAATTTGGTTTAAAACATACGAATTGTAGCATAATTGTAAATGTCAAACACTCAGCGTAATGTTATTGTTTACTTGCGTTATAACGGATACGGGCCACTTACAACATTGCCATCTCGTTCTCAGCAACTTCACAGCGAATCTATAGGGTAAGTTTGTCCCCACATTAATGATTTTTAGTAGGTATGTCTTTTTGTATGGAAAAAAAGTTGGAATTTTGGAAAAAAGATGTTTATTTTTTTTACTTCTACCACCATGTAGAATCACCTCCCAGTGCACTTAAACCCGAACACCCATGTATACGAAGATTCCCTTCCCTTCCCTACACTGTGCAGACAGGGGCACCATTGTTAGGTGTTACACAAAATAAAAATGAAGTTCGTAAAGCAGGATAAGCAACGGGAAATTCTTTCTGAAGCTAGAACTGCCCCCTAAGTTCTTTGTTAATGCTTATTCTGATCAGCTCTTTTTGTCTTATGTTATCCAATTCTTCAACATTCCATTTCTAAAGTCAAACCGTCCTCAAACCTAGTTTAGAATTCTGTGGGAAGTACAGTTAAATGAACCCTGGAAGTTTGTCAACAACAAGTTGGTAAACTAGTGAAATTTGTGGCTTCCAATAATAATAATAATAATTGGATGACTTGTATAGCGCCGTTTTTGTGCAAAATCACCTCAAGGGCGCTGTACAAACTTGTACTGGCGCTGTACAAACAATGTGCAATATTTTTCTTCAATATATGTATTAATTATGACAAGAAAAGGAACTAGACTCTATTTATATGCCTCCATAAACATCTTACGAAGTATCAAATAAGTAATGTTTATGTCTATTATTAGTATTATATAAACAGTGTATTATGTAATTTACGGAACTTCTGAATGTTGATGATAAAACATCTTAAGTATCAAATAAGTAATGTTTGTTTATTATTAGTATTATATCATTTATGGAACTCCTGAATGTTGATGATTACTTGATGTAAATAGGGGTCCGCTGGTATGTACCCCCATTTGAATCTCGTGGACCCACCAAATTTTTTTCTCGCTGACATGAACCCTCAGTAAGCCGAAATCGACTGGGGTCCATATAGACTCCTTAGGGAACCTCTGATTCAGATGAAAATTCCCTCAATATGTAATACATATTACTTATCTGAAATGGACGGTCATCAATCCTATTGTGGGTAACCGTGGCCAAAGTTGCGTGGGCACTCATCACCATCAAGGTTTACAGTCCGGATAACTGTCTTTTCCCTTCACTTTTTTTTCTTTGTATTTTCTCTTTCATAATTAGTTTTTGTTACACATAGTGCATCGTCTTGGTATTTGAATTTCTCCTGCGTAGTTAGAAGTATGGGCAAAACAGTTTCTGCTACCGAAAGGGAACGACCTTACAAAACTATTTTGAAATAACTCCTTTTTTTAGAAATCTATATAAATAAAAATGTTAATGTTCTTTTGTTCAATATCTTAAATCTCTGAAAGTTCTTCACCGATTGCTTTTAAATTTTGTTGCATTTGAATACGCATGTTACTTATTTATATATCTATATTATATAGATTTCACATGTGACAGGTAAAAACAAGCTTATTGTCACCTCTGAAAGGTAAAATCGTGCTTTTTTGAAAAACAGAGACATCTGTTGGACAAACATTTTTATTAAACAGCGCCGTCTATTGGACGTAAAAGCAACATGCTCTATAGTTTCTCTATCTGACAGACATACTGAGATACAGCAATGCGTGGCCAGGTACAGCTAGTAAAAAATAAAAAAACAATTAAAACCGAATAATAGACATAACCTACCTTCTAAGTAATAGTGCCTTCTGTTTCTCATTCTGTTGCCCCCTTTAATATAAGACAGCTCTTCCAAGAAATAACCTAGTAATAATGTGTTTTTTTTTTTCAGGGTGTCATAAAAACGTTATTCCCCATCGAAGACTTGGATATTTACAACGAAGCAGAGCAGCTGGCTAGAGACATGAAGTCATCGAGATCCAACACTATAACCTACAATAATTATTGCACTTGAAATTGCTTCTGCCAAACTGAAAATTTATATTAATGTCAAAATATTTGGATGGGTAAAAGAAAATGTATTTATTTATTAGATAATATCAACTTTTTGCAGTTTTTACTTGTTTTTATGCTTTTAACTTGGACTAGTTTTTTTGCAATGAAAATTTATTTGTCCAGTCTAGTCACTTGGTCACATTTCAAACATAAGAATTATGTTGTTTTTTTATGATAATTAGCAGATTACTTGAAATTTTTATTTGCAAAAATAAATAATTTTTTCCACTTTTATTATTTATTTATTAGTTTTATTATCGCAATAATAACTTATAAATGGTGACAGTGGAAATATACAATATTTAATGATCTTATGTTGGTATCGAAGGCATCTTTATTATTTTTAATCTTTTGTATAACTATGAGGACATGATCTCGGCTTTATGTATGCTATTTCCAGAATTGCTCAAGATCTTAGTTTAGATTGTACTTGTAGTTTTATAAATTAATCTTTAATTATTTGTCACAATTTTTGAGTCTCACAGATGTATGTATATTTATTCTAAATGAGAAAAATATATTTTTAACTAACAAGATAAAACATCCTAAAATCAGACAAATAATAAGATATGAAAAAAAAACATTGAGATTTTAATGCAAACCTATTTACCAAATGGACGAAATTAACCAAGATTAAAATAAATATAAAATTATGATAATCAAGTACTGTTTATGTAATTATTGCATGGAGCTTCAAAAGTAATTACATATCAATATGCATGTATGTATGTGTGTTACTTTCAGAGGTAATTTTACCCTAAAATTTTAATGCGACATTCATTTGCTATTCAAAGCTTTTATAAAGGTTAATCTAGTGGTAACTAATCACAGATTATTTGGGAAATTAAATACAAAAATAAATTAGAATGTTATATTTGGGTAAATATTTTTACAAAATATGTGCATTCCTAATTGTCAACATTTTTTGACAATACAGTTTGTAATATCAATAAGTATTTTTTTTTATTTCTTAAAAATAAAAGAGGTACTGTTTTAAAACAGTGAAAAGGTTCCGTAAAACTGTTCAAAAAATAAATATATTTTTAAAATTAGAAGCCTACGCCTTCAAAAATATTTACAATAAAATTACAGATAGCTTGACACTAAAAAATGTATGTATGTAAATGCTGTTAACACTTAACTATGTATAAATGTATTAAAACAATACATTTTAATGCAATTTTAACCTATGTTTAAAACAACTTTCAACACGTAAACATTTTTTAATTGGAGTTTTGTGTCTTAATAAATTTTAGCATCATAACGAAATATCAAAATGCTGTGTCTTTTTTGATTCATAATTTTTTTTAAATCCTACATATTTTTATGCTAACTGAATTCGTAATGTCAAAAAGCAAGCCACAATAATATCAAGAACCTAATCACAAAAAAGTGATTTTTTGTCTAGATTTGTTTTTTGTTTAAATAATATTTTTTGTTATCTCACTAACGCGAATGAATATAAATAAAGTGAATATATTTATGTACACAAGTTCCTAGGTGAGAGGTGTTGGTTGTTATACCGAGGTGTGGAAGCGGGGGAGGGCAATGCCAAACTTGGTTTCCATGCCCGTTATGATGGGTATGGCCACCTGGTATCCTCCTATGTGGTGCGCTTTGGTTGGGATATTCTCTATTCCTGATGATACTTGCAGCTCCGATCCAGTGGGACGACTGAAAATAAATAAATATATACAATTAATATCTGAACAAATCTGGTTACCTTTTAACCTTTCCGCACCGGAGGGGGGTAATACACTTCCCCCAAGCGAGAGTTAGGTAATCTTAGAAAAACTATTCGGTAATTAACATTAAAAGACCGGCAATATGAAGAGAGACTCGAGGAACAAAGATTACCAAAGATAAAAGAAGAAGAGAAAGGGGTGACTTGATTGAGACTTTCAAAATTTTACCTGGAAAAAAATTAATAGAAAACTTTTGCATCTAATCCTAAGAAACACTTCCTTGCCTAGAGTAGTGGATGCATGGAACAAACTTCCACAACATGTCAATCTTGATTGGATTCTTATTTGGAGAGAAGAAAGGATTAACTTAAATTAAAAAAAAAACTCAATACTATTTAAAGTTATTAAGAAATTAATCATCAGCAGAATGCTGCCTGTTCATTAAGGCCCCATAGTAAACGTTCATAGATGGTTTGAAAGGGAGATGTGTAAATATATCAGGTACGGTTATGAGGTTAAATTGAAATTACTCCATCCATTTTAAATAGTATTATTACAAGTGTTCAAAATAATCTACAGCTTGATAATGATTTGCAGTAGGCGGTGTTGCCACCATTACTTTTGGGGATGCCAGTACAAAATAAATAGCTGAATGTAGGCTTTATTTGTAACGATTAATAAAATAATATTGAAGTCGTAGTTAGCATTACAAAAGGAAGATTTTAATTAAAGGATTCCGACATTCAAACACGACAAAGACATACCGCTGATAACTCCTTTGTAACCTCTCTCTCTTTCTCATAAACGACAAGTGACGGAAAGAGATGTTAGAACGGACACATTGGACAGGGTAAAAACAAAACTTACGATCCGCCAAAGTCAACGAAGAACAGTCTCTGAAGGACCTCGTAGGTCAGGAGGGTGACACCAAACTGTGGCGATGATCGGAACACACGAGCTGGAAAAATTAAATCATTAGCACACGGCTACATTTCGATTGTATTTTATAATTATGGATTGAAAACGGATGATTATCTCACCAGTGGTCCCCTTCCAAAAGGCACGTGGTCCTTCTTCACTATATATTTTTCTTGCCGCATCAAACACTCCGTTGTATGTGGTTTGTCCAGTTCTCGCAACAACCTTCAAATCAATAAAAAATATGAACACAAAATTTCTTGGAATATGTCTTTTATAGATTATAAATATGTAATATTATCACTAGTGAAAAATCACAAGATGTAATGATTTCATTAAAAAAAAACATTTTTTTTGTTAAATTTTACTCCAAGCATTTTATTGCATACATTGGTTTCACTTTTAAAAACGACCTGTAAAAGTAAGACACATAAAATATATTGTAGGTAGGTAATAGATATATTTTAAACTCGTCGGTAGGTTCCTACTTGAGTGCTTGTCTGTATTTGAAAAATTCTTTTTTAAATTTGATAAATTCCTCGACACTTCTATTGTTCCAATTTTGAAAAGTTCAAGCTCTTACAGACCATGCTAAGGGTATTTTCTTTGGTCGTTGGACCAGGGGGGTGTAACTCCAATCGAAAATTGGAACCATGAATATTGTGACGTCATATGATTGCCTAACTATATCCACCAATGAAAGTCTATGGAATAAACTTTCAGAGTTTTTCATTGGTGTAGGTATAGTATAATAAGTAGGCTCCAAATGAGATTTGTGCTGCCTATATATTTGCATATCTATGGTTTTTTAGGACCAATTTGTTTCATGCCAAAAGCCCGAAGATATTGATCTAGTGAGCCAGTAAAAAGCCCTGGACAGCATTAGTGCGATTTTGTATGAATGGAATATGAAAAATCACGGGATATTATAATAATTATAGGGTTGATAATGTTTTAACTAAATTAAATAGTGCAAAATCTCAAAAAATCAGGAAATCCGACTTAACTAGTTAAGATTAACCTAAGAAATTTAATCAAAAGAAATACACATTTCAAATACAAAATTTATTACAATAATTTATTTTTTTAATGTGAAATTGTCAGTTTTTGATGTGAAAACAAAAGTCACAACTGCTTCCAACTGTCTGGAGCCAGTGAGACTAGCATTCCCAATAGCACACTACATTCGGTTCCTTACCGGCCGGTGCTGATTTGTATGACAATATATGCAGGGCAGCACACCTACAACAGCATCTGCCCGGCAAAAAGCAAAACAGGAATATAGGCAGCCCCGGCCCGGTTTTCGGCGGGAATATGTGTCAGTTTTAAAAATTGACTATCGCGTGCTGACAAAATCATTATTATTATTTAATGAACAGACAGCATTCTGCTGATGCGTTCTTAACTAATTTCACAATAAGTCAATCCTTTCTTCTCTCCAAATCAGAATCCATTCAAGCTTTAACCCTTGGGATGCCAGGGGTAAAATGCCAATCGCCAGCCTTACACTGTTTACGTGATATTGTGATGTATACGAACTTGTAGACGTGTTTTAATGACATCAGCCGGAGTGACGAGGGATGCAGCAGGAACACCAGCGATGGCTCCAGCAGCCAACAGGGTGAGGGGGTGGTTGTAACCATTCTCATCAGCAAAGGATGCCTAGAAGGTAAATGTTCAATGTGAAATAATCTCGACAACCAAAATTTATATGACATCTTACGTGCGGAACAACAGTGGATCCTTGGACACTGAACAGTAGACCTCGTATCCAAAAAAATATGTTTCTAATTTTCTCTTAAATCAATCCCAAAATTTCATCTCGAAATAATTATGTGTAAGTAGGTACTTACATTATGATTATTAATTAAATTATATAAATTAAATATTATGGTTTAAAAAATATATATTCAATACATAATGAAAGAAAACAATAATAACTTTGTTTATAACCATGAATTTATTTAATTTGGTTCCACGGTATTTCATCAAAATGACAATTAAACACACCTTTAAAAAGTGATGAAACAAAAACTAGGTTAAATATTTACCTATTTAACCTAGTTTTTTTCATCACTTTTCTTGACTTTATATCACTTTTTGTAGGTGTGTTGAACTGTCATTTTGATGAGATACCCGGTCACCGTCAATAATATCTCATCAAATCTTAAAAAACATTTGAAATTTAACTTTTTTTCAATAACATAGTATTGCCGTATAAATAAATAAATATGAGTAAAAATTAAATTAAATAGAGCCTACGAACTCGTAGTAAATTGTACAGCGCCTTTGAGGTGATTTTTCACAAAAACGGTACTGTAAAAATTATCTTATATTATTATTATAAATAGTGTATGTCATTTAGTCTGATTGAAAAGACAAATAAATAGCCAGAAGGTTTTTTGATTCCCGATATTATCAAGACAATGGGACATTATATATTGATAGGTTTATAATAAATTTTATGGAACATTAATCAGATTAAAAAAGTTGAGTTGACGGTCTAAAACGTTTAAAATGCCCCATGCGCAGGCTCTCTTTAAAGTTGACCAAATATAAAAATAAATTTGTTAGTTTTGTATCTGGGTAATTGCCAAGTTAATAAAATAATTAAGGTGTGTGTTACCTTGACATGTGCGTAGGCCGGGAAGTAGATAGCGCTGAAAGGTACGTCACGCAGGAAGCATGCGCGTGCCCCCTTGTACAGGCCGAGGATTCCAAGGTCGCGCACCACGCCCAGCGCGCTCACCTTGCCCGCCGCTCCCGCCAGCTCGCCCGCCACCTGCAGCCGGATCTTTACTATCTCCAACGGGTTGGTGAATACCACTTGGGAGGCACCGGCCTGAAATTATACATACAGCTTGTCAAAATAATGTAGACAAAAGGGCACTGCGATCGTTGGTAGTGAAAATGGTTTTAAATGGCAACACCGAGATGGTTGATAGAAAAGATCTACGGTTTAAGTTAGTCCTAGGTCAATCGATTATTTTACACCACCCAGGTCGATCACGATTCACTGGTGAAGTGATCAGGTGCTTTTAAACATAGAAAATATGCCATAGATGTGTCACCGTCGTGTTGACCTAGACCATAGATGTAGTTTTTTTTATTGTTATCAAGTGTAATTTGTAGAACTCCATTTTAATTTAATTTTTTTTATTTTTTATATATTTTTTTATATATTGATAACAATAAATAATTTTAATTTTTTTTATTTTTTATTACTGATTCCCTAAATAAAAAATAAATAAAAAGTATAAATGTAGACCGGGAGTTATTCTCGTGACAATTTCAGGTATCTAATTATTTCTATTTAATAATAATACTAATTATTATTATTTCCCTGTCGTAAGAACGAGATTTGAGACACCCAGTCTATACAATTTATAAATCTATGGTTGCTCGCCACTCCCATCACTGGTGCTGATTGATCTGCCAGCGCGTAGATCAAATGATCAAAATCATGTATACAGGAATGCACACGAAATATTATAAAGTTAGTAAAACTACAATTGGAAGAAAATGGCCTGATGGCATTAGGCTGGCTTTACACTCATAAATAAAATTTACGACTTAACTAAGTTTTTGATAAGTAACTCACAGGAACATTTACATATGCATCCAACTTTTGCTAATTAATGCTCACGGAAGTTTGACTCACGTAAGTGGTCACAGTGACCGCTACACCCCTAATTTTATTTGCTGTAAGATGGCTTCCTGTAAACAACGATTTGCTGCTGTCAAATTTACGCAATTTTGTCAATAAAGAAGAAAAGGCCCAAATAAACTGTTGCTGAATGGAGTTCTTTAATTATATCTGAATGACAGCCAGATGACAGCAACTGACATCGAATTCATATACGTCATGTTATAAACAGAAACATTGAGATTAGAAAGGATTGAGCCGATAATTAGAAAGAAGGATGCTCATTTTCAGAAAGCTTTTTTCCACCTGTAAAATAAATTATATTTCTTTGCTTTTTGGAATTAAAATTTTTTCTTTGTATTCTTAGGTAGCTAGTGCTTATTTGAGTTTTATCAAGTGTTATTTTTTATATTGTTTTCCATAGTTAATAATAATACATATAATAAAAAACTAGTTTTTATAGGAAAAAATTCCTACAAAAACCTGTCTTAATTTTTGACATAGCGCATTGGCGCGTTTAGGTACTATTTCTTACGGTAAGCACCTCAAGTTATCAAACTGATTTCATAAGCTGTGAGAAAGCTATAAGCTCGCATGAACGCAATTAGACCTGTCAAAAACTTACGCCTCTTATGACTTCTGTAACTTGCTATTTTGATATTTGCTATTTATTTACTTGCTAACATTAGTAATTTGCCATAAGTCACTTACGTGAGCGATTTACGAGAAAAAAACTTATGTGTGAAAAGGCAGCCTAAGGACTAGAAAAACTATAGCAAATTGCTTATTACTCTGACTGTGGGTGCAGGTATTACGGACATTAAATTATAATTGCACTAAATATTTATAAATTGTATTCCTTATGTACTCACACATGCTCCAGAAACGACCTCACTCCAGAGTGGCAGGTTTCCATTTTTGTCCATCAGTTTGTCACGGACCAAATCATTCATCTGCAAATAACGAAAATTAATATTTACAAATGTTTATTGTATTATGTTAACAATTTAAATTTAATTTAGCAAAATTGAAGTTCAAAGAGATTATTTGCATAAAATATCAATAATTCAAAATTACTCATGTACTTCAAAAGAAAAATGAACATTTTCAATAAAATAATTACAGTAAGTTTGATAGCTTTCTCTGGCGCAACTCCGATAAGTTGAGGAACCAACCCTCTGTAAAGACCAAACATTCCCTCGTGCCGGATAACTTTCTTGAAGCAATCAAAGCTATTCCTGTACGCCACCTCCCCGATGAAGGAGCCCGTCCTCTGATTCTGCATTCTCGTCTTCACCAAGTCAATGGGATATACGGCAGATGCACCAACAGCTATGAACATCAAAAAACATTATAGAATTCATTAATAAATCAGGCTTGCAGGTCTCACGTTATTAGAAAAGTGGTCAGTTCAAAGGGTAACAAGATTGCCACGACAGAAAGGAGGGGGCAATAATCGGTTCGTAGCCGAGTAGTCCAAAGCACCGGGTGTGCTCTATTACTGTACAAAAAACACTTTCAAATGAGTCCGGCGTATCCACTGCTGATATTTAACATTTGTACCCATTGAAGTCTGGAGTATTCCCAGTGAATATTTTAGCAGCTCAATCGCACTTCAATTGGTATTATGAACCTTACAAAATGCTCCTAGCTACTAAAATATATTTTATTTGCTTGACAAGAAAATAATATATCTTAATTTTATTCTAGCTTGTCGTACCATCACTTTGAAATATGTTTATTTATATTTATCTTTTTTTATCTGTAGAAATCTTCAATAGTGGAAACGTCATTGAACTTGCAATGGACTTCTTTTTTGTATGTCATGTTACTATATACATATAGTGATTTAACTGTAAATAGTATAAAACAAGTCTCTATCCGCATCAGTCTATTTGTGCGCTTAGTTCTTCTAAACTACGCAACGAATTTTGATAGGGTTTTCACCAGAGGCGGCTCTAGGGATTGGTATGGTGGTAGATCATTTAAAAAAATAGTTGACTAATCTTTATTTGATATTGTGAAAAATTCCCATGTATTATTATCTACGTCACAAGTCCGCGACTCAAAATATATATTATGTTAATATAGTAAATTGGAAATAACTACACAATCCATGTACTTACGGCAAAATTATTTTAAAGAGATTACGTTTTAATGTAGTTGTGCACAACATTAAAGTAAATAAAATAAGAGTTTGACACGCCCGTCCGCAGTATCCAAAGATACTGGGTGCGAGTATGGTGGTTCCGTGGTGCGAAGTGACGTGATATTTATCAATTCCATTTCAATTTAGACTAACGATTCTATCTGACAATGATCTTTTACGTTCTTTGTTTTGTTTCATTCTTCAGCTTCATTCTACATCGATAACAACATAAAGAATTATTCCGAACCTCTCCCGAACTGCCCAATTGAAAAACAACCATTGTTCCACACACGACAAGCGTGTAAAATAATGAACCGCTGTATGTTTATGTCACCATCTCTTTAAAACGTATAATATTCATTGTGCTGTTTCCCTCACGGCTACGACTTAAGCAACCCTAAGCTTTTTTCGGTACCTAATTTTTACTTAGACGAAAGACATAGTGCCATCTCGTTTATTCTATGGCGTGCATAGGGACAGAAGATGTCAAAGCCGGGGACATTCTTTAAATTGACCCAGTAAATGGTGTGGACTTGTGAATGAAAGCTTCCATTAGAGACAATAGATGTCACTGCTCGTCACTCGCTCAAACACCAATTGACCTAAGAGAAGAACCCCCTTGGTTTTCACCATCATTTAGAGAATTTTTTCATGAAGGTTTCCATATATAATACATGCGTATTATATTTATAGAAAGTAGAGAAAAGTCTCTGAGCAACACCGGATACACGCCAACTAGTATTTACTGTGAAGAACACTTATTTAGCTTTAGGAAAGCATAATAAAACCATAAAATTATGGTTGGATTTCTATTTTTAACTTGTTTTATGTGACAAGAGGGAGAAAAAATAATTTGTCTAAATATATAAAACTATTCTAGGGAAACTACTTATGCAATAAACATAAATTTTTGGTAAATACATTATCTGCTAGACAGTACAATTTACAAAAAAATAATTTTGCCTAACGACAGTGTGTAATTACGAATTTACTGTAAGCTAGCACACGGCGCACAAAATGCCTGTATTTGGCGGGAGCTCGGAAACCCGCCGGTAAAAAAATAAATAATAGGACAAACTATGTCCAACTTGGACACAAGTCGCTAAAGAAAATAGCCTTAATTACTAGTATTTTGAATTATAATAATGAACATACCTCCGGCAACGGAACCAAGGGTGAATCTGTAGACGCTTTCCAAGATGGCGGTGAAGAAACCACGCTCCTCGGGACTCTGGAAAATGTATTCATAATAATTAGTAACTTAACAAAGCTTAGAGTATTGTAAATTATTGCAAAAGCAATCTAGTGAGGTGTTTTATTACTGTAATTGATTTTTTTTTTTTTTATATGAAGCCGTTATTTTGTGATGTGACATTATAATTTAAAATAAAACAATAAATTCGTAAATACCACTTTTATTTTTTATGCTTAACGTCGATCGGGTTTTGCTACAACCGTAGCTTCATCAGGGCTGTATAATACTGTTAGTTATAATAGCATTATACAGCCCTGATGAAGCTACGGTTGTAGCGAAACCCGCCCAGCATTAAGTATAAAAAATAAAAGTGGTGTTTACTAAGGACGGGTTGTTTCGGAGAATTTGAACAATTCTTCAAATTTCAAAGTTAATTTTCAAGGTCTGTGAAAGATTTTTTCAAGTCCTGTTTTTATTTCAGTTCTGTCAAGCAACTAGCCTTTACTGATATAATAACAGAACTTGTATAGGACATTCACAGAACCCATCAATGAACGTTGAAATTTGATGAATTGTTCAAATTCTTCGAAACAACCCGTCCTAAGTTATTGTTTTATTTGAAACTATAATTTTTATTGAGCTTTGTTTGCAAAAATGATTAAGGCAGATTATTAAAATATTTACACTGAATCAAATTTTGAATTGAAGTTTAAACACTTACAGATACTGCTTTGATTTCTGCGATTCTTCTCGTCACAACTTTAAAATATTGTTCTGGAGTGATGGCGTTAAGGTCATTGTAAACTATTCTTCTGCAATCAAATTATTAATATTATACACACAATATTTCAATCAGTATTGTTTTTTTGAAAATAGGTACAATCGTCTAAACAATAATTAAAATGGGTGCAATCATCTAAACAATAATTAAAATTAGTTGAATTAAAGAGTAAATATTACGATGACCGGGTATGTCACCAAAATGACAATTGTGAAAAATTAATATTAATTATTGAACTTATTTTTTGTTTCATCACTTTTAATGACTCTATATCACTTTTTAAAGGTGTGTTGAATTTTCATTTTGTTGAAATATCATGGAACCAAATATTATGTACATGATTAAGAAATTAAAATTGAAGCAAATAATAATAATATGCAGTGAAAAACTCACATAAAAAATAAATCATACTTATTGAAAAGTCCACGAGAGACATGAAAGTAACAGTGCAATGAAATTAAAAAGCATAAATTTATTTGAACTTGACATAAAGATTATGTACACAAAATCATTGTTTTTAAGTTGCCTTGTGTCAATTGGATGCACGATGTGACAAAACAGAAAAAAGGTATGCACCATGTTCCACTCTCATGCCGCGAAACTTTGGGGTGTAATTATTTCATTTGGGTCCAAATAAAAAAACTTACGATAAATTTCTTATTTCTGTGTGGTTTGCAAAGTGTTCATATAAACAAACCTTAATAATTATTATTTCTTTGCAGTCCATCAGCTGTTCTATTTAAGATTTGAAATGTGTGGGTGGCCATTTTGTTATCTGAACATGAGCAGTATTCTCAAAAATAAAGCTACGATTACACTGGACAATTTTTATTACAACTTTTTTTTCTTAGATTTTTTTGAATAACCACCCCCAAAGTTTCGCGGTATGAGTTTGAAACATGGTGTATATAAAAACTAAGTTAAAATTTGCAATATTCATACAATTTTATTTACACATTGAGATTTAAAAATATTAAAGCATGTTAAACAGAGAAATTCACTAACGCAACTTAACATACATTTACTTTTGTCTAAAATGAAGATAATAAAGCAGAAAAAGAAGAAACAACACTATTTATTTGAGATAGAAAATGATTATTATGTATTATTGTAGCGAATGGGTAGAATACAAACTTACAATACTTTATTTTAGTGTTTGTGAAAAGTTAGTACCTACACACAAGAGATAAAAACAATTCCATAAACTCTAAGCATTAATGATTTAGGACTACTTTCTATGCGTAAATGTAACACTCTTAAGCATTACTCGAAGAAGCTCACTGCGCCATCATTCAGCAAAAAGTCACCTTTGAATACATTTTAACTATTCTTGGCTCCTTGAGAGCCAACTGAAGATTAAACTTGAGATGTTCATTACATATAAGGTATTTAGGGATTGTATAATAAAAATAAATAGAAAAATGTTTTTCTCTTAGGGAAGCAGAGCATTTTTAAAGTTATCTCGGATTTTTACAAAAATTTGTCCGCTGTTATTTTATTTTATTGGCTGTAATGTTTTAATAGTTGTAACTATATACAATGACAAAACATGTTTGTACCAAAATACTACAGGTACGAGGGGAGTGTGGTAGAAAATGAACCTAGGATGGTAAAAATCAACCAATTTCAAAAAATTATATTATAATATAATATTATATTTTTAAATGTAACCTTTTCTAACGTCAATACATTTGTTGCACTGTGTTCAAATGCACATTTGTTGTTTTGTGGTCAAAAAAAATCGCAAGTTTTGATTTAGTAATTTAGAAATGGGCTTCGACAGCATCCTTTGTGACATCTTCATCGGTAAATCTTTTTCCTGGCAATTTTTTTTTTAATATTGAAATATATTAAGACTTTGAGATTTCATTGAAAAAAAAATAATAATTGGATTCGGTTGACATTTACTACTGAAGACTGATTTCCCTTTAGGGTAACCGGATAACTCATCAAAATGACAATTCAACACACCTATAAAAAGTGTTATAAAGTTATGAAAAGTGATGAAACAAAAACTAGGTTACATATGTAACTATTTATCCTAGTTTTTGTTTCATCACTTTCAATGACTTTATACCACCTTTTAAATGTGTGTTAAATTGTCATTTTAAGGAGTTATCATGGAACCTCCTATCAGACATCCCAGTACCTATTTTATATTTTAGCTGAACAATTTAACCCTTAGGATACGACCAACTACAATGGCAGTTCAGTGAAATCATGACTACCTTCAGGTTCACTGCAATGTGCAGTGTATAGAGCTAGGTTTTAGAAGTTTTGAACACATTTCTATATTGTCCATGAAAATTCCTAAGTAAAACTTTGGCATTGTAGATGCCTGTCAATTATTTCAATATTATTTATTTATTAATTTTCAGTTTAAATTTAATCAGTTTGTACATAAGTATTATATTTGGCTTTGAGATATTTACAAAGTATTAGCTGTCTTCTAAGGGTTAAGTAAGATTTTAAATGGGGGAAGAGATAGGCCGGAGTGCTTACAGTGCTTACAATGGTGCTAATGTTAAATGCAAACAACACAACAACGATTGACTATCACTGTATAATATAGAAACCAACCCCCTGATGAGCTGCACATTTTTTGAATCTACGCTGGTTGCGGTAGCACTGTATTCAAATCGTAAAACAATTGTATAATTAAAATCTGTACCTGAAGCCTAAAGAAAATATTTAAATATAATACAAGAAGTACAACAGTGAAACGCACTTATAAGTTTTCCACATAAGATGTTCTGTTTTTCAATCCCTTTAAAACTTAATTTATTTATACTGGGTTTTACAGATGATCACACTTATGTGAGAACAATCCACTTATAAAAACTCAGTTATTGTACAATTACAAAAATTTACAATTAAATAAAGATACAAAAAATTAAATTAAATATTTGTTAACCTTATAAGAGAGTTTCACTGTAAACTTATTTATGTAGATATAAAATTTTGCATCAACAAAATTATTTGTTTTTCTAATTTAGCACAATATTATTTATTGCTCGGATGGAATATCAAGAACAACATAATATTATTGTTGATTGATAATAAAAATATAATAATCTGACAGTATAAATATATATATGCCCGTAATAAATACGTTAAGATTGAATTGATCTGTAAAATAAAATGAATCATGAATGAATAAATTAACATCATTAATTACGTTATTGAGAAACTCGTCAAATGTAAGGCCTTGAAATCAAACAAATAGATTAATAATGACAGATGTATGAAAAATTAATTTAAAATAGTCAGGTAATTCCCGACATTCTTTTTCTCAGCCCTCAAGTCCTACGGCCTCACATCAATCCCCAATTGAGGCTACCTGTCTCAATTGCTCTGTCGCTGGTGTTCTAATAAGAAATAAAATTTAATTTATTTTATTCTTTTATAAAGAAAGGCAAACATTCCCGGGTTATGAATAACCTGACAATATTTGAAAATCTCCCACTACCATCATAGTAAGCGGAACATGTTGCTTGTGTTGTGATGGAAGACTTAGCCAGCCGAGGAATGGAACTCGTGACGTCTGAGTGGGAACCAGAGGCGATGTCAACTCAGCCACTGTTTAATATATAGTTGATAAGTTTAGTAAAATATAAATAAGTTAAACATACCCAGAAGCGTGATGCAGCATATCGCATAGTTGGAAAAGTATATCAACTTCTAAGGGTGTGATTTGACTCATGAGTTGAGCGGAAGAAAGGAACTCTTCTTTGGTGACTTCTTGGTTTCTGTGCCCGTTGGAGGCATTGAGGTATACCCTTTTGATAAGCTCCATGTTGTTCAGAAGAGAGTTGAACGCCATGAAGTAGGGGAAACTGACCTTCCTGCTCGTCTGGCCATAGCCTGCCGCCTGGAAAAAAATCAAAATAACATAGCTGCCAGCTTGGAATAAAGTAGAAATTTTTGAGACAAACTGAGAAGAGTAATTATTTTTCTTTCTAATGGCGAACAGATCACATGTCTCCACGTTTTAGAAAAAATATAAAAATAATTAATAAATATAAAAATATAAAAATAACAAAAAACAAGTCACTTCGGCATACCTCAAGGTACAGTCCTGGGACCGTTACTGTTTATCATTTATGTAAATGACATATTCAATCAAAGATTAAATGGAAAAATAATATCTTATGCTGATGACACTGTCATAATAATTGAAGGTACTGATTGGAATAATGTTAATAACTTAGCAAATACTGATATTAATATACTGAAAAATTGGTTCGATAAAAACCTCCTCTCATTAAATACTGAAAAAACAAAATGTATCCCATTCTCTATCAACAAATTTAAATCAATACCAGAATTAAAAATAATAATACATCAACTTAAATGTAACAGAACTACTTGCAATCAAGAATGTTCTATACTTAGTCTAACTTCTGAAATTAAATATCTTGGTATATATATAGATCAACATTTTAAATGGAAAAAACAAATTTGTGAACTTGTCAAAAGAATTAGAAAATGTATTTATATATTTATAAGACTTAGAAATATTCTTAGACTAGAAAACCTAAAAAGAGTGTACTATGCAATTGTACAATCTATATTACAATATGGTATTATTGGCTGGGGAGGAACTTATAACAATATATTAAATCCACTTAAAATAGTTCAAAGATTGATAATTAAAGTAATATTGAAAAAACCATCCAAATTTTCTACTGAGATTCTCTTTTCAATATTCAATGTACCCACAATAGACAATATATATATAAAAAATATTCAATTCTACAAATTTATAAAGAAATACAGTTAAATAACTTACAATTCAATTCATCAGCAAGATATCAAAAAACTATCAAAATCCAAAAACTTAATACAAAGCACACACAAAATACCTATCTCTATCTAGGTATAACATATTTTAACATCCTTCCATTATATCTAAAAAATATTGAAGATATTCAGGAATTTAAAATAAAATTAAAAAATTACCTAAAACTACTATAAAAGTCCATACCTTACTCTTATTATTATTTCCTTCAAATCTTGAAACTGTATTATTGATAAATGTTGCCTATTTCTTACTTATCCCTTTGGTTTTGCAAATATATTATTTACTTACTTACATGATTCCATATAATTGAGCTAGGATTCACTCACCAAACACAAGAGCCTCGTCTCTTTATGGTGAGGAAAAGCTATTATTATTTACCTTTATAACACTGTATAATATGTATAATTGTATATTTATTGTAAAAAACATACAAATATTAAATAAATAAAAAAAAAAAAAAAAAAAAAATATTTATAATGTATGAAAGCCCGCGGTCAGATCTGTCCTTCAGAGGCTGTAATGGAATATGTTTGTAGCTAGTAATATCCTTCCGATTGAAAAGTTAATTTAATTTGTATAGATAGGTTTAGATTAAAATTTTGAATCATACTTTACTAGCTGTCTTCGCCTGAGATTTGTAGAGAAAAATATGGAACAAACAATACGGATGCTTATCTTTTTTTTCAGTTAAATGGATATTACAAAACCTCAACAAAGGAAATAACTTTGAATGTTGAAATTTCAAACTAAATAAAAAATATACTAATAATTGAACCCTTACCGAAGATAAATTGTTCCTAAGATCCTTGGTCAAGAGATGTCCTTTAATGTTGAGCATGATGTCTTTAAAGTCAGCGGCGCTGATGAATCCAGTTCCATCCTTGTTGCACTTCTTGAAGGCTTCCACAGCGTACTCCTCATGAAAGTCATGGAGAAACTGGCTGAATTCGGAGTAGGTTATGAGCCTCTTCTTATCCTGGCCGAAGTAGAGCTTCACAAATGTTCCGTCCATGTTGAAAGGCAATTTCTTGTTCAATTGGGTCTTCTTCATGACGTCGACAAACTCATCTGAAAATTTAAAAAATAAGATTTACACATACGTAATTATTAATATCACGCATTAATATTTTTCAATAGATTATTAGTTACATATTTTTACATTATATGTGGTTTGATAATATTGACAAGAAAATCACTGCTCAGCTGTACATTACAGACCCGGAATACAGCTGGTTTTCAGCAATGCCTCTAATGTAATATATAAGTAATAAAGTTTTGTCAAGAAAATCCAAATACCAAAGTATTTTTTTTATTTAAAGGTTATCGATTTCTATACAACTTTCAAAGTTTGCCGATTTAAAAGATTTAGAAAATTGGCTTACCGAATGAAACCATTCCATTTCCATTGGTGTCGAAGAGTTGGAAGGCGGTCTTGTAGAGAGCATCCGGCACACAAAGGAGACCCTCGAAGGAGCGAAACTCCTCGAAGGAGATGAGTCCATCCTTGTCCATGTCCACAATCCCGGCAATGAGGCGGACAGACTCTTCGTTGAATTCACCTGAAAATCATTTGAATTTATAATTCACTACCCATCATATTAGATTCTTAAGCGCCGGTTCTGCATAATATTTACACCACGATTATAATGATATACATAAGGGGGTAAAAATATTATTATGCACGTCTTCCATTCTGTCTATAAAATAACACTGCTAGGTTACTAATACAAACTTTTTAATTATAATAACATCTTTGACGATAATACATATGTTTTGTTCATTATTTATTTGGTGAAAAATAATAAATTTATGTTTTCAATGAGATAATGAAAAAGGCAAGATCTGAATAGCAGTAAAGGAAATGAAATTTTAAAAAATTAGGGAAGAGATTTTATTTATTGTTCAGAAGAAAATAAGAATTATTGTTTATCAAAACAATGATTTTTTGATAATCTGCTGAAAGTTAATTTAATTTTGTTGTTTAAATGTTTTATTTCCACAATATGCATGCTATAATACTATTCATAATCAAACAATATGCACAATTATCATAGAGAGAAAACAATACCAAAAATATTTACAAAAAAAAAAAAGTGAAGTGGTCAAACAAAAATATTATATATTTTTATTTTAATCGGCAACAAACGGAAGAAGAATGACTACCATGGCAGAAAAGTAACAATAATGAAGTAATATAGATCAACAATGGTTGCATTGTTTTATGAATATCCGTTTTTTTATTTATCAATCAAATAATCATAGTTAATTAATATTTACCTTCATTGTAAAGTCCAAGAAATCTCCTGACCAGGTCATCTCCGGTCATGAACTTCTCTCCCTTCACGTCCTTGGAGGCATATTGCTCGAAGATCTCCTGCAGGCGGTCCACATCCGCCCTCTTTAGGTGGCCTGCGCCCTGCAAAAATAAAACAATGTTTAGAAAACATAAGTACAGCTATTAAAACTAAAATGGAATGTGTGGGACTGCACTAACCTCCCCACATACCGGAATAAACAATTATTATTATTATAAACAGTTTTGGAAAAATGAAAGAGCGCAGATCAGAAGGGAGGGGTATGCTGCCACCCACTTCTTCAAGAGAGCATATCACCAAAGACAGTGTCGACACTGACTGTTTTATCTTCTTGCCTGTATGACCAATCTTTCGACGGTTTTGCCGGAGGGGAGGAGCAATTGTTACTGAATTAAATCGCCTATGATATCAACATATTTTATGTCAGTAAGAAGAGATTAAAGGGAAATCCTATTGATTCTTGAAAGATCTCCTCATTGACGTAATTTTTGATAACTAATTTCTAAAATTATATAAAATAATATTTGTTACTTACGGCATAAGGTGAAAATAACAAGGGAATTAAAATATCTGTGTAAACTTCCATTTCAAAATGTCGACACCTGTTATAAATAAATAATGATTCGAATCGTTAACGCCTCCCAGTGACAATATTATGTATGCCAAATAATTATCTTATATAGATTTTATCATCTGATAACCTGATTAATTTTATCACAGCTAAGCCATTCACTTATAAAATATAACAAATCATACAGTCCGGTCCGTCGATCTGTTATATTTAATGATTCAATAATTCAGCAAAAGATTGCTTAGTTAAAAATAAAGTTTGTGATTTATTTAATTTTAGTTGTTCTCCTTCATCAGGACAGTCAAATATACAAACATAGGTTTTAGAATGAAAAGAGAAAAGTCTGATTTACACGTACAATAGGTAATGCTAGTCTCTAAGTCAGACTAGCTTAAAACTGTGTACAATGTTAAGTTATTTATTTATATGCCAAAAAGGCTTTAAAATAAAAGCAATACATGGAATCAAAAGTGTGCACTGTACACAGGAGGATTAATATGAATTAATGTAGATGCATTTATAAAGCAGGAACTAAATAAGTATCTGAATATTAAAAAAAAATCATAGTGATACAATTGATATTACAAGTATAATGCAAAATAAAAAATAAAAATACAATAGAAATAATAATATACCAGGTTAGTAAGGACAGGTTGTTTCATAGAATTTGAACAATTCATCAAATTTTCAAGTTCTGTTATTATCTCATTGGCCAGTTACTTCACAAAACTGAAATAATAACAGAACTGAAATAGAACTGTCACAGGACTTGAAAATGAACTTCGAAATTAGATGAATTGTTAAAATTTTGTGAAACAACTGGCCCTAAGAGTTCATTAATTTCAACTTTGTTCAATAATCATGATTTAAAAATAAAAGAAATAGATAAATGATATATATAAATAGAATAAAAGTATTAGTCAAAAGATATATTTTTAAATTTTAAGTAATCCAATCTAAAACTTCTTCCTTTTCTCCACACACCTTCCCCTTGCTTCCTCCCGAATCCACATACATATAATGCTCTGTCTATATTTTATGGTACTCTATAGTGAATTGAACTTTCTTTTTCTTTCTCAAACCTATAGAACATATATTATGTACAATGTACATTCAAATAATCTAGGTAAGTAGGTACTTGGATTAGTTTATATTTCACTGTCCTAGTGAAGGTTGGGGACAACTTAAAACATGTTTTTTTCTTATTTATTTTAAATTTTTATTAAAAGCTTTTAAATTTTATACGAGTTCTCCAAGTTCCCTCGACCACCGTACTTAGATCATGTCCGTATCAGGATAATCTTTGACTTAATAATATACATTAAAAAAAACGGTTTTGAATAAAGTAATATTTTTTTATAACGTCACAAGTGTAGTCAAAAAAAATGTATAACACTTTCTTTTATAAAAAAAACTGAATATTAATATTATTAGCTATGCAAAGACTAGCATTTCACACACCGTTTATCCAACCACTCACTGATATAAGCCACGAAAGATATTCTTTACTTCTACTAGCTTTCTTGAATAACTCAAGAAATATTAAAAAATGTATTATTTTTAAAGATCGTGAAAATATGAGAGTGAAGTATTCCCTACTATATTTTTACCCAGCAGACAACGTGTAAGAAGTTAGTTAACAAATGAGACAAAAATCTAAAGGACGATTGAAAGTCAAGTTGTAGCTACATTCCAAGATTAAAGGGCAAGGATATCACAAAAACAACAAAGAAACAAATAAATAAAAATTGGCTGCCGAAAGATACGTAAAAAAAATATAAATCAAAATTTGTAGTAAGTTTAACCTCAACACTTTCAGTTATGTCAAAAAAATGACCCGATTTTACAAGTATAAATTAGTAAACCCACTCAAAGCACAAGGAAAAATAACACAAATATTAAAAAAACAAAATTTAAAAATATTGGAATTGATTATTATGATGTTTAATACTACTTTACTTAGAGTAAAACTCACTCTGGGTGCTTTTAGATTATTAGGCATCCTACCTCAAATTGTAAAAGAAACTGACTGAATTTGGACACACAGATAACATTATCGAGAAAAAGATAAAATAAAAACTGGAAAAAAGGAGATAGCCTAAATTTATTAACACTACGGTGTGAAGTTTACGCCGGTAAGCAAATCTTTCGTGGGTCTTTATAAAAAGAAAAAGTTTATATTGTATTTATTACGGCAAGCCACGAAGTAAATAATGCTTTTTACGAATACGGTATGTAATTTCAATGTAATTATTTGTTTAGGGGAAAGAATGGCGGCGTTTGAAAGTGGGTAAAGAAAAAGAAGAACTACTTCTAAAATATTGTTGACCTAATTGGGTGGTTATGAATAAATTGGTTCTCTTTTTTTAAAGTATGCAGTTCGATGAAATGATTAATAAATTAGGGATAGTTATATAAGTATAATGTTTCCGATGAAGTAAATGGATCATTAACTTGTCGCTTGTCCCATCACTGATTGACGAAACATTGAAACGTCAGCCGCACCTAATTCATTTATTATGAATGCTCAATCACCTCAATGCATTTTATAGAATAAAGAACACAAGAAATGCGAAATGGGCGCGATTCGAGATCCAAACGTCTTACCATTCTTTGCTTAAATTTCAAATACAGTGCGCCCTACTGTCGCATTTGGCAGCCATCTCTGGTCCGGAGCCCCAAAATACCTGAAAAAAACCCTTGACTGTGCAGAAACGGGCGGTCCGTTTGATAGATTCCCCAATCTTAACAAACGGACTGCAATCTTTAGAGCACAGGCGCCAGGTAGGTATGCTGTCCTTGTTCTATCGGTATTACAATGGAAGATGCTCTGAGGAACTAGCGTCATTGATCCCTTCGGCACCGGTGCGTAGTCGGGATACACGCCAAACGCGCGCCCAACATTTGTACACGGTTGACATTTGTCACATGAGAACGGGTCACTTCTACGATTCGTTCTTAGGTTCAACAGCTCGGCTGTGGAACGAACTGCCGGCCTCTGTGTTTCCTCCCTCCTACAACTTGGAACTCTTCAAGACCCATGTTCACTCCTTCCTCTCCACAAAAAGCCCCTCCACACAGCATCCCCAAAGATGACATAGGCCCTGAGGGAAATTATTTTCTTCAGGGCCTCCTGTGTGGAGTTAATGAAAAAAAAAAAAAAAAAACGGCGCGAAGGGAAAGGAACAAAGCAACCGCAAGCGGCACTCCCATAATTCGTGGTTCGGCGTGCATGTGTACATGTATCATGAGAGACAGAGCGCGTTCTACATTGCCTACAACCAAAATGTACTAGGTCAGTGGCGAGATTGGTTTCCATTCAAATCTACATTGAAGGCATTTCTAGTGTGTATTATCCCCTATTCAGTGGCTGAATGCCTGAAATAAACAAGTCTCTTACATAACTTACTCGACACATGTTTGTTTAATCTCGGGCGACATCTTCTTGCAGTATATTAATTCGTCTCATTGACGAAAATACCGCGTTTTACAACAACGTGACATTTCCAATGATGTAAAATATAATAATAACATTCACGGTATAAAGCAAAAAGATTTTGTAATATATATAATATATGACCTTCCCGTTGTTATATTTTGTAAATATATTATACATAAATATTATATCATTAATGGGCCTATCACACGTTCGTCCAATTCATTGGGCCAACGCGCTGGCGCAACGTGTACAGGACCATTTGGCCGTCGAATGCGTTGGCCGACAACGTTGGCCGGTCAACCCGATTACTGTCGGTTTTCGTGCACGGATCTTATGCCCCGTTCAGAAAGTGCTATTTTAGTTGAACGACAAAAATTGAACAAGACATCGTTCAGACGTTTCAATTTAACTCGAACCGATATTGTTAATCAAGATGGCGTCAAGTGAAGTTATAGCTGCGTGCGTCCCTATGATTTCGGACCTTTTACGGAACTAACTTTAGAATATGAAAAGGCGCAAAAAAACGTCGTAAGTGGGCTTGAAAATGGATCAAAAGAAGAAACGAATTGGGTGCTTCTAACACTATTTAGAGAAATGGCGTTAGAAGATACCGAAGGCTATCGCAATCATTTGCGAATTTCGGAAGAACAATTTGATGTACCTACCGTTGTCAAAGATTCAAGAAAAAATTCAAAAACAGGACACAGTTACAAATTACGCTAAGATACCTGGCCACGGGCAAATTCTTTTTCAAGTCTGGCTTATTTATAGGCACAGAGTTAAAAAAAAATACGATATCATTGTTTATAAGAGAAGTGTTCGTTGCAATAGTTAATGCCCTAAAATCGCCCTGTGTTCGAGGGTATTAGCGCCAACCCGTTAACGGCGTTCATACGATGGCCCCGTCTCTAGTTCGCAATACGCGTTTAGCGTAGGGGGTCGTGTTGATTATTGCGTGAGAAATTATTCACGTTTACGAATTACGATGAATTATAATCAAACGTGTTGTACAAACAAATTGTCGAGACTGCGATAATTTCCACATCCATCTAGATTTGACAGCCTCCGTGGTCATTGCTAGTCGAGGGCCTTGCCCCTCAAGTAGTGGGGTCAAAACCCGAAGTGTAAAGTAAATTTTATTTGATAAAGTTGTGTTATTTCAAAATTTATTAATTTTAAAACAATATATAGTATACTTGCGGCACGTCACAGAGTGGAAGATACTCCCAGAATCGCCCTGGTGTAAGACCAGCATGCAGAAATGTTGCGTGCAATGGCTTTAGCCGTGTTTGGTGATCAGATATGAATAGGCAAGTAACCCCGCCTTCCTTTTCCTCAACTCATCCCCCTCTCCACTGCCCTCAGCCTCACAACACGCCCCAATTGGGGATGCCGTAGTCCCACTGGTTCCAGACGGTTGGGAGCAGTTGGGACTCTTGTGCGGTATTCACATTTAAAAAATAAGATTAAATGGCCAAAGCAGAATAAGGTTTTTTGTTGTTTTTTTACTCTCGAAATAAATTATGAAAAAAATTACGATAACAAAGGTATATTTATTTTGTGTTTATGTTGACGAATAAAGTTTCTGTAACGATTTAAAATGTGCCATTTTAGATTTACCGCTTAAACGACATGACCGTTTTTAACCGGCCAACATTGGCGACGACGTGCATATGTTGGCGAGTTGGAGTCAATGTTGGCCCAATGCATTGGGCCAATGTGTACAGGGGCTATTAGATAAATCGACTTTGTTTCGACGGTTTCAATACATTCAGGAATGTGTGACGTCCAGTAGGTACTATAAATAAATAATTTACTAGATTCTGCACAGTAAAAAGATGTAAAGTAATGGACCGCCACAACACGGGCACGTGCCTATTCTGATCACAAAACTATTTTACTGAATTGATAAGAAAATCGTTAAAAAGAATTGAAAATTATAAAAAAGATCAAATTTTGTAGATTTACTTACAATGATTTGAATAAAATAACATTTTCTTTTCCGAGCGATTAATCATTTGCGAGTTCTGTGAATGTCCTATTCAAGTTCTGTTATTGTATCATTATAGGCCAGTTACTTGACAGAGCTGAAATAATAAAAGAACTTTCACAGAACTTGAAAATTAACTTGTTTGTTTGAAGAATTGTTCAAATTCTCTGAAACAACAATCAATCGTTTCCAAATGTGTATCTCGATTATGTACACTTCGACTATGGAACTTACTTACTTACTTCCACGATCTCGACTAAGTCCATCGGCAAACGTTTATATTTATTGTTTATTATTAGTTCTTATTCAATAAAAATGAATAAATTTTGTTTTCCAGCGCCAGGTTGACTTAAAATGTAATTTTTTTACAGTGCTTACTGAAAAAGCATCAATTTATCATTTAAAAAACAACAAAAATGTTGGTGTTATTTTTTTGTCAATAAATAACACCATGTTCATAAAATGCAGTCGGGGTCAAAAACCTCTGAAAAATCGCCGCATTACATTCTAATCTAAAAATCATCTAAAAAATGGTAATCGTTTCCAGTTCGGATAGTCACAGCTGTTCGCGGCCGTTCGTTGGCCATGCCGAAGAATAATCGGTTCCACGCAGCTCCGTGCCCACCCCGCGTGATAGCCAGCTGTTTACAAGATAAGAGTCGAATCTAGTAATAAATTAATCAAACCTCAGTATTATTTATTTAATTAATAGAGGATATTAACAAACATGCTCTTTTTGAAAATTATAGATGGCAGTATTCCGTTTGTGGCTAGCAACTGAGGGAGTGTACGGAAGACCTTAGGGTAATACTAGAATAATGTGAAGATGAGTACGTACCTGCCAAATAGCCAAACCAAGAAGGACGTGAACCTCATAGGAAAAAAATCAACACCAAATCGTAAACAAGTTGTTCGTAAGCTAATTATCTAAATATTTATATGGGGTATTATATTTGTAAGACTAAAATACGAAGCATGAACGAACATCCGAACACGGACGCGTCCGTAGGTATAAAATAAAATTACATAAAGCAGGATGCACAGAATCATATTGTTCATTCTAGATTCTAGTACACTAGCAGTATAAATAAACTTTAATTCAAATAGTAACACTAGAAAAGATATTGGCGACAAAATTCACCATTTTCGAAAAAAATTATAAAGATTCCGCATTCCGAATTTTCCGAATTCCGAAAGCTTTTAAAACAAACAATATATACACACGACAGTACGATTCTACTTGGGGTAAGCATCGTTCTGGCCAATTTTGACGTCAAAACATTGTAGCGTATGTATATCGGACGCTGTAAGTCGGTGGACGCTACAATGCTATGGAGTTTTTAGGGGTCGGACGTAACAAATATAGCGGGATAAATATATATAATAATAAATGTTATTTCTTAAGATAATCTATTCAGAACCCGTGTTGAAAAAGTAATTATATGAAATCGTTTGATAGAAAAAAATTGCAAAGTATGCTTTGAAAATTATAAAAAAAAAAGTTCTGATGTTTTTAACAAGTATGAAAAATTCAGTGTTTTTATGCTAGTAACTCAGATTTCAAGAGATTTTTACTCCATTTTAAATACATACGTCGTGTTTTATTAAATATTTTTACAACAGTCACTTACGCATATTCATTAATCGTTTTTTTTACTTGGAGCAGGTGGATGAATTTGTGTATTTAGGAAGCATGTTTACGAGAGATGGGAAGGCTGACAGAGATATTGAAAGAAGAGTAAATGCAGGTAACTCCATTAATGGAGGACTGAACGCAGTTGGCGCTAACAAAAAATTGTCCAAAGAAGCGAAGTTATCAGTCCACAATGGAGTGCTGGTACCTACCCTGATGTATGGAAGTGAGGCATGGAACTGGCAAAGAAAGAATGAAAGTAGATTGAATGCTGTTGAAATGAGATCCCTGAGGCGTATGTGTGGTAAAACCATGTATGATCGTGTGAGGAATGTGGATATCCGCAAAGAGTGCAAGGCTGATGTAAGCGTAATGAGTAAGATCAAGAAAGGGACGCTTAGATGGTTTGGGCATGTAGAGCGAATGAGCGAAGAAAGGAGTGTAAGGAGAATATACGATGCAAATGTGAATGGCAGCAGAAGTCGGGGACGCCCGAGGAAGACATGGCATGACCAAGTGAATCAGATACTTGAGTCGGGCCATGTCAAGAGTCAGAACAATAGAAGAGTATGTATGAGACGATGTATGAATGTGAATGAGGCAAGGAGTGTGTGCCAAGACCGAGTTGTTTGGCGGTCCGTCCTCTCTGCCTACCCCTTCGGGGAAACGGCGTGATGGTTAGTTAGTTTTTTTTAATATTAACGCGCTCCCTCCATCATCCTCCATACCTCCCTTTCAAATAATCTTCATTAATATTCTTCTTCTTTTTGAACGCTTATAACGGAGTCTTAGCCCCAAAGAATTACAGTGGGTTCGAAAAATACGTTTGGTGTGATTATGTAGATGCCCAGCCTAATAAAATATAACGTGAAATCTCCCAGACGGAATGGTGCTTTGGTTGAAAAAAGAGTACGTATCACGAGGAAAAAGGTATGACGAGTTGATAAAAAAAACAACCGAGTTAGAGAAGAATTTAAAACTCTGCCAAAAACCGATAGCGTGCAAAAAATCCGCCGCGTTGTAAGTACGTATGTAGGTAGAAGCTTGGTGAGCGTAAGTAAGCGACTCACACAATCTGTGACGGATTTCACTGAATTTAAAAGTGTGCAAATAATATCAAAGCAATGGGAAAAAAGGCTCCGTCTAAATGCGGCTTCATTTGGGAAGATTTATTAATATTATCAATATATTATAGATAGCTATACATACTCCCTTACTAATAAAAGTGTTTTAAATTTTACGAAACTGATAAACAACCATTAAGGTGACACAATACCCTGATAACGGGGATTTGCCCCGACGCTCACATTTTAATTATTTGTGATGTACGTATTACTAAAATCTTAAATGTTTCTCGAGGGATTCCCAGGGATGCAAGTTATTTATATATAAGATTAATAAAAAATAGGACCTTACCATTAAATATCTTATGTAAAACGGTTTGCCAATTTTATAAAACGTTTTTCAACTATAAGATGAGCGGGAAGCACTAGATTTTATTTTTGTAAACGATGAATTAGTAACTTCCCGAGGAACCTCTCTAGAAAAAATTGTGATTTTATTAATGTATTCATAAGAATTAATTAAAATACAACACTCGGAAACATCAAACTTCTGTCCCGATAAAGTAAACTCGCCGTACGTTACTCCAACACTCTGAGGCGCGCGTAACTGTATTCGTGTGCAGGTCCCCAGGCACTTAAAGCGTTATTCTTCAGTAACGGCCAGAGCTTAAGCCGGAAAGGTCGTCTGACTCCCGGCCGGTATGTCCAGTAATTTCTATTACGTATTTTTTTTATTTAATCAAAGATTACTTTTAAAGTTATTAGTGAAATTTTCTGTTTTTTATAATGTGACCTCTTCCACAAGTCAGTAAAGGTTTTTTGTGTGTTTCACCAATAAAAAACAAAAGATTATATTTTCGTCATAATTTGAACTTAAAAAGTGCACGGTGGTTAAGTTTCAGAAAAAAATTGGACATAGTAAAAAAATATGAAAACAGTTTATTTTGTAGATTTTTTTAAAATTCTTATGTTTCTTTATTTTAATAGTTAAATATTACGTTAAATATTTTTTTCAATTAAAAATTCTGCTGTTAATAATAATAATAATTGGATAATTTGTAGAGCGCCGTTTTTGTGAAAAATCACCTCAAGGGCGCTGTTATGTGTGATTGTTTTTTTGTAATTGGAGCGCCTAAAAATGATAATATAGTAGAACTTTTTTTTCATGTAAAAAGTATTTCAAATATAATAATTATAAATAATGTCCTTTTTTTTCTTTTTACATTTAAATTATATTTATTTGGCTTTCAGTCATGCCAATTTTTGGGCACAGAAAAATTTAAAATGAATGTAAAGAATTCAGACATGCCATAAATACCTTTCTATACCTAATATAAGATTTTAACATAAAATTGCTTTAGTTTAAATTGCAGATTTTTCAAGAATTCGCAGGGTCTGCACCAGTATAAGATATTACACAAAGAAGCTGGTATAAAATTTCTATAATTTTCTATTTTTGTACTGTTTCGTACGTGAAACTTATAATTTTGATATCAAAATACCAATGTAAAATTGTACCTTTTAACTCCCACCTATGTATTGTAAGTTCCTCCCGTCCTACAATGAGTTTTTAAACTCTTCGGGATTGTTCTATCAAGAAAAAAAATAGTAACCAAAAATGGATTTGTGATTTATGATTATTTGAGATGCCTTACATACTGCAGATGATTATAATACTGTATGTAGATACCACGATTTCCAAAACACCATGCAAATTATGCAATTCATTAACTAATGCCAACAATAATGAAAATTATTATTATCATTTTAAATTTATAATGATAAATCTTGTCCGTGTGAAATCAAACCATGTGACACTGTGCGAAATTTTGACCAACGCGGGGCGTAAACGAAATGTTTTGGGCTATAGCCACGCCCACTAGAAACGCCCATAACTGATATTATTTTCAAGTCTTATGTCGTCTTAATAAGATACATTCATTTGTGGTTGTTTATCAGTTGTGTAAAATTTAAAACACAGTAAAGCGCTTAATGTATATTAATGTTTACCGGTGTGCATTTTGCCTAAATTCATACATGAGAAAAGAAAAATAAGTGATATAAAGTCAGTAAAAGTGATGAAAAAACTAGCCTAAAAACCTGTCATTCAATTTCAGATGCATTTCTTACATAAAATACAGGTAAATGTCAAAAATGGAACTGTCAGGATGGGTTGTTTCACAGAATTTTAACAATTCATTAAATTTCAACGTTAATTTTCAAGTTCTGTGAAAGCCCAATTAATGTTTAGTTATTATTTCAGTTCTGTTAAACAACTGGCCCATAATGATATAATAACAGAACTTGAATAGAATCTATACAGAACTTGAAAATCAACGTTTAAATTTGATGAATTGTTCTATGTTAAAATTCTGTGAAAGTCCTTCTTATTCAAAGTGCTGTGAAACAACTGGCTCAAATGAAATAATGACAGAACTTGAATAGAACTTTCACAAAATTTAGACTTTGAGATTTGATGAATTCTTTAAATTCTGTGAAACAGCCCGTCCTTAACAACAGAAGGGGATTGTTAAAATGCAACATCATTTATTTATTTATGATTTCCTTGCGACGGCTTTTTGATTGTTTAATAAAACACAAGAATCCCAATTTCTCAAAACTGTATGGTGCCAGGGATATTATGTTGTGAGACTGAACGGAGTGAGGAGTGGAAGGAGATGGGAGAGAGGAAAGTTGGGAACTATCTGGCTATTCAAATCTGATCCTCAAACAAGGCTTACTTTCTGAATGTTTGTCATTCACAGGGCGATAGTATCTACTATCTACTACTCTGACATTTTCGGAGAGTACCACTAATTTCTGATCACCCTGAATACATTATGATACTGGAAATTTTTTAACTTTTGAACCATCTTTGTGTTACCATTTTAACGTAATTCAGACGATTGTAGCGCCCTCCGTTTTATTCTACATATGTTTTTAAGACCGTACGCAATAACGTAGGTAATCAATCATCGCCCTGTAATTTTCATTAGAAATGGCACACATTGTGCAGACACTTTCAGCGGAGGGGTGATACTTGATCAATTAATTGCAATTAAAATTATTAACTCTCTATCAAGGAAGGATAAACAAACAAAGCAAACACCGCTGAAATGATAAAAGCCACGCTATCTCTTCCAGAATACTTACAACGAGCTTGGAAAACAATATCATAAAGTGTGGTTTCATGTCATGGATAAACAACTTGAATAAACAACTAGTTACTAGTGGAACGAATCTTACTATTATTTATACATATAAAGAAGAGTTTCTACGACGGCCGGCGTGGATTTGATTTTTATACAAATCTACAGTTTTATTCCAAGATTGATGAAAATTTGCACACTTGACCTTCAATCAAGAGGAAGGTCACTGTCTACATCAGATTTCAATAAACCACCCAATCCTCCTTTCCTACCCCTGAAAGCAGAAATTTGATACTTCTTGATGTAATTTTCCACACTGACTTTCGAAATAAGAGGAAAATATATAAATCTGATTTAAAATCCTGCGTAAAGCCCGGGCCACGCCGGGGACTTCAGCTAGTCACTTATAAACTTTTGTAAACGATCCAAAAATTTAACTATTATCCACAACAAAAAATGCAACTACTGTCGAATAGGTACTGTCCCCAACAAAAATACAACTACTATCCCCAACAAAAATACAACTAATATCCCCAGCAAAAATACAACTACTGTCCCCAACATAAATAAATAAAAACAGCACCTACCCAACATACTACTACCTACCTACTATAGCAAATTGTTGAGGAGTCCCAAATATCCCTATCGTCTGGAGCCAGTGAGATTATGGCATCCCCAAATGGGAAATTTTGTGAGGCTGAAGGTAGTGGGGAGGGGAAGGAGATGGGGAAGAGAAAGATTGGGAAGTACCTGGCTATTCAGATCTGGTCACCAAACACGGCCAAAGCCATTTCAAGCAACGTTTCAATTTTGAATGGTGGTCTTACACCAGGGCGGTACTGAGAGTATCTTCCACTCTGGAACGTGCCGCAAATATGATATATAAATATATGCTGACGCGTTCCCGACGTTACTGGGGGTTATACAGAGTTTTCCAATAAGAGGTGTTATTTTGAATAGCCCGATATTTCGGTAGATGTTACTTTTGAAGCTGACATTTTTTGACATTTGACATGTAGAAACTACGCCATTAATAAAAATGGAACGATACACGCTTTAACAACGCATTGAAATTATTAAAATTCACTTGAGTGAATCAAATGCAAATCATCTTGAGTGATGAGGCCCATTTCCACCGCGGTGGCTTCGTCAACAAGCAAAATTGTCGCATCTGGGGCTCGGAAAACCCAAGAGTTATTGTTGAAAAGCCTCTCTATCCTCAACGTTTGACTGTTTGGTGCGGTGTATGGTCCGGCGGAGTCATTGGACCTTACTTTTTCGAAAATGAGGCTGGAGCAACAGTTACGGTGAATGGATTGCGCTATCGAGAGATGATTAATGATTTTTTATGGCCGGAATTGGATGGTATTGATCTGGACAACGTTTACTTTCAACAAGACGGCGCTACGTTCCACACAAGCAACGAAACCATTGATCTTTTACGATTGATTATCAAAATAACACCTCTTATTGGAAAACCCTGTACTTAGAAGATAGACATACAATCGCGTCCTTTTCTGTAGGCCATTTTAAGATGTAAAATTCCGTAGTAGGTACATTAATTATTTTGATGTATCTCATTTGTATGTATCTCGTTTGTATGTATCTCATAGCCAACGTTAGCAATGTAGCGCCCGAAAATATTTTTTTACGACGTGATTACAAAATATCGACTTTTCTGTATTTGTATTCTGTATTTTTGTTTAACGTATTTTAATTTGAGATAGCTTAATAACATATTATTATATTATTAATAAAATCATCGAACAACAATTTTAGTTTTTTATTTACCAATATTCTGTAATATTGTTCCATAGTATAACAGGCTTTCCAATAACTAAGATTTCACACATATCTTGTTATTAAAATAAAGCTCAAATAATATTGTAAGAGAACGAAAACATCTTTCCATAAACCGCACCATAACCGCGCTTAGCACTGACTGGCACTGACATTAAATACATTTTCAATTGAATGATATTCAAATACAGAACAGGACAAAAATATACATAAGAAATACTTTTTAAAGCAGTACCTACCTGGGGTAGATAAATAAATTGGATACAACTTGTGGTTGAAATGAATCATTATTGCTATAAAAGCGATAATTCTATGAGCCTTCAGTTATCATGATCTACACGTACCACGTTTTATTATGTTTATATTATTTATATTGCCTAGAACCGCAGTCGGAAGACCAAACTCTAACGTTTGGTGTGTCCAGTGGCTTTACTCTCCACATCAACCTTATGACAGCGAATAGCAAGCGTCCTCGGTGCGGATCTCGGATGGAGGTGAATTTCGCCAATTTTCGCGGTCTGCATACCAACCTAAATCCGGTCCACCACCACCCTTTTTCCCAAAATCACCATCTCCTCTTCCTCTTCCCCCAGACAAGTGCTATCTGAACTGCCCAGGCTATCACCTGGAAAGCCTTTTCAGGGAGGTGTCTGCTTTTACAGCCGTGCTGACATCAGCTGCCCTCGTCACGCAAACGTCGAGGTATCTGGGCATCTTCAAGACCAGCATTAAGACGAAGCTTAATGCTAAATCACTATTTTGATTAATCTTTACAACGAATTGGTGAACATTATGCATACTAAAAAATATGCTTTAGATAAATTGAAGATTTTCCTATCGTTTCGCTTGAGTAGACTACAAATAAAAATATAAATTACTCAATAAAAAATATAAATGTAAAGTACTAAATTTTTTTCAATAGAAATGTATGAACGAGTAAAGGAAAAAACAAAAAAAAAACAGTATTGTAGCTAAGATTATCTGACAGTTTGACTTGATTAACTTTTTCGCTTTCTTATAAAATTATTTACAAAATAAATAAAAACTACTTTTGTGCTTGGAATCGAACGTTTCTAGACTACGTTTGTCAAGCGATTTTAATGCCTATTACCAACAATATAAGGTATACCAAGAATATACACATTTTTGGCTTGTAGTTTCCTCTTAATAAATCTCTTCAGACAACCCCTATCATAACCCGCCTCACAACGCTGCCCAACCGGGTGGCCACATAGCTCCCCTGCCTTTACTTTGTACAGACAGGGGCGCTCTTATGAGGTGTCACATAAAAAAAATACAACTGAATTAGATTTATTTATTCATTTTTACTTATTGGACAAAGCATACTGATAGGCAACCTTTTATTCTAAGCTTTAAATGTAAATGAATGCATCGCATACCATTTATTTATTTTCATTAAAATAGGCCATACAAACACTTCACCAACTTGCGATTGGGTACTAAAAATAACTGCCTATTTTAAGGCGTTTATAAGCGAAAAGTTAAATAAACTTGACCAGCCGAATAATAAAACATCCAATGGTGTAAATTTGAACAAATTAGACAGAAACCAAGTCCTGTTTTAATTCGACCATTTGGCAGTTGATCTGTATTTAAATTTGTTTGTTATGTTCTGGTAACGGTTTAAGATGGTGGCCGTGTTGGATATGATCGTGGTTCATATTACGGAGCTGTCAAATCGGAATAATCAATATTGTAGTACTCGTAGGTACCTATCTACCTGTCTGAAGAAAGTTTGAAAAAATAACTGAGATTGAGATGGTGACATTTCTATGGACAAATTATTCCATATTTATCATTTGAATTTTTTTTAAATGTTATGTAAAATATTTATGGTTAGTAAGGAGGTAGGTATTTAAGTACCTACTTACAAATCTTAGGAGATTTCTGAGGTAATTTTGATTTAAAGAGAAAATGAAACATATTTTTCGGACGCGATGTCTACTGTTCAAAAAATACTCGTATATTATAGAATCCAGACATCAGAATTAGATCATAGTTTTACCTGCATAAATGTAGGCAAATCGATACTTCATGGGTTATAGACACAATACGATTGTCCACCGCAGTGACCTTTCTATGTTTTACGATAGTAATGAAGTAATGACAGCGACCTCAAAGTTTTCAACGATGGGATGATGATCAACATCCACGATGATTGCATTATTATTGTATCAGACGGTAACCGGATAAACCAGAACTCAGAACACATTTGAAAAGTGATATAAAGTCATGAAAAGAGATGAAAACAAAATTAGGTTAACTTGGTTCAGTTAGGTAAGTTTTTTTTCATATGATTTTTTGATGTCTGATTTGTCATGGAACCGGATGATTAATACCAAAGGTCCGGTCTTCTCCTGTCTCCTGTCAATGACAAAGTCATATTAAAAAAATATTATATTGCCTTTTCAATATCTTTTTTATAATACTATTTCACCTTTTCAGTATCTTTTTTGTAATATACTAGTATCAAAGATAATCGATACCAAATAATAAAAAAAGATTACGAAATGTTGGCATTATTTCAATTTAATACCCCTTAGTAAAATTCCCGCAAATCCCGCCGGATGTCTTCATCCAATCCCCCGATTCCGCGGGATTTGAGAAAGGTGCGGGATTTGCAAACCCTACTCGCGACTGTGCAGCTACTCTCGTCGATGAAAATGCCACATTATTAATTCTCGACATAATTAAATTATATAAATAGGTATAGAAACGCAGAGATCAGGAACCAGTCTTAGGCTCACACTGACACTGTTAGCGAGAATGTCGTCCCTTTCAGTGCCTAGAGGAATTCTTTATCGTTCGTACATAGTCATATATACCGCGCCGTGTCGCCTTTCTCGGGATTATAGTTATATTGTTTATGTATAACTGTTTATTGTTGTGTTTAATTTTCCTACGATAAAGTCTTTTTCGAAATCACTTTAATGTTTACTTTTATTTAACGCTATAAATTGGCGCCCAACGTGGGGCTGTGATAATTTTTTTTATGAAATCTTGTCATGATATGTATTTCTTATGCAATTAAAAATCTGTTTATTTAGTAGACCTCCCTTGGCGTCAGTAACAGTTGTTGTTACCCCATTTATACAAGATGACGCCTGGCTATTCTAGCAGAAGTAGACTTCACACGCCTAACTAATACAACTCCTTCATACATTTTCTCCTGTTTTCCAGGCAAATGTCACGAATTTGTCGATCATTTCGAGGCGCAGTGGATGGCTTTCCTTCCCATTTTCTATTTCTTGTAGTATACTATAGATATTTTTCTTACAAGCTTATTAATAAAATTAGCCACTCATGGTAATTTAATTCTTACTGATACCATTGTTAGGTTACTTACTGACACCATTATTAGGTTATTATGCTATACGCATCATGGCTTGAGCTATTTCAGCATACCGCTCGCCATACACTACCAATGTGAATGTATTGCGAGCGATGTGCTGAAATAGGCCAAGACACGAGAATAAAGCGCGCTTGCGTGGTCTGTCACAGGTATCAACGGATGAATGTGGGAATTAGGACGGGTTGTTTCACAGAACTTGACCAATTCAACAAATTTCAATGTTAATATTCAAGTTCTGTGAAAGTGCTATTCACTGTACTGTGAAACAAGCGGCTCATGATGAAATAATAACAGCACTTGAATAAAACATTCACACAACTTGAATTTTAACTTTGAAATTCGGTGAAACAACCCATCCTTACCTAGAATAGGAATGAAACCAGTTAAACATAATATTATTTTATAGATCGTTGTCACTGCTCCAATCAGTAGAGAAACAACTCAACGCTGCTAAGCAGGGACTGTTAATGAGAATAAATAGGCAACGCTTAGGTACTGCCAATAATAAATTATTGTAATTAATAATGTTGGTTAAAGTAAGTGCAAAAGATATATTTAATAATAATACATATTATTGGATTTTATTAATTACATGAGCGAAAACCATGGACAAACAGTTATATCTATGGCGAAAACCAATAAAATGCACAATAATCAAGAGATTACGCTAAGGGGTTTTTGTATAAAATCTAGATCGTGCATTGCAATATAATTTTATAGTGTCACACTATCACACAGTCACCTTGGCGAGTACATGCCATGCCGGTTGAGGATTAAGCACTTGCACTGCTATCAGTGGAATACTTGAACATTGCGTAATGTACTCCTCTCTTGGAATTAGCAATGTGTTCACGTAAATGACGTCAACGCGTATGACAGTTACAAACATCGTGTGAGAAAAACAAATTAAGCAAATGACGAAATCGACGCGTCACAGATGTGCATATGTGACTAATTAGTTACAAATCGTAATTAGAATCTGGTATCTGCTGCTGTCCCCAACTGATACTCATTAATCAATATTATTAGAGATATGGAGTTTATCGGAATATGAGAAATAGGGGAGTACTGACATATAGCGAATTTTCAAAGATATGAGCACAAAGCAACTTCGTTCCTTTCCCATAATTCGCGACTTGTCCTGTTTATACGTAGCACTAGAGTAGACATCCGTAAATTTTGCAGTCGGGTTAAGAGCATCAGAAATTTCTTCTTTGGATCCTGAAAGAGTTCTCTACTGGAGGATGCTAGATCAACTAGTCTAGTAAAAATCACGACATCTGTCAAAAAAATAAACGAAAGAAATACACATTTAAAATAGAACTATTCTAATTAAAAACAATTTTCTGATTATAGGTAGTTACATACTTTATCGCTTGTCCAAAGTATCTTAGTGCTATGCGTTATCCGGGTTTTATTCAACTTTAAGGGGTGGTAAAAAGGGAAAATGCTGTTTTTTCGAAATCTCATGCAAACAGTGAACTTCCTCTGAATTTTAAGGTCAAGTGTAAAAATTTCATCAATCTCGAAATAAGACTGTAGATTTGTATTTAAAAACAAACTAACTAGTACGCCACACCGAGACACTCTTAAATAGATAGATAGAATTTGGTGATAAACTAACCATTAATTGGGATCTTACCTGACCTATTTCATGGAATCTATATGAATCAAGAAACTGTAATCAAGAAATATGCTCATATTGCTTTAAACTTGGAAAAGTTGAAAAGATCAAATATTTGGGTATATATATATTGATACAAAATTAAATTGGCAATCACAAGTTAATAATACCGTCTGTAAATACAAATTTTACAGACTAAAAGAAGTGCTCAATATTGACAAACTGAAAATGATTTATTTTTCTTTGGTGCAATATCTTCACTCGTATAAGGAATAATAGGATGGGGTGGTGCGCTTCATGCACATATAAAACCTTTACAAATAATTTTTTAAATAAATTTAAAATAAATCAAATTTAATAATGTTATAACAATTATTAAGTTCTGCAAGTATTTCTGTTATTTTTACAGTTTTTAATGTGACAGCTGTTTCGGCTTTTGAGGCCATTATCAAACTGTGGATATGTCCACACGGCGACGACTTATATATATGATTTTATTTATCCCCACCCATTTAAATTTCTATAATGGTCAAAAAAGATTCATTAAGAATTGGAATAACCAAAATATTTGGTAATCCAGCAGTGTTTGCACACCTGTTAAAATTAATGACCTAGGGGTTTTCTTAATTGTTGGTACGTGGGTGAATAGAACTTTCACGGAACCCAAAAACTAGCGTTGAAATTTGATGAATTGTTCAAATTCATGAAAAAGACCCAACTTATTTAAAAAATATATTATATTCAAAATATTAAATTTAAGCACGTGATCTCGAATAGCTTTCAATGTTCCTTATTTTATTTGGTTTACGCAGGCTGACAACCTCTAAGATCAGATTCAGCAAATGCTCCAGAATTCACCACTTTATTTTTTAACGCTATATCGACCAAGATGGCCTCCGTGGTCGAGGGGAAAGACAAGCAAGCCGGAAGTCTCGGGTTCAAATCCCGGAGTGCGCAAGTAAATTTTATTTGTATTATATCACAAATTACAAAATTAAAATAATATATAGTATATTTGCGGCACGTTCCAGAGTGGAAGATACTCTCAGTATCGCCCTGGTGCAAGACCACCATTCAGAAATGAATCGTGACTTGAAATGGCTTTGGCGGTGTTTCGTTAACAGATCTGAATAGTCAGGTACTTTCCCACCTTCCTCTTCCCCTCATCACTACCTTCAGCCAACAACGTACCCCAATTGGGGATGCCATAGTCTCACTGGCTCTAGACGGCTGGGAGCAGTTGGGACTCTTGAGTGAGTTAAGAATTTATTTAAGAACTTAACGTATTTGACAAAAGCATTAGCCTTAGCTATTAGCCTCCAATTAATACTTGTATTACAGCAAAATTGTTAGAGCATAATGTTATAATCCCAGCCTATGCTATAAATCTAAGTAATTAAAGTCAACCTTTATTTCTTTCTACATCTTAATATTACTGTTAATCTTAGCCGGTGCCCCAAAAGTAAGCTATAATGGCAAACATTCATTTCTTCGGCACTTTTAAAAGGAACCCTATTATTTTGGGAAACCAATCGATGATGCAATATTCAAATTAGTCACATGACCCTTTTTTGCATCTTAGGGATTAAAGTCCACAAAGCTCTCACGGTCCCAGAGACCCGGAATACTATATAAGCAGGAACAAGTTGTTCCCCTATGTTCACAATTAACATCACTTGTGCTGCTTACACGCTGCACCTCTACGCATTATTGTCATTGTCATTTAACTAATGTACTTATCATTTAATTAAGTAAATAAGTGTACTTCTATTTAAATAAAGTAATTCAACTAAATCTATAAAGTTGTTATTGTGTGGAATCCATATATTCACCTCAAGATACTTACACACTGGAACTTGTATCACCCCAAGATACTTACACACTTACACCTGCAGATCTTAAATACACATCCTCAGTGTCCAGATCTCTAAATTATATATCAACCACGAAGAGAACTTCTCGACAACCGCTCGCCGTACAGAGTTAAGTTTTTATTTACTGCGCCTCAACCGAGGGTCGTAGCAAATTGGTGTCAGAAGCGGGATTGCAAAGACATTCCCAAAGGACCTTCTGTGACGACGGAAGACTCCTACCTCATCACTTCACCGGAACAACGACGACAAGTCTGGCAGATACTCTCCTCGGAGAAATCCTTTTCGGAAGGCAGGGACGGCTCTCCCTGAAATCAACCTAACTCATCGACGTAACCCTGGAGAAGAAAAGAAAACGGCAACAACGTAGATCGCGGAGACAACATCTACGGTGAACTTCAGTTCTTCAAGCAGCCAAGAATCCAATCCTGTCAACTCTAAACCACGAGCATCGAGACCTTCACTTCTACAAGCAGTATGAACTGGCGACTCGTCCTTCTTCTACTGTAAGTCCATAAAAATTTTTGTCCTGTAGAAATTTTTACACTGTATTTTCCCAATTCCCTTATTGACAATTAATGCATTTCTTCTCGCTTATACACCGTGAACCGTGTATTAGTGAAACTCTTATATTTCTTTTTCTTTCTTCAACGCGTAATAATAAATTTCGTAAAATAATTAAAATTGAATAAAAACCTCTTAAATTAATTCGCGTTAAATTCGGTTAATTTCTTTAATAATAATAAATACTTCTCAAAATGAACGATAAACCTACTTCGTCCTCTCAGGAATCCCAGGAAATGACTTTACCATTACCTGTTTTATTTAAATTTATCAAATCTTACGATGGAAACAGAGATAAACTCTGTGCCTTCTTAACTAATTGCGACCGGGCTGTAGTACTAGCTCAGCCTAATCAACAGAATACGCTCCTTTCATATATATTAACTTCATTAGAAGGCCAAGCAGAAGTCATCTGTGCCAATCACGTTCTCAATAATTGGTCAGAATTAAAAGATCTATTAAAAAGATCATTCGGTGAACGCAAACACTATGCACACCTATTATTGGAATTGCAAAATTGCAAACAATTTCATAATGAGAACGTATCTCAATATATTTTACGGATAGAAAAATGCATAAAAAACCTCTTAGTCTCAATTAATCAAAATAATAATAATCCCGCAGAAATGTTAGGCAGAACAGCCAGCATCCAAGAACTCGGTATGCAAACATTTATGTATGGAACTAACCCTTCCATAGCTACAATATTGAGATCGCGCAATCCGAAAGACCTCAATGAAGCATTTACAATATCACTAGAGGAAGAGAGAATAAATAAATTACTGAATTCCTCTAAAACTAATAACATTAATAATAAATCATGTACGATTTGCGGTAAATCGGGACATAACAATTTCAATTGTTATAAAAATAAAAATCAAAGCAATAATTCGAACTTTAATACACGTAAAGTTATGTTCGTAAAAAATAATAATAATAATTTTAATAAATCTTATAACCCAAATTCGGGATCAAGTTATAATAATAACTATAATAAAAATTTTAGTCCAAATTCGGGACAAAATTATAATAATAAAATGTGCAGGTACTGTAAAAAACCTGGTCACATAATAGATGAGTGTAGAGTATTAAAATATAAAAATGAAAATCCAAATCCCAACAACTCTGCAACTCTTAATTCGTCTTCCCTACCAAGGAAAAATGATTCAAAGGTAAATCATTTAAACTCCAGATCTGCAGTAGAATCTCGAGCCGATCTACTGTAAGTCGCGAGCTAGGCTCAAGAGTATTCAAACGTTCCATGTTAACATCTAATAAAAATTTAATTAATAAAAATTATATAAATTATTCGCCATCTCATTCAGATACGTTGCGTCATGTGGTTCTTCAAATACCTACAAATGGTATTATTTTTAAAAGACATTTTCTTGTCGACACAGGAGCAGCCGTATCCCTCATCAAGACTCACTGTCTTGGCGAAGGTACTTCCGTAAATTCGGGCAAAATTATAGAGATTAATGGCATAAGTAGATCGAAAAAATCGATTGAATCTATTGGAATCGTTCAAATTAAATTAAGTTTCGGCAATGAAACTATTATTCATGATCTCCACGCGGTGGATAGTGACTTTTTAAACCTTGGTTATGACGGAATTTTAGGGAACGACTTTTTTGAAAACAAAAATGCGAAAATTGATTATAAAAATAACGTAATACGTATTAACGATTACTCTTTAAAGTTACATATTTCTGATCCTAATGAGCATTTGACTCCTATATTTACTTTATCCCCTAGATCAGAAACTCTTATTAAAATCGATATTTTAAACCCTGAAATTAAAGAAGGGATTATCGACGTAAAAATACCTATTGAAGGTGTATATTTAGCAAATGCTATAACTAAAGTAGATGCGAATAATAAATCGTATTGTACTATTTTGAATTCAACAGACGAATATGTTGACATTAATATCATGAAAATTTACTTAAAACCTATCCCAGAAAATGTTTACCATTTTAATCAAAATTCTAATAATGATGGTAAAAAACGTAAAAAATTAATTCGTGATCAAATTTGTATAGATCATTTAAATTCGGAAGAAATTAATTCCTTATTAGATATTTGCGACAATTATAATTCTATATTTTATCTCGAAGGCGACAAACTTACAGCAACCGATGCTATTAAACATCGAATTATAACAAATACTCAAAGTCCAATACATACGAAAAATTATAGATACCCTGAAGTACATAAAGAAGAAGTAAATAAACAAATAGATAAAATGTTAGAAGATGGTATTATTCAACCTAGTGTTTCACCATGGTCAGCTCCTATATGGGTTGTACCAAAGAAAAATGACTCCTCAGGAAAATCTAAATGGAGAATAGTCGTAGACTATAGGAAACTCAACGACGTGTCTGTCGGAGACGCCTTTCCATTACCTCACATTGTAGATATCTTAGATCAATTAGGTCATTGTAGATACTTCACAACACTAGATCTTGTTAGCGGATTTCATCAAATCCCTATGCACGAAGATGATATTCCAAAAACTGCTTTTTCTACTCCCAATGGACATTTTGAATATACACGTATGCCTTTCGGTCTTAAGACTGCTCCAGCAACGTTTCAACGGTTAATGAATAACGCATTAATCGGCTTACAAGGATTATATTGTTTCGTCTATTTAGATGACATTGTCATATACGCAAATTCTATAGAAGATCACTCTAAAAAACTCACAGCTATATTTCAAAGACTTGCCGATAATAATCTGAAGATTCAACCAGATAAGTGTCATTTCATGCGAAAAGAAGTAACTTATTTAGGTCATTTAATTTCAAACGACGGTGTTACTCCTAACCCCGATAAAATCAAAGCAGTCTCTGAATTTCCTATTCCCAGGAATCCTAAAGAAATTAAATCATTCTTAGGTCTAGCTGGTTATTACCGAAGATTTATTGAAAACTTCAGTAAAATTACGAAACCCTTAACTTGTCTTCTAAAGAAAGATATTAAATTTGACTGGAAAAACGAACAGCAAAATGCTTTCGATACATTGAAAGAAAAATTAACTTCTTATCCTATATTACAATATCCAGATTTCACTAGAGATTTCGTTTTAACTACTGACGCCTCAAATTATGCAATAGGTGCAATTTTGAGCCAAGGAAAAGTTGGAGAAGATTTACCAATATCTTATGCGTCCAGAACTTTAAATAAAGCAGAAGGTAATTATAGTACCTCTGAAAAAGAACTTTTAGCCATTGTTTGGGCTGTAGGACATTTCCGTCCTTACCTTTTCGGAAGAAAATTTAAAATTTACACTGATCACAGACCATTAAAATGGTTAATGAATGTTACCAATCCCAGTAGCAAATTGTTACGTTGGCGATTAAAACTCGAAGAATACGAATACGAAATAGAATACAAACCAGGCAGAATAAATTCTAATGCCGATTGTTTGTCTCGTATTCCAATAAACATTGTAACAGAAGATGAAAGTTCACCTTCTCAAGATATTATTGATCTTTTAAACGAACCATGTCTCGACGAAATAAACGTCGATGATTTAGAAACTTATCTTAATAATTTACCTACAAATAATTTAGAAATAGATGATACTCTATCACCAATACCTTTAGAAAATAATATAAATAATGATACTTACGAAAATTACGTGAAATTTTATTCTAATAAAAATGAACCAACTATTTTTAGTTTTAATGAACATGATTCATTCTTTATAAATAATATGTCAAAATATATGGCATACCCAACTTCTATCGATCTAGATGATCAAAACCCTTTCTGTGCTGAAATATTATCCAATTGTTCAGACACTGACGAACTTTTAGAAATACCAAAAAATTTATATGGTATTCATGAATCAAAATCAACAGATAATAAGAAAACTTACTTTCATTGCTTTACCAAAACTCATTACTTCGACAAAGCAACTCCTAAAGATATTTTCCTAACACTTAAAAATTTAAGATCTAAACTTATTGAAAAACGTGTAACTGAAATTACGTTACCGAACTTCCAAAACTCATTTGATTCCATTCCTTTTATAAAAATAAAGGAAATTATTCAATATCTTTTTAGGAACTTAAAGATTAAAATCAATATTAATCACAATAAAATCATTAATCCTTCAACTTCGCAAATTCCCGTAATATTAAAAGAATGTCACGATAGCCCTATGGCCGGACATCCAGGTTTCTTCAGAACCTACAGTCGGATCAAAGAAAGATACCGATGGGAAAAAATGAAAGATGATATAGAAAATTATGTGAAAAATTGTATCCACTGTCAGAAAAATAAAACTGACAGAAGAGCATATAAAGCTCCAATGGAAATCACTACCACTTCCACGGAAGCTTTTGAAAGAATTGCGGTCGACATAGTCGGACCACTTAATGAAACTGTCAATAATAATAAATACATCGTCACATTTCAAGACGATCTTACAAAGTTTTCTCAAGCTTATGCAGTTAACTCTACAGAAACAGAAACTGTAGCTGATTGCCTCGTTAAATTCTTTTCTCACTATGGAATACCTAAGTCAATCCTCACAGATCAAGGTGTTCAATTTACTAGTAATTTAATGAAACATCTTACCAACCTATTTAAAATAAAACATTTGAAAACTACAGTTTATCACCCACAAACAAATGGAGCACTAGAACGCTCTCATTCTACTTTAAAGGATTATCTTACTCATTATATAGATAGCGACCAAACAAATTGGGACGACTATATTCCTCTAGCTATGTTTTCATATAATACAAGTACTCACTGTACAACTAAATTCACTCCTTACGAACTTGTCTTTGGACATAAACCTATTTTACCAAGCTCCTTAGAAAACCCAGATTCAAACCCAACTTACGAAAGTTATCTTAACCAATTGAAGTATAAATTCGCCATTACCAGATCACTTGCCCGTGAAAGAATCGGACATGCCAAAGAGACATCCAAAAAATATTACGATAGAAATGTATCGAATAATATTTATAAAATTAACGACTTAATATTAATAAAAAATACTAATAAACCTAAATCATTAAGCAAGAAACTTATTCCTAATTGGAAAGGACCGTACAAGATTGTACAGGTTCATAATAATCATAATGTTACCATAAGAATGGAAAATAATTCATTAAAAAGATTCCATGTTAACAGAATTAAGCCATATCGCGCTTTCTCTCCTGTTCCAGGTCCTTCAAGACTATTTTAATTCTTTCCCAAGACGTCCAACCAATAACTACTGGAAATGGACTCTTCTTCGATCAAATTGGAAAATTAAAAGTTTATAATGATGATTGGAAAGTTATTACCTACTTAAATATTAGTACCTTCCCTAGACAAATACGAATTTTAGAAGATAATTATGCCTTAACTAAAAGCACATGTTCCAAATATTTATCATACGTACCTAACGATAATTGCAAAGATCTTTTAAAACCTGTTTTTAATACTATTAAAAAATGTAAAACAAAATATGAATCAATTACACACCTCGTTTCCAACCAACGCACAAAACGCGGTTTAATCGATGGTGTTGGAAAAATATTTAAAGCTGTTTTCGGAACCCTCGACTCCGAAGATGCGCAATATTATGACGATGCGATTGAACGCGTCATGTCAGATGACAAACATATTTATAATCTGATGAAAGAACAATTACAAGTCACTAAATCGACTCTCATAAATTTCAATTCTACCCTTACTAAACTTAACTATGACGAATATACTATGAATAAAAATATTATAAAAATAAATAACTATTTTAAGGAAGACCACGATAAAATGAATATGCAAGAAATTAAAAATATACTTATCTCGCAAACAAACTCTTTATTCGAAACAACCGAATACTTTTATGAACAAATTGATTCCTTAATCAATGCTATTTTATTTTCTAAACAAGGAATTTTACATCCAGACATAATTACTCCTCAACAACTTTACTTCGAACTAAACTCTAATATTAAACATTTACCAAGCGGAAAAGAATTCCCCTTAAGTTTAAAACTCGAAAATATTCATTCTTTAATCGATATATCAGATTTAATTGCTTATTATATTGATGATAAACTCATCTTCATAACAAAAATACCTTTAGTAACTTCGCAGGAATATAACCTATTTCATGTAGTTCCTCTACCTGTTCCAAATATTGATATCCCTAATACCTTCTCCTTAATTATTCCTAACCATAAATATTTAGCAATCACAAAGGACAAATCTTTTTATGTGTACCTTGATAATTTTAAGAATAATTGTAAAACTATTACCAATGAAAATTTTGTATGTAAGGATCTAAATGTGTTATCCACTCTCTCCGATCCAATATGCGAGACAATTTTATTGTCTGCTTATATTAATGAAATACCTAATGAATGTTTTAGTAGGATCATCAAAGGCAACATAATCTTATGGCAGCCTATAAAAAATAATAAATGGATTTTTACTTATTCTCATCCTTCTAAAATAACTATCGACTGTAAAGATAGAAATAATATTTTTGATATCAAACTATTCCATACTGGAATATTTACTTTAAATTCAAGTTGTAGAGCCTATGCAGGTCTCACGCAATTAATTGCAAAAAGTAATCTCATCACAGAATATGTTAACCCTATTCCAACTTTAAACATTGTCGATGACAATTGCTGTAATATGAAAAAATATAATGAAACTTTAAATGAACTTGAACCGATAAATTTAATTAACTTGCAACACGATGACATTAATTTGGCATCTCATAAAATCGACCAATTCAATGACGATCTTAAATCATATAATTCAAAGCCACTCATTATTAAACATTCAACAAAATTTCAAATTGTTATCTATACGTTATCTGCTATGCTAACTATTTTTATTGTTTACAAACTATTGAAATGTTGTAAATTCTTTAGAATAATTAATTCTTACTTTTTAAATAATGACGACGATAATAAATGTTGTGTCAGGATATATAATCAATGTAACAATCCTAGACGATCCACTACAAGGATCCAACCAAGTATGACATTCAGAAATTTAACAAATCTGGAAAACGAAGATGTACCTCTTCAAGATCTATCTTCAAGTGAAAATAATTTGAAGTATAATTACAGCAACTAAACTTAAAAAACCGTTGCTTTCATTTTAAGGGGGGAGATATGTTATAATCCCAGCCTATGCTATAAATCTAAGTAATTAAAGTCAACCTTTATTTCTTTCTACATCTTAATATTACTGTTAATCTTAGCCGGTGCCCCAAAAGTAAGCTATAATGGCAAACATTCATTTCTTCGGCACTTTTAAAAGGAACCCTATTATTTTGGGAAACCAATCGATGATGCAATATTCAAATTAGTCACATGACCCTTTTTTGCATCTTAGGGATTAAAGTCCACAAAGCTCTCACGGTCCCAGAGACCCGGAATACTATATAAGCAGGAACAAGTTGTTCCCCTATGTTCACAATTAACATCACTTGTGCTGCTTACACGCTGCACCTCTACGCATTATTGTCATTGTCATTTAACTAATGTACTTATCATTTAATTAAGTAAATAAGTGTACTTCTATTTAAATAAAGTAATTCAACTAAATCTATAAAGTTGTTATTGTGTGGAATCCATATATTCACCTCAAGATACTTACACACTGGAACTTGTATCACCCCAAGATACTTACACACTTACACCTGCAGATCTTAAATACACATCCTCAGTGTCCAGATCTCTAAATTATATATCAACCACGAAGAGAACTTCTCGACAACCGCTCGCCGTACAGAGTTAAGTTTTTATTTACTGCGCCTCAACCGAGGGTCGTAGCAATAAGCAACATATACTGAACTCCCGTGTTTATGGAATTAAGATAATCTTTGAATTTGAATATTTCTTAGAGCATAAACCTTGTTAAAGGGACATCCGTCGTTTATGCATTCAAGTAAATTAAACTTCAGTGGTTTTGTAACAAGTTAAATCAGTTAATTTTTTACAAATTATTACTTATAATAATTTGTTATCCTTCGTGCTATGCATAAAAAACCTCGTCTTATAAACATTAGTTCTTCATTATAAAAAAATAAGTTAAGGCGATGCACTACGTAGTAATTTAAAATCATGTGTTTTTGGTTTGAAAATTTGGTCGCCTAGAAATGTTTCAGATGCTTTAATTAAATACTGCGAGTAGAATACATCTTGGCCTTTGAAATGATCGAGTATTTTTTAAATAAGTCTTTTTATAAGCCCAGAAAAAAATAATGTATAAGGCCTATGAAAACTGCTTTAAAGTTCAAAATGTCCTATTTACGAACCCATTTTCGGTTATGGTTTTATTGGATAATGTGGCAAATTAAGTTATTTATAAAATGATCGAAAAACATTTAAATATTTGTGCCTGAACATCCACCAAATAAAATAAAAGGCACTTTTTGGCCATGTTTTTTTCTTGCATAAATCAAAACAGGTGGATAGTGTGAAGCGGGAATTTAAGCGTTATCGCCATCTACGTAAGGTGTGTTATTGATAGCGGCTCGATTCAAAATATTACATGACGTAGTGCATCGCCTTAATTTATTGTTTACTAGCTGACATATACCCGGCTTTGCTGTGGGTTATCCTTATTACATAGACATCTACCATCGCATATATTTCAGTTGGCCTTTTTGATATATAATTCCGTATAATAAGATTTAGCCAGCGTTAACAATGTAGTGTCCGAAAATATATTTTTACGACTTGATTATAAAACATCGACTTTTCTCTACTTTCTATAAATATAATATACATATAAGTTAAATGGCTCTCTGAGTGATTCGCAGACCACACATTTTGGCATCCCGCAGGGAACTGTTCTAGGTCCAATTCTTTTCATCATTTATGTCAACGATATTTTTAAACTCTCAATTATGTCTAAACTTATTTCATACGCTGACGACACAGCAATTTTAACTGAGGGATTAACTTGGAATGAAACCCAAAGAACAGCAGATTTAGATATAAACATACTAAAAAAATGGTTCGATAAAAATTTGTTAACACTTAATACTGAAAAAACTTTTATAATACCTTTCACCATTAATAAAAATTCATTCCCTGATAATTTAAAGATAAGTATACACTCATATAATTGTAATAGAATTTCAAATTTATGTAAACCTGACTGCTCTGTACTTACTGTTAAAACTAATGTAAAATATCTAGGTGTAATTATAGATAGTAACATAAAGTGGAAATTACAAATCAATGCAATAGTAGAAAGGTTAAGAAAATTATTGTACATTTTTCTTAGAATACGAAACATACTAAATTTTAAATTATTAAGAACCATTTATTTTTCACTAATTCAATCTGTATTACAATATGGAATTGTTGGTTGGGGTGTAGCATTCAAAACTTCTCTCTTACCTTTAGAAATTATCCAAAGAATATTAATAAAAATAATTTTGAAAAAACCGTATGATTACCCCACAATTAGATTATTTCAAGAATTTAAAGTCCCTTCACTTCATATTATTTATAAAAAAATAACTCTTTTTCAAATACATAAAGATTGTTTCAACAATGACAACTTAATAACTTTTTCGAACAGCAATAGACAAAGTATTCTTGGCTCTATAACTATCCCGCGCTGTAACACCACCACAGCCCAACAATTTTATAAATATTTTGGTGTCAAATGGTTTAACCAATTACCTCTTAACTTAAGATTGGAAACGAATTATAAAAAATTCAAAAGCTCAATAAAAACACTATATCAATATCATATTAAAATCGTTTATACTTAAAAATACAATATAATCTCTCAATTATTATTATATTGAAATCCTTTTCTCTTATTTCTTATTCTTATCTCTTTCCTTCTTTTACATCCTTTTCTCTTTTCTATTTGATATAATTTTGTTATATACATATATATAGTATGTAAAAAAATAAAAATTCTTTTCATGATCATGAATCACTCTCTGAAAAAATATGTTAAATTATTATTTACACGCGTTTCTCCGCCTTTTTAACACGAGCATTTGCTCTAAAAAAAGGTGTATCACGATGTACTGTAATGTATTAAAAAGAAAACAAACCTAATGTAATGTAATAACATGTAATTGGAAATTTAATATTAAATAAAAAAATATATATGATATATGTTAACCTTCCAGAAGAAATTTTCTAAATGATAGTGAAAACCTTAAAAATTCGTTGCGTAATTTAGAAGAGCGCACAAACAGACAGACGCAGTTAGCAAATTTATTTTATACTATTTAGAGACTTATTAGTATTACTTATTATTACTAAAGTAATGAAATACAGAAAAAAATTCTACATATTCAACTCAAAAGCACCAAAAAGTGATCAACCTGATTAATTTTATAATGACAATGTACACATTATTGGGTAATCGCATTGAATATCATTTAGTCATTGGGTAATCGCGAACAGGCGATCATTACCAAAGCTATATCACAGTATCACACAAAAAGTCACGCCAGGCAATTTTGGCATATCCAGTTTTATCCAGTCCTTACGATGGCAGCATTTGGTTATCTCAACTAATTAAGATAATAATTATTCATATTTGGCATTTAGATAATGACATCAGTGTACTGCATGGCTTGATAGTAACAAACTGATAAGGAATTTTTCGTAACCAAATCATACAATACAGGTATTTTTATATTGTGCATTTTTTCTACAAAAAAATTCAACCGAGTTTCAACGTGTTAGAAATATATATTTTCCCAATATTCTATAATACGTTATTATGAAAAAAAAAAACATTAAAAAATTTGGGACATGACAAAAACGCAATGTACAAACTTTGGCGAAGATGCCCACCTTCCTATCCAAATAAAATTATACGCCTGTTAGACTCTATTTAAATTTAAGGAAAATCATTGTGTGGCACACAAAGCCCCTTTTAATAAGTTCCTTTTAAGGCGTAATATGTCAATTTTGGGGATGCCATGAAAATGGTACACATTGAGGACACAGGACTAGGAAATAGTACCTACATCAAATTTTCCATAGGGTACAATGTCGGAGGCGGCCCCGGCTAGGTGCCAAAATGATACATATTTAAGAAACAAAATTTAAAAAATAATAATAATAATAAACCACTCAAGTAAATCACTGGAGTGATTGGTGTCATATATATATATTATTTGGAACGTCACGATCGTCCCAATCAACACTTAAATCTGAAATAGTTGCTCCTTGCTCGAAAAAAACGTGAATATTTCAGGTGAATTGGAAAAAGCAAAAGAGATATTATAATGCAAAATATATAATAAACCAAGGTAATTCTAGCCCTTTTTAGCATAGAACTGCAAAATAGCAGAGTATATTTCTGATGCGAGGTGACTGGCGTGTTATCAGTCGTTGGTATCGTTTTGCAAGGTTATCACGAGACTTGCAGCAGTTACTTCGTTACTTGTATCCACGAGCAGTGAGGACCGGAAAATTAATGATAAACTTTACCTACATAATATTATATGTATATTTATGTACTCGTGAAAGATAGACGAAGCAATTTTCTAGGTAAGGCTTGTTGAATCTACTTATCTATTGATTATATTGAATTTGCATCAACAATAAAACAGCAGTTATTCCAAGTTTTTCACAACAAATTGAATTGACAAGTCTTTGTGTGCTCTTTACGTCGACGTGACAAACTCTCACTTTCGCGCCAAGCTATTTTTCGCCAAGTGAGATAATCCAAATCCCGAAACGGCCGGTCAGCTGTAGCTAAAAATATTGAGATTCGCCACGACATTACTATCCGCGCTTTATTATGTAAACGATGAGATTCCCGGATACCGCAAATAACTCGGTTCACGGACGCGGCAGCATAAGTCCAGGGTCGCCATGGAAACGGAAAATTCAAATAATATTGCGACACTAATTTTACATGAAAAATCGAACGTAAGAAGAAATTGCGTCTTTTATGGCCGCAAAATAAATATAAATAGAAGTGCTTTCTTTAAAATTCAACAAAAGGGTGAACGACCATTGCGGTATTGATTCATTGAGGCATTTAGTTTCTTGTTTACCTGTAGTAATAAAGAGGTAGGTACCTACACAGTCTATTATACGAATCAGAATGGGGGATTGTGTACTTCTTACGTACTTAGACAAATCCTGTTATTAAACCTCAGTGAAGGGAGAAATATAATCAAATAACGTTTGTACAATTATAAGTGTTTATTAAGGGAGAAATATAATCAAATAACGTTTGTACAAATGTTTTTTTTTCCATTCTACGTGTACATTCGATTATATTGCATTTATCTAAAGATTGAAAACCATGAGAAAAGTTAATCAGTATTTTTTGGTAAAATTCATCAACGTCAAAAAACCTTGACAACATGCATGGGAATCGAACCCGCGACCTCCTAAAACAGTAAAATGACCGAAACGCCATGGAAACTGTCCCAATGAAACAACTATTATAACAAACAATAAATTAAAACCAAAACAATTTTTTCATGTGAAAATATTGGTTCTGATAGATTTACAACCCCTTGCATCGTGTAGAGTGCAATGGAAAATAAATCGGATTGACCTAATTTCTGAATAATATCGTGATAACGTTCAGTAAGCAAGTAATATATTTTACAATAACAATGTTCATCGGTGCACGAATATTTCATAATATTTTACTGTTATTTACAAAATCAAAGATTTTAACCCGTTTCAAATTACAGATTGTGCTGCGAAAATTGGAAAATATTTTTTCCTTTCTACTATAACTATTTATTTTTTATTATTTATCTACGTAAGTAGGCACTATTTGTCTATTTGAACAACTGTCGCATCGTCGCATTCCGCATGTTGCAGTGAAACGACTGAAATGTGGAAAGTGAATCTTCAAATACCATGTTTTAAGAAAAAAAATAATTATGCATAATTAATATATTTTGTAAAATAAGTTTAAAGTTAAAGAATGGTTTTAGTTCGTTGAAGCCGAATGGTAGCAGGACCCATTTTTAAATGGAAGGAAATTAAGGCTAAAACATTGGTCCGTTAATTTGAAGTAAAAAGGTTTGCAATGTCAAGGGCGTTCGTAGGACATGAATCAAACCTCGAAATAATATCCTGGTCATAAGAAAAGCAGCCATTAGATTATTAAATATTACCTACTTTGAGAGATTCCAAGTCATTGAAGTTAAGGAACTAATAGTAGGTATATAATTAACAGGAATTGACAGATGCAATTAGTAAAACTGTCAATAAACTTACCCACCTCTTGACAGCTGGCCTTGGTGAACAGTAGGTCAAGTAATGTGGAGTTAATCATCACTAATCCTTTGGGCAAAAATCACTGGATTAAAATAACTAAATCACCCCTGAACCAGCTTTATCACGTTGAAAAGACCGTTTGAATCACGAATTATGCACTAAATTATTGTGGAACGGACAACGGCGCTACCACCACAAAGTATCTCGGACGCGAATTGAACGAGAAGTCGGAATACCGCCACTTCTGCCACTCGGATGAAACACACGACTTTCGTACAGGAAATTCGTTGCTCGTATTGCGAACGCGGGGAATGGGCGTATGTATTTACAAAAATGTTACACCGGTAGGTAAATGCGCCGACGCAACGGTGTCGTTATTCTAAAAATAAATTAAATAAAGTTTATAGTATTCAGAATGTCGAAGTATATAAAAATCTTGATGTTGTTGCCCATTGTTTGTTGTAGTTGAGTTACAATACATTTTTTCATTGATTTTAATCATAAATAAATCACCCACATTTTAATCTTTTTGACCAATCTTACAACTCCATTCAGGCCATTCCAATGTCAAATCTTAGATTATTATTATCGATGGCATTATCACACAATTAATCTCTTTTCTTTTACGAATTACAGATAACTTTTAAAAAATGATTAGTATTTAATTTGAACACTGCCACACACCGAGTGGTTTATTTATGCACACACCGATTAATTTCGAAAAATTCCGTTTTTAAAAATAGTGACCGATCCAATTTGAATGTCTATGAACCGACCGAAGCTTCGATTTCGGCTAATAAACGAGTTTCGGCCTCGGTTTCGGCTAAGGCCAAAAATTTACGGAAACCGAAACCTGCGTTCGTGGTGACATGTATGCATTGATGGATTTAGTCAATGCATGTCTATCGATTCCAGTCGAATCACTCGGGTGCGTGCGCGTGCCTCTAGAATAACTTCGATATTATTTCAAAAGAAACTGATATCTGTAATTTAAAAGAGTTTGTAATTTAAAACAAGTCCTTTGACAAAATTTATATTTTTATTATTTTTTGCATTAACTTCCCACAAGAGGCTTTGAGGTAAATAATTTTCCACAGGGCCTATGACATCTCTGGAGGTGATGTGTGGGGGATCTTTTTGAGGAGAGGAAGGAGTGAATGCGTGACTTGAGGAGACCCATTTGTAGGGGGGAGGAAGTATAGAGACCAGCAAATCGTCCCACAGCCTAGCTAGTGAACTCAAAAGAATCGATCCACAAACATTTTACATTTTTGTCACATCTCATGTGACAAAAATGTCAATTGTGTACAAATGTGGTGCGCGCGTTTGGTATATTTTACAACAATGCACCGGTTGCGAAGAACATGGACAGTGTTCCCACCCGACATCTGTGCTCCAAAGATTGCACTTTGTTTGTTAAGATAGGGGAATATGGACTGCCAGTTTCTGCACAGAGTCGAGGGTTTTTTTCAAGTACCTTGGGGCTCCAGACCAGATGTAACTGCCAAATTCAACACTTACTATTTGTACAGGGTCTGCGGTTTTATACATACTATTCAAGTATCTGAGGCCCTGTACAGTACGCCCAGCTTCCGAGAGGTTAACTTAACCCGGGCTTCGATGGAACCCCCGTGTTTGAGGTGGTCATTTAGAGTTACCCCAAGCATATCAATGAAAGGCATGTTGGAAATATTGCTGAAAAGAATAATGAACATAATGATTTATTATTAGTAACCAATGACGTTACGATGTAGATATTGTAACATCATTGTTAGTATCATATTCAAAGATAATGATCGTATAAGTTTGTACTGCTATTTTTTACTGTAGTTAGTAGTTCCAAGATCTTTTGCAATTCCTTTAAAGCTTATATATTATAGAGAACATTAGATAACTGTTACGTAACGACCAACCATCCAAAAAGTACAAAAGCAAACGAATTTAATCAAAAAAAATATATTTTTTAATTTCATTGTGCATTTTATTTGACTAACTCTAATGAACACTTACAAGTTTAACAATAAAAAAACAAATAATTTCGGATTCGACCGACCCTAGAACATAAGCTGAAATTCGATTTCGACTGAAAATCAAGTTTCGGTCGGTCACCAAGTAGTATAATTATAAACTTTTTTTAAATAACCAAAAATACGGTTGGTTGTAGTTTAATTTTTATGCAACATAAAACGAAAAATCTTTAGTAAAAAATAAGAAAAAATTATAATTTGGGTTATAAGGTTGTATAAAAAAATTTGTAATTGGATATCACCGTTACGTTATTTTCATGTAACAACATATTTGCTGAAAACACCTACTGCTATTTCTTTAAACTTTTTTACATCACGGTCTCTGTCAATGAATAGTGTTTATTTCGATTATAATGATAATCAAATAATATTTCATTTTAAATTATACGAGAAGGAATTAAGTTCGAAATAATGTAGAGGACGTATTAGGACATACCAGACTCTTGAGTTTATTTGGAGTAAAAAAAATTCAGATAAACTTTTAGTCTCCGGTAACTCTTTTGTCCACCTAAAAGCATTTAAAAAATCAGTAGGTGTTGGGGCGGGTACTCAACTGACTGACCATCGTAAATAAACCACTCACATGACCGTGTTTGAAAGAATTTTTTTGTTAGAAATGGAAAAAAATTTCACCGAAGACCAAAATGCCATCTACATTTTTACTCCAAATATGATTGATCAGGACTCACTGTTTGAAGTGTTTTGGAAACATAATTATTCATATAAAATGTTTCGATTATGCCTATCATTACTACGTACCCTTATGACGTTTTTCTAATCCTTTATACTTGCGCATATTTTTCAAAACATGACTAATCTAATTAAGAGTAATTTATCAATGTTCTTTATAGGTCAACACACTTTTTGCAGACGGTTTAGTAAAAATAAATTACTGAACACAGGCTTTATTTGGACCAATTAATTATTTTCTGAATATTGTTATTTTATTATTGAAGATTGAAAAGATAAAAGTAAATTATTATAATTTAATAATCGATGAATTAATTCAGAATAATTAACTCATCTCATAGCAGACATATTTGTGCGATGCACAGGAATGGAGCTTGTAACATACCGACTCAAAGAAAAATGCCAATGCACTTCGGAGGTTAACGTTTTATGTAATGTAAAATAGGGTTCGGTTGCTCCCTTTTTCTTTCTTCGGTGGTTGAATTTGACAAAATATAGGTATATCGTCAGTACATTTTACCGTTTCCTCGTTTAAAAAATATACAAGTTTCTGGGGGTAAGGTGCACTAACTTCGGAAGGTGATGGGACTCTTGTATATTCATTAGTAACCAACTAACCGTCACACAGTTTTCCCATAGGGGCAGGCAGAGAGGACAGATCACCACTCAACTCTGTTGCGGCACACACATCTTGCTTTATTTACATTCATACATCCATCTCATATGTCCAATTTCTGTCGTGACCCGACTCAAATATTTGGTCCACTTGATTGTGCCATGTCTTCCTTGGGCGTCTCCGACTTTTTTACCCCTCACTTCGTGTCATATACATTGTTTCATAATAATATTATTGTTAACTATTTGCAAACTCATCAATTATTACGTATTATGAAATGCTGATGTACCATGGATTGAGCACACGAGAAATCTTTTTTACATCTAGCAATTATCACCACTTCGTTGGTTTAGATAAATGTGCCGAAAGAAGCGATAAGTATATTGAAAAATTCCAATGCTTAAAAAACAGATGACGTTGAAGTATTGCTAAATAGATAGTTTTGCAATCAAATTGTGTGTTTTCATGGCATTCTCTAAGACCTGAGCTTTATAGGTAGAAAAAGCAATTTATCTTATGTACGGATGCAAACCAATAATTCATCTCAATATTCAAAAGCATAACGTGTTTTATTCGACAATATTGAAAATAACGCCATCTACCGGTGTAGTTTCTAAATATGTTGTGAGAATACCCTTAACATAATTCAGATAAATTAAAAACTATATTTTTATCTAAATTACATTTGTAAGGGAATATTAAAGACCCGTTTGTTACTGTACTGAAACAATGCGGAAGAAAGCTTATCAGAATTTTTTGTTATTACATATTTTGTTTGATAATAAATACCTTTGAACTTGTAGAACTATACGATAGGGGGAACTATAAATTAAACACAAAAACCATAAATAGTCTATTGTATTCTTGACCTTTGAAAAGACGAGTTCCCACGACCTAATGTAGCATGCCGAGGGTAAAAATCCCCATTATAATAAATAAAAATATATTGTATTACCAATTGGATACGCCGGTGCTCAACAGATTCATAATTTTCATACCCAATGGGTACTTTTAGCGCTTGCGAGTTAATAATGTATTCCATGTGTATTAAAATTAAGATAATTGAAAAGGCAGCCTTTGTACAAAAAGTTAAAACTGACCAATTTATTCATCATTTGTTACATTAACATATCACAATTTTATAAACAAAGTATGCGCGAAATTTAAGGCAATATTTGTATGTAAGTGCATTTGATTTAATAAACTACGCTAATGATTTTTTTAAACTCGGTTTTGTGGTTATGGCTAGAAAATACTTAATAAGTAGTCAGGTTTGACTGTAAAACCTAAAAACCCGAACATGTAGACAGGTAATATGAATAATACAACAATAGAAGTCATATAAAATTAAATAAGCTTGGGATTCTCTCATAAAATGTTTAGTTTAAACTCCTTGTGCTGCTGAAGTCTTGGCTGACTGCATGTTGTAAGAAAACTAGTATCCATAAATCAACTTCTATAGATTGATAACTTCGGCCTTTTTGTATGAAACAAATTTGTCCTAAAAAACCATAGATATGCCAATATAATTCTCATTCGGAGCCTACTTATTATACTATACACCAATGAAAAACTTTGAAAGTTTATTCCATAGATTTTCATTGGTGGATAATAGTTAGGCAAACATATGAAGCCCCAATATTTTGGTTTAAATTTTCGATCAGAGTTATACCCCCCTGCTAGTATCCAAATTATGTACATACCATAGATATCCAAATGAATAGACCTGCACTAAATGAAATCTATCAAATCAATCGAATATTATTGATTACAGTGATCACCTACCTAGGTGTCTTGATTTTCACAAGGGGCGTCAAAATTTTACTCGCACCAGGCGCCGCGTTGAATCAAGGCCAGCCCTGACCAGGTGGGTTTGAGAATGCTTTGAATAAACTATGACATCAGTTGTGCATTGACCACCGAAAAGCACACATTGAAATAACCAGACCATGCGCAGAAAAGCAAAGTTTGCTAAAGTGAGGCAACAGTTAGCAGCGCAGTCCATTGTGGGACTTTACTGTGCAGGTATTGGAATGATCGTAAAAACAGTTAAAAAAAACTAAATCGCCTTCAAATCGGGTTGCATAGCAGTTTCGAACTAAATGGTGTAACAAAATATTAAATTTTGGAAACAAGCCAAAACTTTTGCTCCTATTTGGGATATGTAGTTAAGTATTTTACACAGCCAGCAATTTGTGGGCCATTGTAGAAAGTACTAGCAATTCGTAAGCAGATTTTATATTCGAGGACCGAAGGTGATATTATAATGCAAGTTGCCTGCATAATGTCAGATTTATTGACAAATCACCGAATGTGGGTGACTCCTGCTCAGCGCAAGTTGTTTTGTTCCCCTTTCTCTGATTGGGTCTTGTATTAATTTGAATGTCTATGATATATACATACATTATACCTCTTGCAAATGTGTATTACTTTTATTGATGTTGGATTGGAGGTGTACGACTTGACATTTGATTAAAAAAAATCGATAATATTGAATAGAAGCAATGGAGGGACGACGCTTGCAGTAATTCTGTAGAGGTCATATGTACATGGCGGACGATCATCCTCTTCCTTCTCACACTTGTCTTGTATGAAAAAGACAGAAGAATGACGTCACACACAACCTCTCACTGGGACTACTATACTGGATGCGTGCATTTCAATTTCCAAGATGAATGTAACACGTGTAAATTTATTAAACCAATATAAACACAAGGTGTAAAAGTACAAAACATTTCATAAAAAAAAATATGCCGCATGATTTATTTTCGCCAAATACATGAATACAATGTTCTTTAAATGCGATGAACTTGTCCGGCGGCCGGTGAAACGGTGCGGAGTCAATTGATCATCAGAAGGAAAACGTCACTGAGTTGTGATGGTGGTGGCGGCAGTGAACATGACGTGGTGGAGGGTCAAATCAATCGACAGTGTCATTTTATTGTACAAAGTTACAGGATTGTCTCATTCACTATTCCGCCATCTCCACGTCCTCTCCGGCCCCGGTCTTGTCACTGGTGGACTTTGTCTTCTTTTTCTTCTTCTTGTTGGACTTTCTGCTGGCCGCCGATAAGACAGACTGGAAAAAAGAAACCCGTTATTAAAAGTGATAAAAAAACATCTTGTTTTTTCGGATGTCAAGTCTACAAATTTAATAATAAACACACTGCCTAGAATGGTTGAAAAGTCTTTTATCTAATACTAGCTGATGTGTACCTAGCGTTGCTGGGGGATAACTCTCAGCAACGCCGGATAACGTTAGGAGGTAGACATATTATATCATCACTGACTTTTCTGTAGGCCTTTTTAAGATATACAATTCCGTAGTACAGGTTTTCCAATAAGAGATGTTATTTTGATATTCAATCGTAAAAGATCAATGGTTTCGTTGCTTGTGTGGCACGTAGCGCCGTCTTGTTGAGAGTAAACGTTGTCCAGATCAATACCATCTAATACCGGCCATAAAAAATCATTAATCATCTCTCAATAGCGCAATCCATTCACCGTAACTGTTGCTCCAGCCTCATTTTCGAAAAAGTAAGGTCCAATGACTCCGCAGGACCATAAACCGCACCAAACAGTCACATGTTGAGGATAGAGAGGCTTTTCAACAATAACTCTTGGGTTTTCCGAGCCCCAGATTCAGACAATTTTGCTTGTTGACGAAGCCACTGAAGTGGAAATGGGCCTCATCACTCAAGATGATTTGCATTTGATTCACTCAAGTGAATTTTAATAATTTCAATGCGTTGTTGAAGCGTGTATCGTTCCATTTTTATTAATGGCGTAGTTTCTACTTGTCAAATGTCAAAAAATTACAGCTTCAAAAGTAACATCTACCGAAATAGCGGGCTATTCAAAATAACACCTCTTATTGGAAAACCCTGTACATTATTTTGATGTTTCTCATAAGGTTTAGCCAGCGTTAACAATAAAAAATAAAAAAAAATAAAAAAAAGTTTTCTACCTGATTACAAAACATTGACTTTTCTACACTTTCTTTAAATATAATTTATATGTTGACCGGGTATGTCATCAAAATGACAATTCAACACACCTCCAAAAAGTGATATAAAGTTATGAAAAGTGATAAAACAAAAACTAGGTTAAATAGGTAACATAGGCAACTATTAAACCTAGTTTTTGTTTTATCACTTTTAATCTCTCACTCTATTTCATTTTGATGAAATATCATGGAACCGATTTAATTATTAATTTTTTAGTTGGGGATGAGTGATGTGCGTTGTGTGGATTCTCTGGACCCAAGCTATAGATTAATTGTAGTGAAATGCATACTATTGCAGGCTGTTGAAAAAGAGTCTTGAATTCTTAGTGTTAAAGAAAACTGTAACAAAAGCAAAATGATGATCTCACCAGGACATCGGGATCCGTGACGGAGTGCTCAGACTCGCAGGACTCCACATCAAATGGAAGGCCGGTGATCCTGAGAGCCCCAGACGGCATAAGCAGCACCGTGAACTTGAAGTGCGCCACAAGCTCGCCGGGCTTCTCGTACAGCACCTGGAAGGGCTCGATGAGTTTGTGGTTGATGCACTCCACCACTCCCATCCGCGCCTTTGTCTCCTCCGTGAAGCTGCGCAGGTTGAAGGGCATTGTGCCGTGCTTGTGTTTGACCTGAAACGATAGCCAACAAATATACACTTAATTCTGTTGTTAAACAGGGGATACATTACACAGAACAATATGTAAATATATATACAAAAATACATAGCTTAACTAATGTGTAGAAAAATGGAAGATTGTTTCTATAGCACAAAAATCACTCCAGGATGTCAAAAATCACCCCAGGATGTCAAAAATCACATTCTTGTTTATTCCTATTGTCGAGTAGTTTATATGCACAGGAGTGGGAATAATCTAGGATTCTAATAAGAATAGATATTACCATTACACTTTGTTGAACATGTTTTTTTAAACCGAATTAAATATACATATTACAATTAAATCAGGTAGATGAGTTGATAATTGAATTAATCCGCACGGAGTCAGCAGAATTATGGCATTCCCAATCAAATTGAGGTACGCTGTGAGGCTGAAGGGAGTGGTGAAGGGAACGGGAGGAAGGTTAAGAGAGACCAGGTTATTCAGATCTGGTCATTAAACACGGCTGAGCCATTTCAAGCACTTTATTTCACTGGATTGATACTGAGAGTATCTACCACTCTGGTAGGTATACATTCCAAACTCAAGTAAAAAAAAAATAGCATTCAAGTCTTCATACAAGTCTACAAATTTAGCTGTACAGTAGGGGAGTTAGTTAGGGGGTGCTAGTTCAATTCTCTTTTGGCCGCTGGCACATTGTAGGTATGTCAAGAGTTTGTGGGATTGAAGGCCTGTGATTATAAAGAGATCAATTATTGTTATTTACCTCAATGTAGAACATTCTCGAGGTCTTCAATTTTAGTTGGTAGGATTCATCAGTCTTCTTGTAAATTGTGATTCTCTTATCCGACTCACGGCCCTGGAAATAAAAATATTTAAATATTATTAAAAATTTAAGGTTCCATCAAAAAAGACTTAAACTGAAGATAACATAAATAAATGCAATTATGTAATAAGTTTCATAAATTTAACTTTCTTAAGAGTTACCAAAAATACTAATGAAATTTAGACTATATTCAACTTAGACAAAATGGTTTGACTTTTTGAAAACGTTTTAGTTTTCCAGAGCAAAAACGAAGCTATCTTTAAAAGTCTTAAAATCTCAAAGAATCTGGGAGGTAATATATTAATTGATACATATCAATATAAAATCACACTACGTATTTATAAATATGTACATAATGTTGATATTCTTTCTTTGAGCAGGTGGTGTTAGCATAAGTAGCAAAGGAAACATTATATTTAAATCTGTTTAAAATACAGAATCAAATATGTATGTAACTATTATATACAATAATTGCACTTGGATACTGGTCTATTTTAATGCCATTAAATATTGAATAAATGATCATGATGTTGGCTAAGAATTTATTCATTAATTACCTGTCCTTCTCCTGTTGAGACGAGGACATCCATGGCGTAGACGTCATGCAGTTCAAAGGTGAACTTCTCGTGCTCCTTTCTCTGAGCGTCCGTGGGATTCTGGATGATGGTCTTCTCGCCGTCGATCTTGTTCTGCTTTAGCTGGTGGGAGAGCATGCCCTCCACGGCCTTGCACTTGTAGGCCAAGGCCACTTTGTTCACTGTGTCGGTGACTGCGTAGGTCTGGAATACATTAATAACCCCATTACTCGAATGCCTTCCTTTATCTAAAACATTTACTGGTTCCCATCCAGAAGTTGTGGGTTTGGTTCCTCAAATAAATAACTATAAGAATACGAACGTTGGGTGTGATGTACCCCAGCCACCTTTGCGCAAGTGTATCTCCCGCTGACGCCTGCACGACACTAAACTTAACACTGCACCTTGCCCCCAACTCCCTTACATCCAGCTACTGTGACAACGGGATTTGCATGGCAACAATAACATTAAATAATCTGCGTTTAAAAACATCCTGGGTATGATATAAACGACGTCACTCACGCCGAGTTAAAAGAAAATAAAATTAGCTCAGGATTTTCAATACCAACATTATCAGCAATCAAAGTGGTCATATCAAGGGCCAATATGGCTGCTTATTTATGACGATTTCTTTCCATATCAACTGTTCTTACGATTGTATGCAAAAGGTTAAAAAAACAAAAATTTCATATGCTGCCAACTATCGAACTATGGTTGTATCTTCGATTTATCTTTGATTCTTTGAAATTTGTCTTAGTAACGTGGGCTTGGTGGTTGAGGTATAGATTGGCAGCCTTAATTAACACGGGACTGGCGGGAGTTGGGTTAATGTCAAATAAACATTTAGCAGTAAATTTCTATTCATCCAATTTAGCTCATTTTCAAAAGTACACTGCCAGGACATACAACAGTATTAAAAAATATAATCTATTGTATTGGTTGTGCAACAAATTTATTTTTAATTTGACGTTATCTCAAAATAATAAGGTCACAAATTCAACGCTGATTTAATTGATATGAACCGTTAAACAAAATTTTTAAGAATGATGGAATAAAAACTTAATAAAGCAAAGAGAACAACAATAATTATTGCAGTGCTGTTTCAGCACAAATTATTATTTACCCGTCATCAAAAACCGGAGACCCAGCGCAGAAAAGTAAAAATTCACCAAGGTTTGCAGAACAACCATTGTGGGACTGTGGGTCACTATCAGCACCTTGGCTTCTTGGCAAGTCGGCGCCCGGAGCGGACTGCTCCAATTGGGCCTGCACAATACAGTATTGTATAGGTGATTCAATCTTATATCGTATTTGGATGCCTCTCTTGAAAGAATTGTTTTCTTAGGAACAAAACAATTCACATTGCGTATGTACAGGCGCAACCAAATAATTTGTCTCAACATTGTAAAGCATAGCATACAAAAAGCATAAAATAATTAAATTAACGCCGTCTATAAGCATGTAGATTATAACGAACGTCGCGTTTAACATGTGATCCATCATAAATTGTCATCAAAAACACGCCGTGTAATGGATTGTGTTAAATAGGCTAACCAAGTATTCTTCTCACCGTTTCGTCACAGGGGTGGGCAGAGAGGATAATAGACCACCACACAACTTCATTCAAATTCATGATAATTGAATAATTTGTATAGCACCATTTTTGTAAAAAAATATCCTTAAGGTCGTTCATGTATCGTCTCATACATATTCTTCTGTTATTCCGACTATTGATATGACTCGACTCAAGCATTTGATTCACTTAATCGTGCCATGTCTTCCTCGGGTAAACCCGGCATCTATATTCTTTGTATTGTTAATAAAAGTGCACATTTCAATAAATTTTGTTTTATTAACGTACCTCATTTCCTGGCTTCAGCAGTCTCAAGGCGGCCTCACTGGCCAAGTGAGCGGCAAGGAGGACATCGGCCTGTCTGCCCGTGATCTTCTTCTTCTCCCCCTCGGGAGTGAGTCCGCCCACCACCACGGTGTGAGCTACCACGGCGATGAAGCCGTCTATGTGTGCACCCAAGTCTCTGCAAAAACCATGCAACAAGTTATTTATGGCTTTGGATAGTGTTCATACTATCCTGTGAGCTATAGATGTATGCAAGATCTATGTATTTGGGGGAAGAGTCAAAATACGCTGTAATGAAATGAAGACCTCTTGTCCTTTTTGGGTAAAATTCGGTTTATGGGAGTCACTCGAATAACCGAAATTGAACTTGATTTAGACTAATTTAGGGCTGGGGAATCCGAATCTGTAAGAATTAGGTGGGGGTCGGCACTATTAACTGAGTTATAGGGTCTTGAAATTTTGTACGCGATACATAGAAAAAAAGGTTTTATTTATCAATTATGACATAAGAAAATCAAATTAACAACTATTTTAATACTTTTGAAATTTCAGTAGTGCCAACCAAAAAAAGAAAAGTGTTGCCATATAATAATAATATTTTTTTACAAAATAGGTTAGGTTTTTAGTTTGGGTTAGAGTAGGCAGAAGAACATGGGAAAAGGGTATTAGAATTAAATCACAAACCAGTCTATACAAACTAGCGTAGCCCACAAATTACTTGAAAACTGGGATATAACTCTAAAGGGGACGCGAGCAGGCGTTATTAAAGGGGCATTTTTTTGTAACAGGAAATACCATGGAAAAAAGGTATTAGAATTAAATCACAAACCAGTCTATACAAACCTAGCGTAGCCCACAAACTATTTGAAAACTGGGATGTAACTCTAAAGGGGACGCGAGCAGGCGTTATTAAAGGGGCAATTTTTTGTAACAGGAAATAACATGGAAAAAAGGTATTAGAATCAAATCACAAACCAGTCTATACAAACGTAGCGTAGCCCACAAACTACTTGAAAACTGGCATAAAACTCTAAAGGGGACGCGAGTGGGCGTTATTAAAGGGTCATTTTTTTGTTATAGAAAATCACAGTTAGGTTAAGTTATATATATATATATAAATTTAATATTTACAAGATTTTAAATAATAAACTACAAATCTGGCAAATATTTAATTTTCTGAATTTTCCATGCATTGATATTATTATTATATGGCAACACTTTTTATTTTTTGGTTGGCACTTCAGAAATGTGAGACTATTAAAAAGTAATTAATTTGATTTTCTTATGTCATAATTGATAAATAAAACATGGTTTTCTATGTATCGCGTACGAAATTTCAAAACCCTATAACTCGGTTAATAGTGCCGACCCCCACCTAATTCTTACAGATTCGGATTCCCCAGCCCTAAATTAGTCTAAATCAAGTTCAATTTCGGTTATTCGAGTGACTCCCATAAACCGAATTTTTTCCTCCTTTTTGAAATACGATTTATTGTACGATAATAAAAGGTCACTCGGTGCGTAATATCTCCAATGTGAAATTTGTCACTATCAAAAAACTCACTTTTAAGCAGGAAAATACTATAATAAGATTGTTGCTTCGTAGAAAACGTTTTTCAAAATGGTGAAATACCCAGACTAACGAAAGAGCTTGTCTCTTACAATTGAATTTGTTATTTTCAAATGTATCGTTTGGGCTTGCTGAGGATAGAACATTTTAAATTCTTGGAAAATATCGAATAGATTCGGTACACCGTCAAAATATTGATATTTGCGGCTGACCGTGACCGTCACGGTACCTACATACAATGACTGACACAGTAGTACTGCTGCACTTCCAAATTAATTATTAATTGTGTTTTGTGACATCACGAGACATTATTGCACACATTTTGCCCAGGTTCACCTTGAAATCTCATAATATGGAGATTTCTAAAAATAAATTTTACAGTAGTTAACTCTGTAAGTATAATACATTGTCATCAAAATAAAAATAATTAGGAGATAACCCTCATTTAGAATAACTTTCTTAGTAAAAAATTAATTAACGACTATAGGGAATCAATACTAGGCCAGGGAATATTCACAGGTGCACATCAGTGCTCACACAGGACCTCATTCTTGGGTTACTATTATATAGTGCAATCATTTTAACATATTTTTATTCGACTTGAATCATTTGCCTAATCAATAAAATTGTGCAATATTTTTTAAGATTGTGAAATATCGGATAATAACATTACATGCTTGCAAATAATAAAACGTGAATCCAAAATAAAATGTATTAAACCATCATAAAAAAAAGTTTATAAAGGGAGAGGTTTGTGCAAAATTACAAAATAGTGTAAAAATTTTTAAATACTCACACTTTAGCTAGATCTCCTTCTTTCAATATGTAATCTGCTTCACTGGGGATAGGTGAAAAGTGGCAGATACAATTATTAACAGATACGCAAGTAGGGAATGCAATTCCCTTCTTCATTTCTTTCTCTTTTTTGAAGACATTGGATGTTTCTTCAGTAATTAAACCATCTCCATACTCGCAAATTTCCCTCACTGAAGCATCGACTACGCATTTTTCTAATACTAGCTTCAAAACCCCTGAAATACATTTGAAAAATTAACATTTTTAATCAAGCAAACATTAATTAATTAATCAGCAGAAGAGGTTGATACAAACATAACATTATTTAGCCAAGTTACGAACTTGGTGCTTTGTAAATGTTTTGACAGGTTTATCGCTAGGGACCTATTATTATATAAATTCGGGAATTTCATTGTGTAGAACGACAGAATCGATGCCAAACTCATTTACCGCCTAATCCCGCCACTAATTTCTACATCAGAACTGTACTGATGCTAGTTTATTTATATCAATTGAATCATTATAATGTTTTAGCTATGTGTAAACTATTTTAAACATCGTAATGATCATATATATTTGCATTTATATGAATCGGCATTGTAAATGCCCACATGGCAGGAGCAGCGCATACCCATATGGGGTTAACGGAAGCATCGAACAAAAAACACAACAAAGGTGAATGAAGGGTACGCCGGGTGGCATGTGATTATTCGTAACTTACGATTAACCATGTCGCCAGCCATTTTATACTTGGTAACCACCAAGGGCTCGGCGGTGGTTTTTTCCACATCTTTTTCGTCAGCCATATCTGCAGCACAAGATTACCAAACTTTGAAGTTATCACGTGACGTCTCGGAAATGATGGCGGATACCGCCTTGCTCGTAATAGTGACCAACCTAAAAATTTGACAATAACAATAAAAAGATGCCAACACTTTTTTTGAGATTTGGAATCACATAAATAACGAATGATCTATGGTGAATTCCTCCATAGACGAGATCAATTTCTAATAAAAAGACAAATGACCAGTCTTGCGACCTAGTTACGTCTATGGTCTTGAAAAATTAATTGACTTTTTTGCGGCAATTTCGAATATATATATGTATATATTTTTTATTTTCGGCAATTTCGAATATATATATATATATATGTATATATTTTTTTTGAGTATGTACTACATAGAGTAATTTATTATCTCTGCAAAATTACTGCAAAACGAAAAATAAAGAATATTTAAAGAATGTACACAATTAATTTGTGTTGTATAGCGCCCTTCGTGGCAGCCGGACGCGTTAAACGCTTTGTTTTTTTTTTAGTATTTTCAAAGGAAATGAGGCAACATCCCTTTGAAATTATTTTTTAAATCAATCAATCAACATTTTAACTTAAATAAAAATAAAATTAACAACCAGTTATTAGAACTTTATAATATGTGATTTGAGTGCAGTGAGGTAAAAGTGAATATTCGGAAATTTTGCTCAAAAATATTCGACAGTCGAAACGAACGTCGATCGGTAAATGCACCCCAGATGTTTTCAACGGAATTCTCGGAAACTCTGAAGGCCCTAGAAAGTGTATTGCTAAGCCCAGGGTAATTTATTATCCCGACCATTGCTTTTTATTGCGGGCAGAATGCACCACTTCAACAACCACCAGGAACAGGATTACATGGAGATGAATGATGGACAGGTGCTGCCAGGGTCTCTTATCTATGTGAGGTGTCAGCGCTTCATTAGCAGCAGACACATACTTGGACGGATGACGAACCTCGTGCTGGCACTGTTGGTGGACGCGGAGGACTCTTTCGCTGCAGCAGCTGGTCCAGTTTCTTCACCACCTAGGATTCTTGCTGTAGAGTCTCCATCTTCTATCTTCCTGTCACTTGTTCCTGTATTTCATTTTACTTAACTTTACTTCACTTTATTTTTGTAATATTTATATTTTTTGTAATACCTGCATAGACAGTATTTTGTGAGATATCACCCTCGTTGTTGATGACAATGCATTCTATCGTTTACACATTAGGTGATATCTCACAAAAGCGGCGCTATACAAATTGTCCAGTAAATAAATAATAGATTTTCAACTTTTCTATTGTCCGCTTCTTTTGGTACTGGTCGATTCCTTGCTCTTTCAGACTCGGCTACATTTATACCGCTCATTTGAAATACACAATTAAAATGATAATAATGTCGAAGACAACATCAACAACGGCAAATCACAACAGCAGCCATCATGGAATATGATGCTAATACTTCACCCATGTGACATCTTTCTACCTTCTTGATTGGCTGTAGAGGATTTGACTGATATCGATTAACTATTTTTGATGTTGTCGTACATTTTTTCTATAGATTTCGATTTTATTGGGCAGTTTTGATGGTAAAGTATGGTAGATATTTCAATAAAGAATAAATTGGCATTGTTAGTTATATGTAATTTTTTCTGGATTTGACCAATTTTGATAAAAATTGTCACAGATGTAAACATCACCAAGAATGCCTATGAAATAACTAATTATAGAAAAAAAAGATTGAAAAATAAATATTCTTATAAAAATTACTGCCTTTTTTTATTCCATTACATAATGAACATTGATAAATAATACAGATTAATGACTGATTTCAAGATAAAAAAATAATTATACTAAGATGGAATTGAGTACATAATATTACACAAAAATATTTTATGTCATTTCAATTTCATTCTCCAAATTTTTATATTTAATTTTTAGGGTTAGGGTGTTGGGCGTGGTGACATCTGCAACTAGTATTTCTGACTCATCAGCAATTCCTAGTTCAAATAATGTTTTGTTTAAGTTATCTCTTGTTCTTTCCTCAATGCTGGAAACAGTTGACATGTAGAGGGTTTTGTTTTTGCCATTGATGGATGTGGTGAGACCTGAAATTTTGATTATTATTAATTAATTAATTAATTATTATTAAGATATAGCACAATTAGCAACTATTGTCCTATTGTTAAAAAAAATGATAGAATGTGCATGACTTTAACTGTCGTGCACGGTAGCGGCCAATTTCATTTCATTTATTCATTTTTGGGAAAATGACAGTTTACATTTAATCAGTTTGTACAAAAGTGTTATTTAGTTAAATAAAACCAATTATGGATTTCCTCCTTGTGACTTTAACTGAGACAGAATAATATTTGTGAGAAAGGAATATGAATTAAAACATTTATACAAAACAAAAGATTATATAAAAACGAAAAATTTACAAAACAATACATTTATAGCCATTGTGAAAGAATTAGAAAATATAAGATTCAATTGAAGAACTCCACTATAAATCGCAGAAATGGAGCTTTGCCCTAACTAAATAGATGTATCTATTAATTTCCATTTTATAATTTATTATTTAAACATATTCATTATACACCTTGTAATGGACATCAGTCGGCTTTACGAGTTAGCCAGGAAATGTTAAGATGTTCAATATAGAAAATTAACAAGTATAAATATTAGGAATCAAAATTTAGTTGCTAGTGTTAATTATGTTAAAAGTAATAAATATACCTGGAGTTTTCATTTGATATTCGTGTCCCTCGCACAGCATTTCAATGAATTCCTTCAGCTTCATTTTATGGGGGTCTTCTAGATAGATTGTTTTGGGCACAGTGCTGCAGGCCAGACAATCTGATTTCTTTTCAGCTTCGTATGTGTATGTGTATATTCCATCCACATCATTGAAAACCATGTAATTGTTGAGATTCACACAGCAAGAGGTGGCCAGTTTGAAAATCTATAAGAAAAAAAGAGGAAATAATTTGGAAGTTATTTGGTGCATGCTAATAAGGAAGTTGAGTCCATTTTTTTTATTTTTTTTTATCAATGTTCGCATTCAAACTTAAATACGAGTATTTTTTTTTTTTTTTTTTAAGTTTGTTTTCATAGTTAAATTAATTCTCAAAGTTTGAATTTTATTAAGCCCGCCAAAACGAGCGGAATCCGAGCGGTAAGAGGCGGGGTGTGGGTGTGACGTCATTCAAACTGTAAGAACCACGTCGCTTAAAGATTTTGTATGGAAAAAAAATTAATTCTTCAATAAGGAATTCCAGTAATTTTTTTACCAATGTTAACCGTCTATTAGAATTGATGTTATTAAAAAAAAAGAAAATTTATTAAGATTTCATAGTTAAATTAATATTTTAAGTTAGAATATTTGCTTTTCCCGCCCGGTACGGTATTACCGTCGCTATTTGTTGACTTGCCACGCGCGAATTCAGGACCACCGCGCAGAAAAGTAAAGACCAAAAGTGAAATAACGGTTTACAGCCCAGTTCACTGTGAGACTTTTCTGGGCGGCCCGCGGCCTGAAGTGTATCACATGTTATGTGACATGTATAATAATAAAAACTTCTAAGTTATGCAATAAACAACATATTATTATAAAGCACTATACGAATATGTATCTTTAGAAATCCATTTCATATAATAATAACAACAAATACGTACATATATTTGACAAACCCAAATAAACGTTTGGCCTATACACCTCTCTCATCTAAACCGACCATCTCTCATGTAATAGAAAGAGATGCACCATAGGTGATCCGTTGTACGTACAAGTCACGACACATGTGACGTCAGAATTCTTTCGACCAATCGTGGAGCGTATACAGTCTATTGCTATTGAATGCTTTTTCAAGAACGTTTAACTAATTCTAAGAATAATAATATAGAAATATATTTATATATTTAGAATCGATATTTTTTGATCTACATGAACATATTTTTTATAAGTCAAAATATTTTTCACTCAACTTCCTTATTATAATTCGGATTATTGGTACAGTACATTAATATTTAAGTATGAGAATTGATGTGTTCGTATGATGGACAAGTACCACTTAAGATTTGATGAAAAAAGATTTGGAAGAATGTAAATAAAACGGTCTCTAAACTTCTTGAACAGTGAGCTCTATCATCATGAGATTTGGAAAGCTATTGCATAAAACAATTCCAACTACTAAACATTTAGATTTGAGATCATTAACTTACTTCTGTAGTACAGGTAGCCGCTATGACAGCATTGGTGCTGGCTACAGCTGGGATAATATTCTTCACTACTCCTTGTGTTAGTCTGTAGGTCAGACCATGAATATTGAACTGGCTAGCTCTGTCCTGGGACTTCTCGTAGATCCAGTTCACATGCTGAGGATCGTCTCCGTCTATGGCCACGCCCCAGGGGTTTTCCTTCACCCATTGGATGACCTTGACGTATTCAATGCAGTGTTCGGGTAATCTGTTGGATTTATTAAATGCCCATAGAGCTTTTATGCACATAATACATGTCACACAAAAATACGGTAAAAATAGGAGTACAAATATTAGTTAATTCAACATAAAAAAATAGTAGAAAATTAAATAAATATCAGATACATTAGAAAATAGATTTGCAAATAGAGTACATATCGTTGTTCGTTGTGCAGTACTGCGATTGTGACATGAAAGGAATTGTTTACGAGAGAGAAAGCCTCCGACACATA